>CM071928.1:67237630-67606316 GCA_016081115.2 Rehmannia glutinosa
GTAACTTAGTTGATGTTTATTTTTCCAATACTAAGGCGAAGCACATTAATTTGGTGATTTCAGTCACGAGGAAAGATTAAACGAATTAACATTTGAGTATAGGTTGTTTTTCTTAGTTGCAACATAGGCCAAATAGGTCTTATAGTTATAAATGGTACATGTAAATGGATCATGTGGCAGCATGAATTATACCAACCATGAATAATTTTAAGTATTTTTACTTTTGACAATGGATTTTTTGTGTATTTAGAAAATTAGAATTTCCTAGGTGCCCTGTCCATCCATATGGGCCCATCAAAAAAAAAATAAAGCCCATTATTGGTGAACCCCATAAGCCCATCTATTTTGACAACAAATACTGGACTGATGTTGCCTAGCTTTGCAACAGATCCAAAATGGGGTAATAAATATCTAAACTTGCAAGATGCTATCATAATTAGATTTGTATCCAACTGCAAATTTAACTAACTATAAAACTAATTAATTAAGATGATTAATAATAACACAACCTAAAAATCAGTTTTGAACCAAGACAAGATGTTTTATATGTAGATATTAAATATTGACCAATTATTTAGTCTATTTATTGTTCAATCAATATTCCATTTGAGAATTATTCAAGCCCTCGAAAGTTTTTGTGTCATCATTCGTGGATCCCATATTTGAATCTCACTGGAGAGATTTTTAACTGATTTTGGGGTAGTCTATGTGTGATATGTCGAAATAATCATAGAAATTTTTATTTGCTTCCAATCACATATTTGTTTTTAATTTCGAAAAATTATAGTTTATGACAAAAAAACTATATAATTTTCCATAATAAACCAACGAAAAATTATGACATAAACCAGAATTACTATAGTTGCATTCACTGTCACTTAATACAACTTCCAGCGATTTCAAAATTTGGAACTTTATTTGAAATATTAAAAATTTGGTGGTCGATTGAATGACTAGCCAAACGGCCGCCTCGGTTGTATTTTCATTAATTTGTTAAGGGGTTTCAATTAAAATTCCACCTCCCTCTGTATAAATGACTTATAAATATATCATTTTGCGTAGTGGTAATAGTAATTGAAATTTGTACCAGATTCCAGACTTTTCATTAATATGGAACTCTTATTTAGTAAACATGGAATGGATCTTTAATCACGTAGGACATGGGCCGTGCCTACTGGTTGAAGTTAATGGGATATAACTCAAATAGGGAAAAAAAATTAAAAGTTGAGGTTCTTAAATTAGTGGTATAGATGAATTTGATTGAGTTAAACAAGAAAGCTTGGTATGAGTTTTTTTTTTAAAGCTTAAAATTGTGTTTGAATCTAATTTAATTGTTAGAAGAATTAAATTTGGAATGAGCTTTAACTAGGTCGTGAGTCTAAAATGTTTTCTACATATTTTATTGATTTTCCAGAAACAAGTATGAGCTTTATTTCAGATCTTATTGAACCCAAAAAAAAAGGTGAGTTTAGTCTATTATACTTAATAAAATGATTAGGTCGAGTATGAAAATAAATGATTCATCTTTCAGCCATAACCAAAAAAAAAAAAAGGTGAGAGTAAAATCATATTTCTTTCTTTTTAATATTCACTTATCTTTTTAATTTGATTTTTAATTAATTATTAGCCGAAAAATGATTAAAAGTGGTTCACCAGGCTCAACTTATTACACTAGCCCCTTAGAGTAGATCTTCCAAAGTGGGTAGTCAACTCCCATCGGATTGTGACGGTGTCCCATTTTGATTTTCTTTTTTGGAAAAAATACATGTCATATGTCATAGTGGAACACTTAGAAATCACAAGGGGTTGGGTACAACCCACTTGGATAACATCAAACCCCCCATGCCCTTGAAGCTCACCATCTCGGATATAAATAGTTTCTTCTTAATCAATAATTAATTACATTTACGCACTTAATTCTTGTAGGATCGGATTATTTCCTTCTACATCTATTGACTTAAGCATTGGATGACCTTCCTAGGATAACCCCGAGTCCTTCAAACTTTGTTTGTTCATATTCTGTTTGTTCTCACCACGCAATTGACGACATTGGACTGAACTCAATCTCCATAGTTTGGAGTTACCTTCAATCGGAGTGAGTTGTCCATCCTAGCAACATCACATATGTATCTCTTTGTATACTTTGATACTAATTTTGTTTCATCATTTTTTTTATTAAAAGGTTAAAATTAATTAATAAATTGCCATAGATGGTATCATTGATATTCAATGGTGTAACTGATTTATTTAACAAATAAATGATGCATGTAAACTATAAGTTGTTGAAATAATAATTTGTTTCGGTCGAGTTTGAAACATATAATAGTCTTTTCTTGTTGCATTTATTTAATGATTTTCCTCTTTCACGTATACATTACTTGATGCGAAGCCCTGCCCACCTTTTCTTTGAAATTAATTCTTTTGTCTTCTTTCAATTGGTGCTTATTTTAGTTTATAAAAATCTATGAGTTGTGTGACATAAATATATTTGCACTAGGGAACTTCCACTAACCATTTTAATTTTCAGAGTAAAGATTCATTCAATTTCTTACCATCCTCCTCAGCTTTCTCTTGCAGACGTTTTACATATGCAATTTTGGGAGGTGGCCAAGTCAATGTTTAATTAATTAATTGGGCATGGATTTTGTCCACCATAGTAATATAGTAGTTCAAATATTAGCCATTACAGGAAAATGTGAAATTTCAACATACAACTATCTATTTTTAAATTACTAGTAAATGGGAATTTGACTTAAAGTGGTAAATATTGAGATTCCATATTTATCAATCGAGTTTTTTTCAATTTAATGAAATATAATTTTACACTTTATAGTATATGATGCTTATATATCTTCTAAGTAAATTTTATTTAATTTAAACCCAGTTGATATTTAAGTTCAATGTTTAAACCACGTAATGTGCCCCAGTGGTCCAAAGACATTAAATATTAGTTCTATAACCCATGAGGTTCAAGCAACAAATAATTCAAGCATAAGTAGTAATTCTTTGTTCTCATCGATTAAGTGACTTGAAAGACTCAACTCTTGATCATTTGTGAGTTTTAGCTTTTAGAGTTGGCCGTTTTCTTCATTTAGGAGTGTTTGTGAGCATTTTATGTGCTCAAAATCTTTCATCATTTTTGCCTAATGAATCATAAAGATCGGTGGGTGATGGTATGTGTGTCATGATCACTATCACTGGGGAATTTAAATCGGATGAGTTAGAAATTACCTCATCTTCCTCGCTCCTTTGCCATTAAACAAATCAATGCCTCTTCTTGAATTAGAATAGTAGTAGCTTCATCGCTATCCGACTCAATCGCTTCTTTACATTGGATGTCTCGATTCAACAACCATCATTCTTTTCTTTTCTTTCTTGTCTTCTTTCCCTAAAGACTTTCTTTTCTTCATCATTCATATATTTGTTGGTGGTGGATAAGGGTAGTCAACCGGAATGTGACCTGGATGTCCGCAATTCCAACACTAGTCTTCCACTTTCTTCTCAACCCTCTTGGGGGTTCTTTTCTCTTTTCCTTTAGAGGGAGTCAATGCCTACTAGAGGACTCTCATTTATTCCTCTAATAGTTGTTGTTAAAGAACTTGTTGAATCATTTGACCATCAAGGCTATTTCTTCCTTGTTAATGATATCCTTAAGTCGGTGACTTAGACTCACTTTCTTTACCAACACAATGTCTTAGGTGCAACTATCTCATCTTGCTCTTTCATTTTGAGTTCAAAATCATATTCCTTCAAATCGAGAATAGTTAATGGTTAGATATCTTTGTTAGGTCCATTGAATGCATTAGTGTCATCACTATCATTTCCCACTCACCGAGTTCTCATAAGATCGTCATACATATTTCCTTGTGTATATTCCTTACCTAAAGTAGATAACTCATTAGTTATCTCGATGCATCGTGCATCTAGTTGATACAATGACTCTCAGCATCATTTTGAAATTCTCGAATTTATGAACTATAATTGTAATCTTGTTTTCCTTTATTTTTCTAAGCTTTCACACACCAAGGTCAAACATCCCAAATCTCTTTTGCTATTCAAGGGATTTGACTTTATTGAACATGGCTTTGTCAAAAGTCTTGTCATGCGGATATCTTTAGCCACATTATCGAGGTTGTGCCTTTTTCTATCTTCATTAGTCCATTCACTTCTTAGCTTTGTCAACCTCTCGACATGTCTTTGCATCATCTCCTGCTGCTCTTACACCGGATGTGTTTACTTTCGTGATTTTGATGGGTCCATCCTTGATGACAAGCCACATTTCATCATGAACGCAAAGAGATGTGCATGCATATGAATTTTCGATCATCAAATTCTTCAATGGAAAACATGGGACTACGGGTTAGATTTACTTTGATAATAACTCAAATAAAACTTTGAAAAACACAAGTGTTGATGTTTTTGAATTAAAGATCTATTTTGGTAACCGATCTTGAAGGTTCTTTGAACCAACCGCTCCGATACCACTTGTAGGTCCCAAATGAGTGCAATGTAAAGTCAAAAAGGGGGTGAATAGGCTTTACAAATTTTTCGATCTTTAAATCAGAGTATCAAGAAAACAACCAAGTCCTTTAGACAATTGTATTAAGCTTTAGCAGGAGAGTTAACCACTTAACAATTCCCTGAAAGAGCTGTTGATAGAGTAACTCAGCTGAATGAAGTTAATTTTTTTAGAAAATCAGTTTTCTTGTTAAACAAGGGAAGTCTTACTCCATTTTAAAGTTTAACTTATCAACACTTATACTTTTTGGAGATTTATTAACTTGATGGATGGCAACTATAGAATAGTCAAATAAAATGCGAGAACTAAAGTGCGATGAAGTATAGAAAATAAAAACTTTACAGTCATTCAAGGATGGGGTAATTCCTCTATTCCACTCTTCTCCTACTCCAGGAGGAATCCACTAATACAATAATTTTGTTAGTTATAAAAATGCAGTCAAGATTTTCTTTGATCATACAATCAACAAATCTTCCTGGGACTCGATTCTTCACAAGGCAACGCTGAAACTCACTTGACTCTTGAATATTCGGGAATTAATCACATGGCCTCCTTGATTCAAACAAGGTTGACCTTGAACCTTGCAAGCTTCCTTCAATCCTTTGAGAATAACCCGATCTTTTCACTTGAGAGTGTTGGATGAAGTGTCTTCGATTTAGCTTGAAGATTTTGATTTAAGCTCAAGAGAAGTATTTTCATTTTTTGCTTTTGATTTTGTCTTGCTTCTCATATTTGCTCGTATGAAATGCTCTCTATTTTTCTCTAAAAAGAGTTTTGCAAGTTTTTGTGTGTGTTTTGTGATGATTTATACACATTTTGGTTGTGTTTTATTTTCATTTGCATGTTTTAGTGTTACATCATGTTATTTTATTGATTTTATAGGTTTGGGTGGAACAAACAAGTTTTTGAACAAAAAACATCCAAAAGTCATTTCACGCAACTGCGACAGTCTTCGTATTTGGAACATAACGTTTTCATCCGAAGTTCAATTGACCTGTTTCTTATGCCATTAGAAATCTAAGAGAGAGTTATACAATGTCTATTTCTTGTACTAAATGCAAATGAAGACGTTTGGATAAGTTAAAATCATGTGAAAGTGGAAATCAAGTGATGAGATTTCGGAAATGACACATTTTAATATTTTGGCCATAACTCTCTCTAGAAAACTGATATTGAGGTCATTCAAGTGGCTATGGAAACCTAAGTGATAGAGCTACAATGCATAAGAAGATATAGAGAGCAAAGTCAAAAGTCGGAGGCGCACGGGCGCGCACAATAGGTGCGCATCCGTGCACAGGTTGGCGCGGCGAGCGGCGCAACCTCTGCGCAAGAGTGTGCCCGCGTGGCACCATCGCGAGAGCACGGAGACTTGCTGAACACGAAATTTGTGATTTTTATTCATTTTTTGGCTCTTCCACTTTGTATAGGACTCTAAGCTTATAAATAAGCCTTGGGGAGCCCATATTTTCGAACACATTTACTTCTTAGCATTTTTAAACCCTAGTTTTTGTTATTTTCTCTTCCATCTAACATTGGAATTGCTTGGTTCTTTCCATTGAAGTTGTTTTGCGGCTTGATCTAATCGTAATATTTCTTAATCATTTTGTCCGATTTCAATTGTTGGGTGAGTATTATTGTTGTATGATAATATTTATAATTGTTTTCTTTCCTTCAATTGAGATTATGATCTCACCCCAAAGCATGAACTAATTTACGTGTTCTAGGATTAGGTTGATTTGATTCAAACAAATAAGCATGAGTATTGACTAATTGATTGGCTTTCTGAGTAAATTGCTTTATTTGATAATTGATTTTCCCGATCAACTTTTAATTGTTTTGAGGGAACAATTGAGATCGAGAGAAGATATTATTCTGGACTAAATTTATTCGGGGGGTTGATATCAATCGAGAGATGTATTATCTAACTTTGGCTTAATGAAAATAGAAAATTATTTTGGGATAACCCTAATCGTGAATACGTGAGTTATCATATCTAGGCCTTATTTTTACATGTTTGTTATATTTGTTAACCGCATGATCAATTAGTTGATATTCTCGCTTTTGCAAGTTTGATGAGATGATTAAATCCTAGAATTTCATCCATATCTTTTTAAATCAAGTTTAATCATGTTTAGTTTTAATTTGTCTTTTTAATTGTTTTTCTTTAGTTTATTAAAATCACAAATTTGGTTAGAGTGTTTAGGTTTTATTTTTCTCGTGAATTGTGTGCATAATAATTATTTGTCGGCTAAGTCTTCCTTGAGAGACGACTTGGGGTTAACTTGCTACCCTACGATTGATCTCGTTCTCTTGCAAGAATCGCTAGATTTATTTTAGGTGTTTAGCGGTCGAACAAAATTTTGGCACCGTTGCCGGGGAAGGCTTATAATTATTGTGTTTATTTTCTGTGTTTCTAGATTAGGATTATTTTTGTTTGTTTTTAGTTTAGGTTTATTCGTCAGGTGCGTTTGATCTATTTTTCTAGTGTTGCTTATACAAGCACCAGGTATGGCGACCAATCAAGAGCAACCACCACGACCCACATTAGAAGAGAGCTTGAATTCTTTTATTCAAGTTAGTCAGCAAACACAGAGTAGAATGACAGACGGTTTGAATCCTTGGAGGCCTCTCTTCGCGAATTGAGACTCAAGTCGCAATTGCTACGCAAATTGGTGAAATAGCTCAACATCTTGTCAAAAGGACACGTTGCCTAGTCAACCAGTGCAAGATCAAGTCATCACTTATCATGAAATTGGTATTGCTAAAATTGAAAAGAAGGATGATGCAAGTGAAGAAAGCACGAATGAGGAGACAAGTAAGGGACCGTCCTTATACAAAACTGACAATCCTTACAAATCTCCTAATCCATCCCCAAATCCACTCCCAAAGCAACAAGACCAGACAATTTCATCATTAATATTGCTTTTGGGAATATTAAGAATGTCGCAGGTATACTTGATCTATGAGCTGGGATTAACCTGATGTCTTACTATATATTTAAACAATTAAATTTAGGGAAATTGAGGTCCACCAGATAATGTTTGCAACTTGTTGATGGCTCACTTAGGTATCCTAAAGGTATTGTTGAAGATATTTTGGTCCAAGTAGGTAGTCTTAAAACTCTCATTGATTTTGTTATCTTGAATATGGGAAAGAATAAAGGTAATATTAAGGATCATACCATTTTGTTGGGTAGACCATTCATGGCAACCACCAACACCTTGATTGATGTCGAAAATAGAAAATTAAATATGAATGTCTGGGGAAAAACTGTAGCATTTTCAATTTTTGATATAGCTTGTAGCGTTGCCTATGCTTTGCCTGATAATTTTATTGTTGACTCTGTCGATTCTGCTGTTAAAGATATCTTATGACAGGAAGATAATGAAATTCAACCGGATAAAAATTCCAAGGTAGTAAAAAAGGTCTTGCTCGATGACCCGCCATGATTTTCTTAGTTGATATCGTCAAGCTAATGACGCTAAAAGAGCGCTCCTTGGGAGGCAACCCAAGCATTTTTCCCTTTGTGTGAGTTTGCATGTGGTGTTTTTGTGCATGTTAGTTTGAATTTTTATTTTTTATTTTTTTTAGTTTATATGTGGTATTTTGTTTTCCCTTAATATGGCTTTTGCAGGATTGACGGTTCACGTGATTGCTTTAACTGTTTGTCGATTATAGCACTTTTCAGGGACGTCTCTCTTTCCTTCTATTTTATTTTATTTACGTAATGAGGCATTGCATGATTTAAGTATGGGAAGGGATTGTCATTGTATATGTGTTATGGTTGCATGTAGTTTATCACTAGCCTTATAATTGTTACAAGCCTTATAATTGTGTTGGTGAACTGGTTAGAAATATGTGCTAAAATTTAATTTTTGATTATGAAATTACACCGTGAACTTGATACGTAGAATTTGGCTAGAGTTGTGAATTGGCGTTTTTGGTAGACAAGCTCGCCGAGGGTTAAATGATAGGCTAGGTTGTGAGGCTTGAATTGTGACGTTTCGTTGATGTGAATTAAGTTGAAACCCTATTTTAAATATTGTTTACATAAGATTGCTGGCTTTGCAATAAAAAAAAAAAAAAAAAAAGAAAAAAAAAAAAAACAATTGCGATTATACTTCTCTGCTGTTTGTTGTCGCTAGTAACTAGAAAGCATTCATGAGCCCCATGTTTGTCTTTTTCACGTAAAAACAACGGCACAAACATGAGTATGAGAAACCACCCTAAAAGCCTTTGGAGAAATCCAAAGTTTACACCTAGTGGAAGTCATCTCGAAAGTTCTCTTAAAAAAAAAAAAAACAAAAAGAGGAAAAGAAAAAAAGAATAATAATTTCGTGGCTAGTGATTATGTAGTTTGTTGTGTGTAACGAGGTTGCAACTTATAAAACGGATTTGAAACTTAGCGAGGATGGCCGAACACGTTTGTTAATATTTTTAACCTTAGCCAGGTGAGTCTATTATGGAGGTTGAGAATCAATTAATGTTGGGTCCGAGGTGGATAACACTTGGTGTTATTGATTAATTGAATTTTAAATTATACTTGATATTTTTGTTGGGTCTAAAGACCCATTATTTGCTTGAGGACAAGAAAAATGCTAAGTGTGGGGGAGTTGTTTGGCATGTTTTTGTGTGATAATTTATACATATTTTTAGCGTGTTTTATTTGCATTTGCATGTTTTAGTGTTACATTGTGTTATTTTATTGATTTTATAGATTTTGGTGGAAAAAACAAGTTTTGGAGCAAAAACGTCAAAAATCAATTAACTTTTGCTTCTATGCCATAAGAAATCTAAGAGAGATTTCTACAATGTCTATTTCTGGTACTAAATGCAAATGAAGACGTTCGAGATAGGTTAAAATCATGTGAAAGTGGAAATCAGTGATGAGATTTGGAAATGACACGTTTTAGTATTTTGGCCATAACTCTCTCTAGAAAATGGATATTGAGGTTATTCAAGTGGATATGGAAAGCTAAGCGATAGAGCGACAATTTCATAAGGCATACCGAGCACATTCCAAAGTTTGGAGGCGCACGGGCGCGCCTGTCTTGCGCGCGTCACAGACGCCGGGCAAAGAAAAGCGTGCTTTGTGCAAGTCTTGTGACGCACGCACGACGACTTTTTGAACACGAAATTCGCGATTGTTATTTGTTTTTTGGCTCTTCCACCTTGTATAGGACTCTGTGCTTATAAATAAGATTTGGGAGCCCATATTTTGAACACCTTTACTTCTTAGCACTTTTAAACCCTAGTTTTTGTTATTTTCTCTTCCATCCAACATGGGGATTGCTTGAGTTCTTCCCATTGAAGTTATTTTATGGCTTGATCAAAGCGTAATATTTCTTTATCTCTTTTGTTTGATTTTAATTGTTGGGTGATTATTATTGTTGCATGATAATGTTCATGATTGTTTTCTTTCCTTCAATTGGAATTATGATCCCACCCCCAAGCATGAACTAATTTCTTTGTTCTAGGATTAAGATGATTTGATTCAAACAAACAAACATGAGTATTGACTAATTGATTGGCTTTCCTGAGTAAATTGCTTTATTTGATAATTGATTGTCTGATCAACTTTTAATTGTTTTGAAGGAATAATTGAGCAGAGAAGATATTATTCTTGGACGAAATCTATTCAGGGGTTTAGATATGAATCAGAGATGTATTATCTAACTTTGGCTTAATGAAAATAGCAAATTATGTTAGGATAGCCATAATATGTGAATACGTGAGTTATCAGATCTATGACTTATTTTTACATGTTTGTTATATTTGTTAACTACATGATCAATTAGTTGATATTCTGCTTGCAAGTTTTATGAGATGATTCCAAAATCCTAGGCTTTCATCCATATCTTTTTCATCAAGTTTAATTTAGTTTTAATTTGTCTTTTTACTTGTTTTCCTTTAGTTTATTAAAAGCACAAATTTGGTTAGAGTGTTTAAGTTTTATTTTCTATCAATTGTGTTCATAATAATTATTTGTCGGCTAAGTCTTTTTTGAGAGACGACTTGTGATCAACTTGCTACCCTACGATTTATCTCGTTCTCTTGCGAGGATTGCTAGATTTATTTTAGGTGTTTAGCGGTCGAACAAAAAGTTCCTCAGCTTCTGTAGTAGGAGTTTGAATTTATTTTATTGAAAGATAGACAAAAATTCACTCTCACTTTGTGCTAATTGGCCTGTCTTGCTTCGCAGCTTTTGATGTTGACCCAACCTTGTTTACCAGCTTTCTGCATGTCTTTGAAAATGTGTCAGCGTTCTGCAAGCTTCTCATTTGCTCATTTCTCTTGCACTCTTTCAGCATGAGCACTTTAAGGTTGCAGGTTTATTTTCATTACAAAAATAGGTAATTTCCTCGATTTCAATACAATGGACTTCTTCAGTTGTCTCTGAGTCCTTCTGTTGTTTTACCCTTTGACTTCAACTTGAGTCATCTCAATCATTCCTTGGTTGACTCATTTGTAAGTCTTCCCGGAAAAGACTTAGTGATGTGATTGGATCAAAATCTTCGATAAACTCACCGCGACTCAATAATTCTTCTTTGCATCCTTCAACAAGTCTTCTCGCAAATCTACTTAGTTGTTGTTGATTCAAACATATCCTATCTATTACAAAGTAGAAGTTACATAGAAAAATGGGGTATGCTAACTTCTTAATACAAAGTTTTCTAAGCATCATCAATTTCTATACAATAAATTTCCTAGCAATTATGAAGGAATCAAATCTCTTATACTAACACCTTGGTGCTGTTTGACCATACCGGATTTATTCAACATGCAAACCAAGTTTTCTTTGCCTATTTTAGCAAAGCCATTTGGTTAAAGCATAAAATTTCATATTCAAGCTTTCCATGAAGAAACGAAGTTTTCACATCAAACTTGCTCTAGATGTAAATCAAATGTAGCACACGCCGCTAGGACTACTCACATTGTCATGAGTAGAACCACCGACAAAAACATCTCATTGAAATCAATACCTTCTTTCGTGAGCATATCCTTTTACCATCAATCTTGTACGATATTGTTCTACTTGATCATTGTTATCTCGCCTGATCTTGTAGACCCATTTATTATTAATGACTTTCTACCATATGGTAACAACACTAGCTTCCAAGTCCGATTCTTGTGGAGAGCTTCAATTTGTTCGTGCATTGTTGACATCCACTGAGATGCATCTGAGCTTTTTGTAGCTTCATGGAAAGTTGACGACTCTCTATCTTCCGTTCTCCATAACATACTCAGGTTGCCTTGCTGGCAGCTCTCTCTCACGAGTTGACCGACATATTTATCTGATATTAGACTCGACTTGTTCTTGTACCTTGTGCTCTGGTATTGTTTTAGAAGATTTCAAATCTTCATTATGTAGATTATTTTCCACTAGCACTATAGTATTCTCCTAATTATCTTTTAAGTGCTACTATATCCCTTCTCTTGCAGTTTATCTTTTGCAAATATCATATCTCTGCTGATGATGACCTTGTGGGTAATGGGATCCCACAGGCGATACCCCTTGACTACATCAACATATCCCAAAAAGATACATTTCGTGGACCTTGGGTTTAAATTCTTCCTTTCTTGGTCATTATACATCACGTACACAGAACTTCCAAATGTATGTAGGCGAGAATAATCAGTGTGCTCACCAGTCCACATCTCCATTGACGTTTTAGATTAATCGCCGTTGATAGAGACTGATTGATCAAATAGCAGGCAGTTCTAACTGCCTCTGCCCAAAATGTTCTGGGTAGACTTGTAATTCTCAACATTGATCTTGTTCTTTCCAACAGAGTTCTGTTCATTCGCTCTGCTACTCCATTTTATTGAGGTGTGTACGCCACCATGAACTGTCTTTTGATGCATTTTTGTTGACAAAAAGACTCAAATTCATCACTTGTATATTCTCTTTCATTATATGCATCTACTAATATTTGATGACAAATATGAATTTTTTTCTCTCTCTACACTGATATCTTCTTCCATGGCGATGGTGGTTCCATCTTCTAGCCTCGATTACCTCCCGCACTCTGTGAATTGATTTTTGTTCTCCCTTCTCTGTAAGTCCAAGCGGCTACGATAATCTAGAGGAGGGGTGAATAGATTATCTCCATTTTCTCGATTGAGCCCTCTTTTTCAAATCAAACAAGCCAAAACAATAATAAAGGTGTGGAAAGTAAACAACACACGTCGATTTATAGAGCTTCACCCCACCTAGGGACTACGTGCTCTACCACCCTAGTATATCCGGGATGAGTTTCGAAAAAGAAAAAGAATTTTACTAATTACCACAATTAATACAAATTCATCTTACAACAACACCTTGAAGAGCACCACACTCTTCTTCAACACCACCTTTGAGATTACCACAATCTCACTTGAAGATCACCACAATCTCCAACGACACCTTGTGAAGATTACCACAATTTTCAACCTTGAAGAATACCAAATTCTTCAACACCTCAACAAGAAGATAACCACAATCTTCTTACACCTAACATCTAGATCACCCAAGTGTGTTCTTACCACAAGAACACTCACAAGGATATCTTGTGTTGAATGATAACTCAAATTCAAGATTACAACTCGATAATGAATGATACAAATTTGAGTGCAAGTGTAATCAAGAAAAAAACCTAGACCTCAAGAATGTGAAAGTGATAAGCTAGGCAAATTACAACAAGAATAATGACAATATAAGACCAAGTGTTTGCTTATGTATTTCTTGTTGTGTTGTATTGTTCTCTCTTTTTTGTTGTGCTTCAAATCTTCCTCTATTTATAGGAGATGATTGATCCTTGATAGGCTCCTCTTGGAATCTGATATCTACAAAACAAATTGCAATTAAAATCAAGATTATAACTGTTAGAAATCAATCCCACAATTTAAGGAAAAGTCATGCATTGCACAATGATTTAGAATTTTCTTTGTCAAAAAAACATAGGGCGACCTCGTGCGAAATAAGATTTGAAAAGAACGCAACAAAATTACAACGGGGAGACCGGTCGCCCAGGGGTGCGACCGGTCGCCCACCATGTGGACCGGTCACCCTGACCTATTTTGAGAGACTCGTGAGTTTTGTTTCAAGAAACTCATTCCCAGGTACCGGTCGCCTTCTTGGTCGACCGTCGACCTCCGAAATGAAATGTTGTCTGATTTTTGTCGAAAATAAACCTCAAGAAATACTCCGAAAAATTAGTAAAAATATTTTAAACCGATCGGAAGTATTTTGGACAACATTAGAAATATAGTTTTGATGAAGTAACACATTAACACAAAATCATCAAAAGTGTTGTCCGATATAAACTCCAAGAAATACTCCGAAAAATAGTAACGACATTTTAGACCGATCTGGAGTATTAGGACAACATATTGTTTCGATGTAAAAACCCATTGATACAAAATCATTAAATGTGTTGTCCAATTTTATCGAAAATAAACTTGAAGAAATACTCCGGAAAATATTAAAACCTATTTTGAATCATTTAGGAGTATTTGGACAACCTTTTAAAAACATTGTTTTGGTATAAAAACAAAATCATCAAAATCATGATAAAACCATTTATCAAACAATCTCCCCCTTTTTGATGATTACAAACCAAAACAATTTTAACGAGGTCGATTTCAAAATAAGAACAATTTTACCTTAAAAAAGAACTATCCGTTGAGCGACAACATTCCACGCAACATAAACACAAGGATGGGAGTATAGATTTTCAAAAACATTTTTGCAAAAGCTCCCCCTATCAATATGCATAACATGAGTGATATAAAAGCAATCAACCACAAGCTTTTACATATTGATCTAAAGTACAAGAGCTTATAAGCTCCCCCTGTCAACAAAACATCATTAGACAAGTATATAAGTCCATAATACAACAAATGGACTAAGTATAATCCACAACTTATGGCTTTAGGAAGCCATAGCTTATAGCTTCTTTCCCGAGCTTATTTTAGCTTTTATGAGCTAATAAACTTATAACATGTTTCTCCCCTTTGGAATCATCAAAAGAATGTTAGCACGATAAAAACATCATATAATCATACCAAAGTGCGCAACTAAACCGATGTATCGAGCTATTTGAACATTGAAGCTTATAGACCAAATAGGAGGGAAAAGTCGATCATACGACTTGTAGAAGCTTATGAAAACTCATTTGATTTGCAAAACATGATCTCTATAAATATATAGGACATTTGAAAACAAGAGAATCATGTAGGTGATGACTTTTTCATTGAAACATTTTATCGAACACTTGGCGGGCGTCAAAAAATTGAAGAGGATATATTTAGCCCTTGTAAATGTAATCAAGCCAAGTTTTTCACCACCAAAAGCAATTTTACAAATATCATTCATCAACAATCATCATGCTCAACACAAATATATAAGAATTGCATCAAGAAATATACATATAGGCCAAGTTCTCAAGGGTTCAACCCAATTAAGATAAGGAAGTGGAATTCTTACCATTTAATCTGTGAAGACGAGCAATGATGATGATAATCGAGCTAGATAATCCCCATAATATGAAATTTATGCAACAAAAACTCATTTGGAGTGAATTGTGTGTGCAAATGACAAAGGGGTCGAAATAGAGAGGAAAAACATTAAAATGCCAAAATACAAGAATAGAGGCGGTTTTAACCAAATTTTCACAAGTGGGCGACCGATCAAGGGCTTGGGCGACCGATTGAGCAGTGGGTGACCGGTCGACCCGACTGGCGACCATTTGGTTTAATTCAATTTTGAAAATCCAAAATTTGATCCAAAATTCCGATTTTTCGCCCCTAAGTTTAAAAATGTGCAGAATGCAAACATAAACTTTATTCAATATACATTATGTCATAATCAAACTCGAAATGGAGTAAAATACTCGGCGGTGAATGATTAAAGTCCATGAGTTATCCTTGAGATGGAATTAAACACATCTCAAGTTTTTGTTAAACATGCAATCCTCGAAAAAGATATCGAATCTCAATATGTTTAGTTCGATTATGACGAACCATATTTTGAAAAATTATTATCACCAGACTTGTTATCCCGAAAATAAGAACGTTTTAAGACTTTGGATACAACAAGTCATAAGGAAAAGTGCCTTTCAAATATTTGAAAATTCCTTTTAACGGCACTTTAATGAGATTCGTTGGGATAGTTTTTGAAGTCGAGCATATAGACGTAAGGCATAAAAAATGTCGAGTCTATGGGAATAAGAAAAGTTAATGAACATACCTCGAATATGTTTGTCAATATGCCTTCCTCAACCTTTGTCAATTTTACATTGGTAGCCATAGAGGTTGAGATGGTTCTTCCTTCTTTAATGCCTAACTTTTTCAAAGGTTCTATTGTATACTTTGATTGTGAAATATAACCACTTTCTTGGCATTGTTTAGCTTGAAGTCCAAGGAAGAAATTAAGCTCCCCCATCATGCTCATTTCAAATTCACCTTGCATCAACATAGAAAATTTCTTGCACAAGGATTCATTAGTAGCACCAAAAATAGTATCATCAACATAAATTTGCACAAGTAAACCATCTTGCCCTTTTTCAAAAACAAAGAGAGTAGTATAAACTTTACGTCTTGTAAAATCATTTTACAAAAGAAAATCTCTAAGTCTATCATACCATACACGGGGTGCATGTTTTAAACCAAACAAGGCCTTTTATAAAAAAACATTTTGTTTAAAAATTTTCAAACCCCCGGTTGTTTTTCATAGACTTCTACTTGAATAAAACCATTTTAGAAAATTGGATTTAACACCCATTTGGTAAAACTTGAAATTTTCTTGAAACAAGAATGGGCAAGTAAAATGCGAATAGCTACAAAAAACATGCTACGGGTGCAAATGCATCATCAAAATCAATACCTTCTTCTTGGTATTACCTATGAGCTACTAACCTTCCCTTGGTCATCATGCTTGTTCAAAATACCAAAAATTTCTGCAAAATCTTAGCAAGATATCTTTGCACAAGAGCATAGTATAACAAGTAACACATACTATGCTTTCAAACAAATCATCAAGAGTTCAATAAGACATGTAAGTTCAAATAAGCTTATAGAAAGCTATAAAAGACCTTTTTTTGAAATTTGAAAATCCGAGAGCATATAGTTGAGACCTCATTTAAAAGAAGCATTTGAACAAGAGTTTTGACAAGAATGAATATGAGCAATCAAATGCATAATTTTGAGAAGAGGATAAAAATTCATATGTTTTATCAAAACAAATATGATCCTTTACAAGTCTCGGATAAAACAAGCTTTATAGAATAGTGCCTTTCAAAAATCGAAAAATCCTCTTAATGGCACTTATATGAAATACTTTGAAATAACTTGAAAGACAAGCACATAGGCATATGACAAAAATATATCGAGTCTATAGGATGAATACCAAAGATGAGCGTACCTCGATAGTTTAATCATCTCTTGAAGAGGATGAGAAAATATATATATATCCTACACATATCTTAAACAAGTATAACACAAAACGAATATGATACAAGTGTAGGCTAAAACAATAAAAGATATCACAAGTAAGCTCATGCCATAAAAATCCATAAGAGATTATAAAACAATTAAGTCTAAGCAAATACACAAGAGTTTAATATAAGCATCATACAAGGTCTCCTTTTTCAAAAAAAATTTAAAACCACAAATATATATTGAAGACCTTAATTTTAAAATTATGAAAACTCATTTTGCAATTTAGACACAAATAAAAACATGCATAAAAAATAAAATGCATATTTAAATAGGGAGATACGGTTTACCAATTTCGCCATTTCCATGGGTTCTCGCTGCCCCCATTGTTGATGATATCTTCCCTTTGAAAATCATTTTGTTGATGATGGCTTCTCCGATTGTTCCATTTCCAAGGATCTTGTCCTTCCCATTGTTGATAATGTCTTTCTCTTGAAATTCGTTGTGGTGCCGTCTTCTCCTTTGATCAAACGGAATGGTCATTTGATGTCTTCTTGGCGGTATGAGTTTTCTTCGATTATTATTCCGCCGGGTACCTAATATGACATTGTTTTGTGGTACCCTCAAGTGTTTGGTTCCTTTGGGATTAGCTTTGAGACTTTTAGGTCTCCAATAATAATTAGAGCTATTTCTAGCCCGACAAGTATTAATCGTGTGACCCGTTTTACCACAATAAAAACAAGTAGTAATTTTTGGAGCATAAAGACCAATATGCATAGGGACTTGATTTCTTTTCATATAATTAACAACACTAGGCTTATGATCAAGTCCTTGTTTCAATTTATCACAACTATGAACATCAACAATCTTGGTCATTTTATTGGTACTCAAGTTGGATTTTAATAAATCCCTTTTCATGCAATTAATATCCTCAACAAGAGTATTATTTTCTTTTTCAAGGATTCTAACCTTATAAAGAGTTGTGGTGTGAGCACATGATAGTGATTCATAGGAGGTAAATAAACTATCCTTATCATTTTTCAAAACATTGAATTCCTTTTTCAAATTTTTGTACTTAACAAGTAAACTTTGGAATTCATTTTGAAGGTCATCAAAATCATTTTGCAAATCACTATAATCATTTTGTATAACAATATCATAGGAAGTAGATGGTTTAAGACATACCTCATTTTCTTCTTCGATGCCCATAAAACATTGTTCGACTACTTCATAGTTGGAAGTTGTAAAAGGCTTGTTCCTTAGATTTGACCTTGTATCCCTTTGAGAAGTAGATGTTTTTGAGTTACTCCTATCATTTGCATATACTTCATGAATGGCTTCCAATTTTTGCCATACTCCATGAGCCGATCAAATTCCTACGATATGATCAAATTCCAAATTGGTAAGTGAACAATATAAAATATTGAGAGCTTTACCATTTAAGGAGATGATTTTCTTTTCTTCATCATTGAGCTCCTTGAGAGCTTTGTAGGTGTATGGTGTGTCTTTCATCGGAATGGATTCTCCATTGATGACGATGTTCCAAATATCGAACCCGCAACCTTGTAAATAGCATTCCATTCTTTCTTTCCAAAATGTAAAATATTTGGAATCAAATCGAGGTAGCTTGGTGGTGGAGGTGCCGGAAAGGTGAGCTTCATTCGTAGCCAACGATTGTTCCTCTTCACTCGCGATGTGAAACGAGCTTGCCAAAGAGTTTGGCTCTGATACCACTTGTTAGTCCAAGCGGCTACGATAATCTAGAGGGGGGGTGAATAGATTATCTCCATTTTCCCGATTGAGCCCTCTTTTTCGAATCAAACAAGCCAAGAGGGGTTTCGAAAGAGAAAAAGAATTTTATTAATTACCACAATTAATGCAAATTCAACTTACAACAACACCTTGAAGAGCACCACACTCTTCTTCAACACCACCTTTGAGATTACCACAATCTCACTTAAAATCACCACAATCTCCAACGGCACCTTGTGAAGATTACCACAATCTTCAACCTTGAAGAATACCAAATTCTTCAACACCTCAACAAGAAGATTACCACAATCTTCTTACACCTAACACCTAGATCACCCAAATGTGTTCTTACCACAAGAACACTCACAAGGATATCTTTGTGTTGAATGATAACTCAAATTCAAGATTACAACTCGATAATGAATGGTACAAATTTGAGTGCAAGTGTAATCAAGAAAAAAACCTAGACCTCAAGAATGTGAAAGTGATAAGCTAGGCAAATTACAACAAGAATAATGACAATATAAGACCAAGTGTTTGCTTGAGTATTTCTTGCTGTGTTGTATTGTTCTCTCTTTTTTTTGTTGTGCTTCAAATCTTCCTCTATTTATAGGAGATGATTGATCCTTGATGGACTCCTCTTGGAATCGATATCTACAAAAAAAAAAAATTGCAATTAAAATCAAGATTATAGCTGTTAGAAATCAATCCCACAATTTAAGAAAAGTCATCATTTTGCACAACGATTAGAATTTTTTGTCAAAACATAGATGACGGCCGCGCAAAAATAAGATTTGAAAAGAACGCAAGAAAATTACAACGGGAGACCGGTCCGGGGGTGGTCGACCGTGCATCGCCGGATGCGACTGTCGCCCACCATGTGGACCGGTCACCCCGACCTATTTTGAGAGACTCGTGAGTTTTGTTTCAAGAAACTCATTCCCAGTACTGGGCGCCTTCTTGAATGCACTACCGACCTCCGAAATGAAATGTTGTCCGATTTTTGTCAAAAATAAACCTCAAGAAATACTCCAAAAAATTAGTAAAAACATTTTAAACCGATCGGAAGTATTTTGGACAACATTAGAAATATAGTTTTGATGAAGTAACACATTAACACAAAATCATCAAAAGTGTTGTCCGATATAAACTCCAAGAAATACTCCGAAAAATAGTAACAACATTTTAGACCGATCGGGAGTATTAGGACAACATATCGTTTCGATGTAAAAACCCATTGATACAAAATCATTAAATGTGTTGTCCAATTTTATCGAAAATAAACTTGAAGAAATACTCCGGAAAATATTAAAACCATTTTGAATCATTTAGGAGTATTTGGACAACCCTTAAAAAACATTGTTTTGGTATAAAAACAAAATCATCAAAATCATGATAAAACCATTTATCAAACATTCTCTACTCTTCTCGCCGTATTCTCATCGTCGTTCTCATTTTCGTTTACTCAGTTACTGGTTTTCATATTGCATGTTGTGAATGATTGGATTGTGTTTTGCATATATTTTGGATTTAATTGTAGTTAGAATTAGTTGTTATACATGCATTACTTGAGTGAATTGGGCTTTATTTCTGTTTTGTGGAAAAGGTATTACGCTTTGCTCGTTTTGTAGGAATTGAATGATATTTGTAGCATATTGCCAATAATTCGGAGCATTGTGGTAAAGGACCGCCAATACTTGAAGTAACGTATGATGTTTGGAGTTGAATCGAGAAGAAGTCAGACGAACCAGGCGAGAAACGGAAAGAAACGAACACGTATCGCCTCCAAGAAAAAGCACGGGCAAGACGGCGTGCGTCCATAGCACGACCCGTGTGCGGCCCGAATCGAGACTCAAGCTACGGCACCACGCACGGCTGGTCGCGCGGCCCGTACGCTCTTCATGACAGAAAAATTCCCTACAGCACCCCGCACGGGCTAGGCATGCGCTAGGCGCACGGCCCATGCGTCTGTGCGGGAAACAGAGTTTGACAGATTCTAAACTAGATTTTGACCCAAACGGAGTACAAATAGAGACGAGGTGGCCACAAATGAGGACACACTGACTTTTGCCCTAGAACACAGAGAAAAGAGCAACCTTCTACCGAATGA
Organism: Rehmannia glutinosa; assembly: GCA_016081115.2. Classification (NCBI taxonomy): domain Eukaryota; kingdom Viridiplantae; phylum Streptophyta; class Magnoliopsida; order Lamiales; family Orobanchaceae; genus Rehmannia; species Rehmannia glutinosa. The sequence goes on from CM071928.1 coordinate 67,258,429, forward strand.
TTGGAGAGATTGATCGAGGTCACAACCGCGCGCTTGAGGATTGAAGATAGATCGAGAGATCATCGACATCCCTGAGTTTTCTCATTCCATCGTATCATTTACTTTCAATTAGTTAGATATGAACTTGAATAATTTGTCTATGGATTATTTATTTTCTTTGTCTGGCTAAACATCTTGTGATTCCCGGATTTGGGATTAGGTTAATGGAGACTTTTGTTGGATGATTAATTGCAATTGAAGTTATTGTTTTCAAACCCTATTCGAGTACTTTGTTTTAATTCTTCTTTTATCAAAACGCATTTGGTTTAACTTGCTTTGATGTATTGATTCAAATTTCGAGAGATGAGTTGTACTAGATCTGTGAGTACTTGATATGAATATTTGCAAAATTGAGAAGTCTGTGAATATTTTTGAGGATATTTAATCTTTTGTGCTTTTGGGAGTTGGATATCTTATGTTGAGTAGAGATGCTAGCATAGATATCCAATCAACGTTTTTACATGCATCTCGAGAGAGAGGGTAAAATACTTTTCGTGATTGTTTTATAGGGAAGAACAATAATAACTTTGGTTGTGATTAATCTGATAATAAAAGGGGATATTAACTTAAACCATAACCCTGGAATCCATTCATCTCCTTGATCTTTCAATCAACTCTTTACTTTGTTTTTTTAGGATAAATTCTTGTCTTGTTCTTACAAAACCAAATCACTCAATTTCGATCGTCTGAATAAAAATAAGGCTATTACAATCCCAATACTTAGTACATTAATTTATTAGTCTCTGTGGATTCGACCTTGCTGGTATTCTATAAACTACACCGTACACTTGCGCTGAAGCTAAAAAATAAGGCGAACAAGTTTTTGGCGCCGTTGCCGGGGACTAATTAAATTTTTAGTACTAATATTGCGATAAATAGAATTATTTTTTAATTTAGATATTTTTCTTTCTTTTTATTTATTGTTTAATTTTACTCTTACTGTATTTGATTTGTTTTCTTTAGTTGGTTCAGGTAGTGCATGAACACTCGCTTGAAGCAAGGAGAATTAGCACCATTCATACCGAAGGTTGAGGCTTTTGCTAGGTGAATTAGTGCGGCTACTAAACGGGCAGAAAGACAGCAAGAACAGGCTATGGAGGACGTGGAAGATAACAACGGAGGAAATAACGGAGTCGACAATGGAGGTAACAACAGCGCCAATATGGTCAACAATGAGTTACCGCATACGGAGGTTCCGATAAATTAACAAAGAGCGATTCACGATTACTTTCGCCCACAGACAAATCGCAACTATGGTGGGATTGCCAATGTCCCAATTAATGCGAATAATTTTGAGCTGAAGCAAGCACTAATCTCGATGGTGCAGCAGAATCAGTTTGGGGGTTTCCCGTCTGAGGATCCCAATTCTCATCTTGCGAACTTCATGCAGATTTGCAACACAATCAAGATGAATGGAGTGACTGATGATGCTATATGTTTGCGCCTATTCCCTTTCTCTTTAAGGGATAAGGCTAGAAATCGCAGTACACTAACTCAAAGTAGTGTGAGTACTTGGGACGCACTAAGTCAGGATTTTTTGTTTAAATACTTCCCACCAATTAAGACACTATAGCTCAAGAGTGAGATCACGCAGTTCAGGCAGTTTGATGCTGAGCCATTATATGAGGCTTGGGAGAGATTCCGGGATTTATTGAGGAGGTGCCCACAACACGGATTTCCAGAGGATTAACAACTTTGCTTCTTTTATAATGGGTTGATGGGACAGATTAGGTCGTTTGTGGATGCTACAACAGGAGGTGCTTTATCAAGGCAAATTTCCACAAGATGCATTCAACTTGTTGGAAGAGATGGCGATGAATAGCTATCGGTGGCCCTCCGAGAGGACTAATTTGAAAAGGGTAGCCAAGTCACCGATTCGGACCCACCAAGGCATTGACTCGGATATGACTGCGTTGACCAATCGATTGAGTGTATTGATGAAGGGGACTGATGGAAACGCGGGTGCAAGTAATGGGGGAGTTCCTCTAGATCCCATGGAGGAAGCAAATTATGTCAATAACCAGAATTTCAACAATTACCAGAACAATCAGACTCCTACTCATTACCACCCGGATTTGAGGAATCATGAAAACTTCTCCTACGCCAATACAAAGAATATGATGCAACCACCACCGGGTTTAATGTGACAAATGGTGTCATTAATGTTGAGGCTAAGCCATCTATGGAGGACATCTTCACCTCATTTATGAATGAGACGAGGAATCGATTCAATAAGGATGAGGCGAAGATGGATAAAATCGAAAATCATGTCACGCAATTGGCCAACACTATGGAGTCCCAAATGAAAAATCTTGAAACCCAAATCCAGGGTCGTGCCTACCATGCGCAAATGAAGCCATGGACTCGTGCCCCAAAACATTTGTAAAATTAGGGGCCCAATAAATTTATAAATTAATACATATATATATATACACATACTTGTAGGTGTTTTAGTACTTAAAAGCCCAAAATAAGAAAATCAACTCAAAAGCCCAAATAAAAGATCAAATTAGGCCCAAATATATTTACAAATATAGAAGGTCAAGATGGAAAGATCGCAGACGCGAAAAACAGATCGGGAAGGGAAGAAAGAGGGAAAAAGAAGAGAAAAAAGAAAAAAAAATAGGGAAAAAGAGAAAATAGAAGAAATTAAAAAATTGATGGTAGTGATTTATTTTCGGAGTTATCATTTTTGAAGTGCTCTTTACCAAGAGAAACGAAATCGCAATTAGAATGGTGGATTATTTGAAGAAAATGGATGGTTGTTTTCCAAATGCTTATATTGCTTATAAGATCTTGTTGACAATATCGATTCTTGTAGCAAGTGCAGAAAGAAGTTTCTCAAAGTTGAAGCTCATTAAAACTTTTCTCCGATCAACCATGTCACAAGAGAGATTGAATGGGTTAGCTATGTTATCAATTGAGAAAGGAATTATTGAGCAACTTGATTATACAGACTTGATTAATACTTTTGTTGCCAAAACTATAAGATGAGTTGTATTTAAATAATTACTTTGAACATGATTGTCATATTATTTAACTAATTTTGTACATTATAGAAAGCCTATTTTTTTAATAATAATTTATAATATCTTTAAATTAGTAAAAACAAAAGGGCCCATTTAAAAGTTTGACTTAGGCCGAAGAATTGCTAGGCACGGCCCTGCCCAAATCGGCCAATTAGCTACGATTGTTGGTAGGCAGCATCAGAAAGGCCAATTTCTGAGCAACACTGAGGTTAACCCAAAGGGGCAGTGTAAAGCCATTCGTCTGAGGAGTGGAACGGAATACGAGGGGCCGAAAATACCTGAAAATACTGAACAGACGCAGGGGACACGGCCCATGCGCCACCACACGGCCAGGTCGTGTGTCCTACAGGGACAACGGATGTTGTTCTCGGAGACGCAAAAACTGAAGCAAATAGCGATGTTGAGGCCGAGGAAGGAGTCGAGGACCATATTGTTGAACAAAAAGGGGCTAAGAAGCTTAAATCTTCCTCTAAACCTGATCTTTCTAAACTTACTATTCCCTTTCCTTTTCCCCAACGATTTCAAAAGAAAAAGTTAGATTCGCAATTTGTAAAATACTTGGATATATTTAAGAAACTGCATATTAACATACCTTTTGCAGACGCATTGGACCAAATGCCCAATTACGCTAAATTTTTGAAGGATGTTATGTCAAAGAAAAGAAAGATGCCTGGTTTCGAGATAGTCAATCTGACAGAGGAGTGCAGTGCAATAATCTAGAGGAAACTACCACAGAAACTGAAAGATCCGGGTGAGTTTCACTATCCATTGTGCTATTGGTGATGTTTTCTTTAATAAATCACTTTGTGATTTAGGATCAAGTATCAACTTGATGCCCTTGTCCATTTTCAGGGAACTTGGATTGGGAGAGGTGAAACCGTCTACGATCACCTTACAACTTGCGGATCGATCACTCACCTATCCGAAGGGAATCATCGAGGATGTACTTGTCAAAGTCGATAAATTCATATTCCCTTGTGGATTTTTTGGTGCTGGATATGGAGGAGGATAAAGACGTCCCTTTGATACTTGGGCGTCCATTTCTGGCTACCGGGAAGGCCTTGATAGATGTGCAAAAGGGAGAACTCACATTACGGGTTATTGATGAGCATGTTTTATTTTCTATCTACAAGGCACTACAATTTCATAATGGTGTTGAGAAATGTAGTTTCATAGATGTAGTTGAGTCTTGCATTGATGAATACGCAGATCATACATTGTTTAAGGATGATTTAGAGTTCGGTTTGACACATTTGTGTTAGACGTCAAATATGATGATTGATTTCGATAATCAAGACTTGTATGACTATGTTTGTGCTTTAGATAATATGCAGGAGCTACCGAGAAGCGTGAGAGGCATGTACACGAAGAAAAATGTGCGGGAGTCAGTTCTGCAGAGACGCACGACCCGTGCTTCGGAGCACGCCCTGGTCATGCACATGGCCAAAGCAACGGACGAAAATCCTGAAGACTGCACGGCCCGTGCGCCTGAGCACGGGCATGTCATGCGCCTAGCTGAATCGAAGGATGAAACACCTGAAGACCGCACGGCCCATGCATCTGAGCACGGGCATGTCGTGCGTTAGACCGAAGAGAAGGATGCAACCACTGAAGAATGCACGGCCCGTGCGTCAGAGCACGGTCAGCCCGTGTGTGAACCTGAAGAGCCCGTTTCGAACCCAGAACTCAAGCCATTGCCCGAGCATCTCAAATATGCATTCCTTGGAGAAAATAACACAAATCTGGTAATCGTATCATCCCTTTTAACTTCAGTTCAGCTCGATAATTGCTTAGGGTGCTGAGAAAACATAAGTCTGCGATAGGTTGGTCAATTTCTGATTTAAAAGGCATAAGTCCATCGATTGTCGTGCATAAAATTAGAATGGAAGATGTCTATAAACCTTCAGTGCAGAATCAAAGAAGATTGAACCCTATAATGCAAGAGGTTGTTAGGAAAGAGGTTTTAAAATGGTTAGATGCTGGAATTGTGTATGCGATTTCTGATAGTTCTTGGGAGAGTCCGGTACAAGTGGTACCAAAGAAAGGGGGGATGACTGTAGTTAGAAACGAGAATGATGAACTTATTGCAACTAAGATAGTTATTGGGTGGCGTATATGCATTGATTATAAGAAGTTGAATGATGCCACTCGTAAAGATCACTTTCCCCTCCCCTTTATTGACATGATGTTAGATCGCTTGGCGGGATTTGATTATTATTGTTTTCTCGATGGTTATTTCGGGTACAACCAGATCATGATTGCACCGGAAGACCAAGAGAAGACGACATTTACATGTCCCTATGGTACGTTTGCATTTCGTAGAATGCCATTCGGACTATGTAATGCACCCGTGTTGGGAAATTTATTGTTTAGATTTTGATGAATGCCATGTAAAACTTAGAATAGGAAGTTGGCACCCCATTTTTTGTTGTAAACCGCATTGTAATAAATAGGGCTGGTCAAGGGAGTTAAGTCGACTATGCCTAAACATGCAAGAAGACAACCGGAGACTAGAAGGAAGACTCACCAAGACAAAATTGAGTATGGCAAAGAAGAGAAGACGGAACTCGATCAAGGTGCAGATCTGAGAGTAAAGTATCGCCAAGTCAACTCAAGATAGCCAAGTCTCAAGTTGAAGTGACAAGAGTCATCCAATGATTGGAAGTCGACTCTAAGTCACCTGGGAAAGCAAGGGAATGCAAATAAGTCGAGATAATCGAAAGAGATCCGTTGTACGTAAAATCAAGAGAATTACTTAAACAAGTAATACCTCTATGCCACCTTTCTTGAAGTGCTCATCCCCGAAGCGTGCAAGAGGAATAAACTAATGGGAAGCACTACACCATGTCGAACTCAAAAGTCAAGAACAATTCATACGAGGAAGTGGCAATTCCAAGGACTACAACAAGACAAGCCAACGACCACAAGTGACTTTAAAAATAAGCCTATCTCTTTCAACGGATGATTTTTGAAAGATCACTATAAAAGGCCGAGGAATGACTGAGAGAAGGTTACTCGAACCACGAATATTTCAAGAAAACATTTGAATCAGAACCAAAATATTCTCAAATCATTCAAGTTCAATCCTCAAGCCTATACTACGAAGAAAATCAATCCAACACTCACCGTGAAGGAAAGATAGCTTCAATCAAAGAGGAAACTTTTGAGGAAAAGGGGTCTACATTCCACGGAGGATTGTAGGAAGGTTCAAGGTCGAACCAATCTCGAGTTTTTGGAGGGCTTCGTGATCAAATCCAAAGAGCTTGAGCAAGTGGGCTGTAGTAGCAAGGCAAATTGCCTGTGAAGAAGTTCTCGAGTCGTCACGAGAAGCCACCGCGACCAAGGCATCTCCAGACCGAGTCCCAAAGGATCAAGTCACCGTGATCAAGACTTGTATCCGGACTGCTACCACTCGTATACCGATCAATACTTAGTGGATTCCTCCAGAGTTGGAGAAGAGAGGAGTAGAAGAATTACCCCATCTTCGAACCTCTATAAAAACTTATCATGTCATTTACATTCAAAGACTTTAATTCCTCGCATCTTATTTATTTAACTCGATGGTAAATTTGCTATCCACTTGATAATCTCTAAGTACTAAAACCAAGTATTAAATCATAACTAAACCAAATTTAAGGGTGTTAAGTCTTCCGCAAAAAACAAACTACGAGTTGAGCTAAGTCTTTAGTCTTAACAAATTGAGTTATTCTATCAATGACTCGACAGTCATTTGAGTGACTAACTCTATGATTAACTAAATTAGTCATCACCAAGGACACAAATGTAGTAGTATCAACTCAACTTTTAAAAGGACTAAATCGAAAAGTTGGTAAGGTTTATTCAACCCCCTTCTAAACCTTACACTCACACCCCTTGGGACCTACAAGTGGTATCGAGCGGTTGGTTCATTGAGCCTTCCGCACTGGTTACTGAACTAGATCACCAAATTTTTCAAAGTCTGTTTTAGTACTTAAGTTTTCAAGACTCTTTTTATCATTAAAAGTTATTATCATGGAAGCAAATTTGACACACATCCCTATGTTCACAATTGAAGAATTTGATGATTGGAAAATTCGTATGCGAGCTCATCTATCAAAGATTACATGATGAGATGTGGATAGTGATAGAGGATGGGCCACCGCAAATTTTAAAAGTGAACACAAATTTGTAAGGAGAGTTGCAAATTGAAGGTGAAGAGGATGTTGCTCCTAGACCAACTATGGTTGAAAAACCAAGAACTGAATGGACAAATGATGACAAAAAAAGATATAACCTAGACAATGTGGCCAATGACATTCTTTACAAAACCTTGGACAAAGCCATGTTCAATAAAGTCAAATTATGCAAAACGGCTAAAGAAATCAGGACAAGCTAACATTGATTTGTGAAGGCTCGAGCAAATCATGGAAAATAAATTGTCGGTGGGCTGTACAGAAATTTGAGAATTTCAAAATGATCGCAGAGAGAACCTGGATCAACCGGATGCTTTCGGTTCACGTAAATTACCAACGAGCTATCTCGACTTGGAAAAGAATATACACAGAAAAAATGTGTATGAAGATCCTAAAAAGTCTCCCAGGATGAATGGGAAATGAAGGTCATGGCACTAAGACATTCCATGGACCTATCGAAGACATCCAACCATGAGCTATTCTCGGATCTCAAAGCCTACGAATTTGGTGAGAAGAAAAGACCAGGAAGAGACAGTTGTACCCAAAACAAATTGCTCTAATTGTTAAGGATGGCAAGAGAGCCGAGGTCAAAGAAGTCATTGACCCGAGAGAAATAGCCCCGATGGTTAAAAGGTTCAACAAGTTCTTCAATAAGAACTACGGGAGAGGCAAGGGCGAATCCTCAAGAAGACACTCACTCCCTCCAAGTCAAGGGAAGATAGGCCAACCAAGAGAAAGAGATCATCAAAAAGTCAATATCAAAGGGTGACAATCCAAGAATGGAAAGAGTCGATCAAAAGGTTGAATATCTATCTGAACTGTAGGCAACCAGGTCACTATGCCATTGATTGCCCATATCCTCCCCGTAAGTCAACAAATACAAGAATGAAGAAGAAAGAAAGGTCTTCGAGAGAAAGAAGACAAGAAAAAAAAAAGGCAATGTTGGTCAGAGATCTTTGAGACAGCCAAGTCAAGAGATATAGGCCGATTCGAGAGAGTAGTGAAGCCGACTACTCAAGTGACTCTGAAGAAGAAGCCTTGATCCGTTTGATGGCCAAGGAACAAGACCAACCTGACCAAGAAGATGAGGTACACTCGACTCATCACACTCGGTTCTAGTGATAGTGACTCGTGACACACACACTTCATCACCCACTCGATCTTTATGATTCATTAGGCAAAATGATGAAAGATTTTGAACACATTAAATCCTCACACACACTACTAAATGAGGAAAACAATCTACTCAAGAGCCAAAACGCACAACTGACTAAGGAGCTGAGTACCCTAAGTCAAATAGCTGATGAGAATGAAAGTTTAAAGACTGAAAATGCTAAGCTAATAGCAGAAATAGCTGCTATAGAAAAGAGGGAAAATGACCTCAAAAATGTGATTGCCTCATTCACTAAGGCATCTAAATCATTGGATGATCTTATTATGAGTCAAAGAGAATGTGGAGACAAGACAGGCTTAGGATTTAATTCCTCTGTGCTATGTCAAGCTCCAAAAGTGATTTTGGAAAAAGGATCTTCAAGCAATGAAGTATCTCAAAAATCCAAAACTCCAAATGGTGCACACACATTTATTCCAAAGCACAATTACAAGCAAACTGGCCTTGGTTATAAAGGAAAAGGAAAACAGCCAGTTGAGTGTCTTTGAGAGGACACCGAGAGAAAATTCACCGAGTTCCTCAAAGAAACTCCAAACAGAAATACTCAGAAAGAAGAAACAGAGCTACCAAAAACCCTTAAGTTCTATAAAAGAAACACATATGATGGGAATGGTAGAAAATACCCAAGCCAAGCCGATTGGAATAATGTGAACTATCAAAGATAAACCTATGGAATACAAGCCCAAATGGCAAAGGCCTAGAACTCAAAAAAGGCCATTCCAAAGGTATAAGAGCTTTCATCAAAGACACATATGCACCTAGCACTACACTCGAGATATCACAACTACCCAAATAAGGCAATTGCTAAAACACATATACAGCATACGACAAAAGAGACAAATTGTATGAACCTAGAATCCCCAAGCAATTTGCCAAAATTAATTATGATTATGGCAATCGATAGATAGCAACCCCTTAAAGTCAAATCATTTGGCTATAGGTTGGTTGGATCATCTTACAACACTAACCCCTCGGGACCCGCATAAGTATGGGTACCTAAAACTTAATTTCCTTGTTTGCGGTTCAAGAACAAATGAGTGCCAAGGAACCTGGTACATGGATAGTGGTCGTTCCCGGACATATGACATGAAACAAGAAAAATCATCAAAATTCAAGGAAGTCAAAGGCGCAAAAGTCATATTTGGAGGAAATGAAGCTCCAGGAGAAATAAGAGGCATTGGATCCATCAAGAAAAATGGATTAGAAATCACGGATGTTGCATATGTTGAAGGACTCAACTTCAACTTGCTAAGCATCACCAACTCGTGACAAGGGTTATAATGTTGGATTCAACATGGGTATATGCCAAATCAAGGATCTTGAATCAAATGAAGTTGTCTTTGCAAGGATGCGCACAAAAGAACATGTATGTCGTGGATTGGTCAACCGCAACACCCAACACCGCCTATTAGCAAAGAGCACAACCAATCAAGTTGGCCGTGGCACAAAAAGCCGAGTCACCCGAATTTCAAAACGATTAACAAGCTTGCCGAAGCAATCTTGTGGAAGGACTTCGGACTCGATATATAAGAAGGAGAGTATATGTGACGCATGTCGAAGGGAAAACAAATCAAATCATCATTCAAAGAAAAGACATGTCCATCTTCAACAAGAATATTACATCTCGCTACATATGGATCTATTTGGTCCAATTTGAACCAAATAGCATAAGTGGAAAGAAATACACCTTGGTGGTAGTAGATGACTACTCAAGATATACATGGACAATATTCATGTGTAAGAAGAAAGAAACTCTCACGAAAACTACCACAAATGATAAAGAGGATTCAAATGAGAAGAGTCAAACCATTATCAAAATAAGATCTCGAGGAGGCAGAACCGAGTTTGTAAATGGTATAATAACTCGATTGTATTGAAAATGGCATTGGTCATGAATTATCTCAAGTGAGGACTCCAAAGAGAATGGAGTTGCGAGAAAGGAGGAATAGAACTCTCAAAGAAGCGGAAGGACCATGTTAGCGTAAGTAGGGCTACCTAAAAGATTTTGGGGTCAAACAATAAACACAAAGATGCTACACTCAAAATAGATGCATGATAAACAAACAATGACAAAGACTCCTATGAGATTTGGACAGGAGAAAACCAAATGTTGCATATTTTAGAATATTTGGATGTAAATGCTTCATCCATAACAATGGCAAAGAAAATCTAAAGGTTTTGATGCTAAAGTCGATGAAGGTATCTTCGATACTCAAATTGAAAGCAAAGCCTACAGTACTCAACAAGAGGACTATGGTTACGGAGGAATCCATTCATCCGGTATTCGATGAGCCAAATATAAATGGAGAAGATATTGAAGAATCAACTAATAAGTCAATCAACCAACCATGCGAGAAGAGTCCTTATCTTTGTCAAGTCAAGCCGGAATTATAAACTCGAGATGAAGATGAGATAGTCAATCTCAAAAACAAATGAAACTTTGCGGCTAAGTGATTACGAGAGAGCGATCAAAGCAACACAAACGCTACAAGACGATCAATCCAACTAACTTTCTCCAATCTGATGTAAGATGGCCGAGAGACCATCCACCGAACTTGTCATTGGAGATATAAGAGAAGGTGTCAAAACAAGATCCGAACTCAACAAGAAGCTATGTTCACATGCTTTATCTCACAAATAGAGCCTAAAGATGTGACACAAGCATTGGATGACACACATTGGATTCAAGCTTATGCAAGAAGAGTGAATCGCTTTGAAAGAAATAAAGTATGGGAATTAGTTCAAAGACCCACCCATCAAAATGTTATTGGCACTAAATGGGTGTTCGAAATAAGATGAACGCGAGGAAGGTTCGTGGTAAGAAACAAAGCAAGATTAGTAGCCAAAAGATATTGCCAAGAAGAAGGGATAGATTTTGATGAAACATTTGCCCTCGTAGCAAGATTGGAAGCTATTAGGATGTTTCTTGCCTATGAAGCTCACAAGAATTTTATTGTATATCAAATGGATGTAAAGAGTGCATTCCTAAATGGTTTATTGGAAGAAGAAGTGTATGTTGAACAACCTTCGTGATTTGAGCAGAAGACTCTTGGGGATAAGGTATACAAACTCAAGAAAGCTCTATATGGATTGAAACAGACACCCAGAGCATGGTATGATACTTTGTCACAATTCCTGATTGAGAACGGATTCACAAAAGGAAAAGTGGATAGAACACTCTTTAGAATTCAAGACAGGAAGAGCATACTGCTTGTTCAAATATATGTGGATGACATCATTTTTGGATCCACAAACAAAGAGCTGTGTGATAAATTTTCAAACCTCATGCAAAGCAAATTCGAAATGAGCATGATGGGAGAGCTAAGGGCGCGATTGAATATACTTTCATTTTGAAAATTTTCTTTTTACTAGAGAATAGTGAAAAATATATTTTAGTGAAAGAAATAAAAAAATTTGAGATTGTGAATGGATATGTAATGATGATAGTTGATGTGATTGTTTTTGTTAGGGAAAATTGTGATTGGATATGAGAAATTTTTGGGTAATTGGATGTGACAGTTATATTATTTTGTTATAAATATTATTCTGGTCATACAAATGTCAAAGACGTCTGCTGTTCATGCCGTTTGATTTTTACGTCAAATTCCGATTGTAGCACTAAATGGTGGCGTTCTTTTTTATTTTTTATTATAATTTACTGTTAGTGCTCGGATGTGCTGTAATATTCCACCCCATGCTAGTGGTATCATTATTCATTGGAAGATGATATGCATCAGAGGATAACCAAAACAGCACATCCGATCTTCATCCTAATATCCCAAAAAGACTTCCACTTGGAAAATTAACCAAAAACGCTTTCAACAAATAATTATCAATAACACCCCAATGCTGTAACCTTCACATTTTTTTAACTCAACGGGAAAATTTTAAATATATTGGTAATTATGAATTAAATTACGCAGTATGTTAAAGCTAGAAATAAATGATTCCGCCCGTGACCTATTTGTAGATAGACTCAATAGAAGCTCGTTTGTTCTTTAAATTAGGCTCGTTAAGATAAATGAACCAATCTCAAACTTATATCACATTTCTTATGTTCGTAATTATCTCTTGATCAAGCTCGTTAGTAATCTCATCACTAGTTTCGTTAGAAAGCTCGTATAAATTAAAGTCAAAGTTTTATATAAATACCAGCTTTTATACGTTTTCTCTTGAAAAATATAAAATTATTTAAATTAAATTATTTATGTGTAAATAAAATAATAGATTTTCAAAGATATATTATGCTCTTTAGATCTATAAAATTATATTTTTGTAATAAAATTTTAAGTAAAATATAATTTATATAATTCATATCTTGTAAGCTCGTTTAAACTCCAGTATGCTAAAAAAGGTTCTTGAGGCATACATTTTTTGTTCCATAAAATTAGTGTCCAGTTGAACTCAATAATGAACTAGTCATGCTCAAACCATCAATAACTTGGTTTGGTTTAATTTGATTGCAACTCTAAAATCAGACTTAAACCAAATGGGTTTCAATTTGGAAAAAATGGACTTGTGTCCAGTTTGCAGAAGCCCAAAAAGGCCTTTTTTATAATAATAATATCACCGTATATTAAAATGTTGTTAAATGAATTATGGGATCTAACTACTGATCATTCTATTCATATTTAGATATTTTAAATCAACCCCGTTTAAATTGGTTGGCTGCATTACGTTATGTTGGCGGCCATCTTTTTTTCTCTAGGCGGTCAGCATATAGTCATATAGGTACATGAGGTGTCAGGAAAGATGGAGAAAAGTTGGTATAGTAAACTCTAGGGGGAGAAGAAACAGTAAACACTAGGGGAAAGAGGTAATTTTTTCATAACCATTCACACATTCACCTGACTTTCGTCCATCTAGAGAAAACTTCTCATATTTTGTTTACATCCAATCGCAACCTAACATTCTTCCTTGGACTCCAAGTGAAACAACTGAAGGATGGAACCTTCATAAGTCGGACAAAATACACCAGAAATTTAATGAAGAAATTTGGTATGGAAGAGAAGTCTTCTCAGAAAATACCAATGAATACATCACAAAAAAACAGTCAAACGGACATGGATGCAGGATGGCAAGCTTGTAGATCAAACAAGATACTGAGCACTATTGGATCATTGTTTTATCTCACAAAGAAGCGCATCACCTTTGTTGTAGGTGTATGTGCAAGATTTCAATCTGCTCCAAAAGAAAGCCATATGACTCACAGCCAAGAGAATCTTGAGATATTTGAAAGGAAGCCAAGAAGTTGGCTTACGGTATCCAAAGGAAGGTGGATTCAAGCTAATTGGCTATTCAGACTCGACTATCTTTGGATGTAGAGTTGACAGAAGAGCACCTCGTGCACACGTCAAATGCTTGAAACAAAGCAATTTCTGGTTTAGCAAAAAAGCGAAATTCAATAGCCACCTCTACAAATTGAAGGCAGAATACATAGTCATGGCAAACACAGCCCAAGTCCTATGGATGAGACAAGAAATGAGAGACTATGAAGTTGAAGAAAAGGAAATTCCAATCATGTGTGATAACACAAGTGCAATTGCAATCACTCAAAATCCCGTGTTACACTCAAGAACGAAGCATATCGATGTCGATATCACTTCATAAGAGATCATGTTGAAAAGAAGGACATCACCTTGGAATATATTTCAACCGATAAACAATTGGTGACATATTCACAAAACCATTATGTGAGTCAAGATTTGAAGAACTCAAGCATGAGTTAGGGTTAATTGAAATGGTGACACCCGAAGACTCAAAGAAAAGAAATGAAACACAAAAAGGAAAAAGAGTTGAACTCTCAAAATCGGCTAAGTGAATCACCAGATCGGAAAGACATCTATACCGAATTAGTGACAAAAGAGTCACTAGAGAACTCGTGAGAAGAAGAATTAAATCACCTAAAGGATAAGTTTCGAGTCATTTATGAGCAAAGTGACAAAACGCAATGCTTTAACTAAGCGGGAATGTTTTTAAGAATGACATCAAGATAATTATGACGCGTGTATAGGCAAAAGCCGCACACCAAGCTTATGATTGGATATAAATGCTTTGCCGCATTAAATACGAGACATTAAATGCTAATCGGGCGTGCAAAATCTAAGCCGTTGATTTCGATCACATTTCAAAACCACCCGCACGCCCTTTCATGAACCATACTTAAACCATTTTCGTCCGCTTTCTCTCACACATTACCAAAACTGTTCATTTCTCTCTCTCGGAAAGCAAAGGCAAAAACTCTCTCAAAACCCTATCAATCTTCAAATCACCTTCTAAGTTTCATTCGTGAAATATCAAAAAATGGCATCGACTCTTGATTTTGTCAAGCTAGGAAAGCAAATCCACACCGGGTCTCACTGTGGATTTCGAGGGTATGGTCAAACAGGGTCCGATGACGCCTCATAAAGAAGATCGCAAAAAGCTCAAACGTCCGAGCTAAAACCATTTCTCGACGATGGAGCTCCCGATGACCTATGTGGAAGAGGTCGCGCGAGTTCTCGTGAACGCCGAGATTCACGATGAGGGGATCAAATCCTCCTGCTCACGGGAAGGAGTTCATCATCACCGCCAAGGATTTGGCGTAACACCGCTCATTACCGGCGAAGGAGCACGAGAAATCAATGAAGTCGATGTTGACTTGGCAGCCGCTTGGAAGGAAGTAGCCAAGACCGACTATGCTTGAAAAGATAGTCTACACAACTAACAAGAGGTCAAAGGAGGACTACCACAAATCGTTGGACATAGTTGCCAAATGCATAGACATCAAATTTGGCGGCTTTGACCAATCGTCTAAAGCGAAATTGATCGTAATGGCCGCGATCATTGAAGAAAAGAAAGTGAACTCGGGTTCGAGTTCGCCTACAGACTCTACTGAGAATGTAGGAACAAATCCTTCAAGGAGAATGGAGCATTTGGAGGATCCCCGGATACGGTCTTGTGATTGGCCCATGGAGGTAAAAGGAGTCCTCTTCGACATGGAAAGGCGTTCCATGTAAACAAGAGGATGTTCGAGATCAAACCTCTCCGGCGCACGAAGAGAGCCTACGCTAAGAGAGCGATACGAGTGAGGGGGAATCACCGACCAAAGATACGCTTGTCTCCTCTCCACCAAAGAAGAAGGTCGCCCCTGCGCTGCTAAGAGAATCGCTATCCCTGCAAAGAAAGAAAACAAATCTGCTCCTACCCCTACAGTGAAGTCACCGCCCCCGCAACCGTGTCTCCCCGCCCGGCAGCCGCAGCGAGAAGGAATCTCAAATACCCTCTCCTATCGTCAAAAAGAGGAGAACTGATAAGCCAAGACGACGGCTCCTCGAAAAAAACAACAAAGATCGCCCCCGCCGCCCAAGACTCGGAAGAAACCTTTATCCGAACTAAATACCTCTGGTTCAAATAAAGAGAAGAAGAAGAATCTTCAAGCATTCCGAGCTTGAGAAACCGGCCGAGTCAGCCTCAAATGAAATAGATATCTGGGAGACTCGCTGGAGAAGTAAAGTCTCCAAAATTATTGATGAAATGCCAAGTCTGTGAAGGCGATCAACAGAGGCAAATCAAGACCCACCGTAGTTCGAACAAATTGAGACACAAGAAGTAGCCGAGAAAGCAAACTCGCCTATTGACAGGGTTGTATCCCCTCCCGCAACAGAGGCAAATGACGGTATGAGCACCGAGCTTGCTACCTTCTATCCCCCGAGAACGAGGGACAAAAAAAGAAGATGATAGAGATGATGATGATGTGATGATCCTATCCCCACCTTATCCGACATCCAAAATCGTCTGCGAGAGTGGAGGAAGTGGAAATTGAGTCGATCCAGGAACAGTTCCAAAGGCCCGAGTTTATCGAAGAAGAAGAGGAACTCGTTGAACTTTCTTGGAGTGACCACTGTGGTCCAAGACTGGATGAAGAAAATCGCATGTATATCTTGCGAGATCTTCAAGGACAAGGAGAAGGAGAGACAGATGCAGGAGGAAGAGGGCACGTGAGAAGGCCAAAGATCCGCCCCATGACCGCACCACGAACATACACATCCTCTTTTTGATGTCCTATCGAGAAAGTGATGAGGATCTGGACCCCGATCTGCCGCCACGAGAAGAATTGCAAATGCAAAGAAGCAATGCGAGAATCCGAGAATCCTTCATGAGCAAAGGATGATGGAGGGACCAGGAGAGTCCTCCAAAACACAAATGAGATAGACCCAATGGGAGTGGTATAGTATATTGCCACGCTTGTTGCCGCCACCACTTCCTCACTCACTGGAAGAGGGGACTTAAGGAACCGGCGATGAAATGGGATAGTGGGGACCCCATTCGAGCCAACCCCTAATGAAGGTGTCTTACCACCGCCCCAACTACTGAATACTCGGTGAAACAGTCCGGAGTCCGAGCCGAGTGACCCCACTCCAAGTCACTCACCGGTGCGCCAACCGAGGGGGAAACTCCCACCGCACCGCAGCAAAGGTCGGAGGATGTGCGAGATGACTCCACAACGAATCTAGGAGGCGAAGTGGAGAAGGAACAAACACAAAGTACACAACAAGTTGTCATCAACGAGGCTCGGACGATTGAGATCTGTCTCACCGAGGTGCCAACCGCCCGAAGGCCAATGACGCCGCTAATGCGGTCGAGGCACATGAAGGAACCACCCCGGGAGTTAACACTGGCGATTTAAAGTGCAATCCATGGAGTTGAGACTCCAATGGATGCCACCGAGAAGACCCTAAGACAAACCGACACTATCGAAAGGGATGTCCAAGACCTCGCCGCAGCTTGAGACCGCAGGAGGTAATGAAGGCCAACGGGAGGTTGAGACTTCCCCGGGTAAAGAAGTCAAGTACGTAACATCCCTCCCGCTATCATTGATCCATCGTAAAAAGGAGATAAGTGCGCTTCACGATTCCCGGATAATCCTCGATGTAACCTTTCCGGGGATCGGAAGAAGACGATGAAGCCGAGTCATCCCCTCGTGATCGATCCAAAAGACTCACCGAGGATGTTCCAACCACGAGCAAGTCCGACCTCAAGACTACTCATCAAACTTTCAACTTTGATGATGAGCCACCCATGGAAATCTCATCATCGTCCGATGACGCTCGATAAGGCCGAGGACCGACCAACTCACTTGGAAAACCAAATGAGACCGACGGCCGTTGAGACACCGAGAGGCTCAAGTCAAGTCAGTCAACTTCACAAAGACCCCAAAGCAAACAGTCCATTGCGCAGCTCCCCAAGTGCCGCAAAGCAGGTTCGACTCCACAAGGAACTTCACGAGCACCACTCATCATTGAACAAATCCCGGTTGCCCGTGATGATTCCTTTGTAGAATCATTTCCCTTCTCTCGGAGGTACCCGACATCCCCAAGAGTTAGAAAGAGATCTCGAGCCCTTCCACGACTAGATCCTGTCATTCCATCGATACCATCGTTCAAATGACTATGATTTTGACGCCGCTTGGCCGTCACCGCAATTGAGAGGAACAACTCAAGTTTGGGAGGTGTTCAAAGCATTATTTGCTGAAATTGAACGGATGGAGAGGCACCAGCCTCGATGGACATGCGGCCGGATAACAGAGATGCCAACCTTACCGCGACTTGAGAGGCATAATAGTCGAATCCGGGAGTGGTGGCAACAAAGAACAAACAATGCGTGTGGAACAAGCTAGATATTTCGTAACATTGTTCAACAAGTCGTTGGTCCAGCGAAATGAGAATGCCGATGCAAAGACAAAATTGAGAGAACACATTGAGCACATGCATGAATCTCACTCTGAGATAAAGTCACTGCGTGAGCAAAATAAGAATGAGCTCCTGCGTATGGAAGAAAACATGGATCGCAAATTCAGTTTTCATGGCCGAGATGAAGTTGCTTAAAGTCAATCCAACGCTACTCGCTCGAAGTTTCACATAAGCATACCCACAGCAGACTCGGCGAACTCCTGCTATCGCCAGAATCGACTTCCTACTTGCTAGTTTGTTTCCGGGGGTTCCTCTCTCCTTTGATGATGCCAAAAAGGGGAAGATGAATACCTAAAAGCGAAAGAGATCCTCAAGTTGAGAAGGAGGAGCAAATGAAGGGAAAGACAATGAGGAAGTTTCAAGAGAAAAGAAAGGAAAGTCTGTGAGGGGGAAGGATCGAGAGATATGACCTTAATGATTGCACAAACCCCAACAAGGTCTTGTCACAAATGATATTATCAAGCAAAAACTCCCAATGACTGCCACTCCAACACCCCGTTGTATCTATGGTCGAAAAGAGAAAGAAAGACAAGATTGAAGCGAGGATGGAGGAAGTGGAAGGAAGGATGAATGCCCGAGTTATGGATATCTTGAAACAACATGGAGACATTCCAAGAGACAGAGACACTTATGCCATCTCGTATGCCGAATCGAGCCAAGATCAGTTGATGAATTTAAAACGCCGCATCTCAAGGATACTTCGCAAACACGTCCATGGCTCAAGCCTGGGACTTGTATCTGGGAAAAGGGTCTCACACTATGTGAAGAAGCCGACAGCACAGACTACCTAGGCAAATACTCATGGTCACTCCGCTAGTCACTCACCAAAGAAGACCCCAAGACAATACAAGCCCGGAGGAAGAGGTAGAGGAAGAAGCGATGGTGGAGGAAGAGGTTTCGCACCTAGGCCTCCGCCCAAAATATTGAGTACATAGATCCAGGCAAGAAATGAGGGATCTCATGGGCTGAGTTTTGACGAAGTAGCCAATCCGCAAGTGGCTAAGAACAATGCCGAGTATGTGAAAAGAATTGAAGAAGGAAATAAAAGACAAACTCAGCTATGGGAGGAGAGGCAAGAGAGACTAAGAAGAGATGAAGTCGCCTTTAAGGCATATGAAAAGAAGAAGAAGAAGCGGTGAAGATGAGAAAAAGAGAAGAAGACCGTAGATGACATAGCCGAAGAAGATGAAAGAAGGAGGCAAATGAAGGAGATGAAGTGTTGTCATTCCCACCCTTCATGTATCTTACTATGTAAATACATTTCATGTAAGTCTTCTCGTAATAAATCAGAAATTCTCTATTTTTGCGTAGACATAGATGTTTGCTCGATACACCTTGTAAACAAACAGTGTAAAGGACAAGAATGTTATGATCAATAAAAGGATTGATTCTACGCATACATTCTCTCGTGAATACACTATCTCGTATGTATCTTTGCTATTTACATTTTGAATGTTTTAAGTTTTGGCATCATCAAAAAGGGGGAAATTGTTGGGAAATTTATTGTTTAGATTTTGATGAATGCCATGTAAAACTTAGAATAGGAAGTTGGCACCCCATTTTTTGTTGTAAACGCATTGTAATAAATAGGGCTGGTCAAGCCGAGTTAAGTCGCCTATGCCTAAACATGCAAGAAGACAACCGGAGACTAGAAGGAAGACTCACCGCAAGACACCAGTATGGCAAAGAAGAGAAGACGGAACTCGATCAAGGTGCAAAATGAGATGCAAATTGAGTAAAGTATCGACCAAGTCAACTCAAGATAGCCAAGTCTCAAGTTGAAGTGACAGAAGAGTCATCCAATATTTGGAAGTCGACTCTAAGTCACCTGGGGGAAAGCAAGGGAATGCAAATAAAGTCGAGATAATCAAAGAGATCCGTTGCACGTAAATCAAGAGAATTACTTAAACAAGTAATACGTCCATGCCACCTTTCTTGAAGTGCTCAGTCCCAGAAGCGTGCAAGAGGAATAAACCAATGGGAAGCACTGCACCGTGCCAGAACTCTGAAAAGCTAAAGAACAATTCATACGAGAAAGTGGCAATTCCAAGGACTACAACAAGACAAGCCAACGACCACAAGTGACTTTCAAAAATAATCCTATCTCTTCAACGAGCAGATTTTTGAAAGATCACTATAAAAGGCTGAGGTATGACTCTGAGAGAAGGTTACCTGAACCACGAATATTTCAAGAAAACATTTGAACTGTAACCAAAATATTCTCAAATCATTCAAGTTCAATCCTCAAGCCTATACTACGAAGAAAATCAATCCAACACCCACCTGTGAAGGAAAGATAGCTTCAATCAGTTGAAGAGGAAACTTTTGAAGAAAAGGGGTCTACATTCCACGGAGGATTGTAGGAAGGTTCAAGGTCGAACCAGTCTCGAGTTTTTGGAGGGCTTCGTGATCAAATCCAAAGAGCTTGAGCAAGTGGGTCAGTAGTAGCAAGCAAAAACCCTGTGAAGAAGCCGAGTCGCACGAGAAGCCACCGCGTGACCAAGGCATCTCCGGATCGAGTCCCAAAGGATCAAGTCGATGTGTGATCAAGACTTGTATCCGGACTGCTTACCACTCAGTATATCTTGATCAATACTTAGTGGATTCCTCCAGGAGTTGGAGAAGAGAGGAGTAGAAGAATTACCCCATCTTCGAACCTCTATAAAAACTTATCGTGTCATTTACATTTCAACACTTTAATTCCTGCATCTTATTTATTTAACTCTGTGATAAATTTGCTATCCACTTGATAATCTCTAAGTACTAAAACCAAGTATTAAATCATAACTAAACCAAATTTAAGGGTGTTAAGTCTTCCAATAAAACAAACTACGCTTGAGCTAAGTCTTTAGTCTTAACAAATTTGAGTTATTCTATCAACACTCGATCAGTCTGTTGAGTGACTAACTCTACTTGATTAACTAAATTAGTCTGTCCCCCAAGCACACAACTCGTAGTATCAACTCTCGAACTTTTAAAAGGACTAAATCGAAAAGTCGGTAAGGTTTATTCAACCCCCTTCTAAACCTTACACTCACACCCCTTGGGACCTACAACCCGCGACTTTTCAAATGTATGATGGCTATTCATGATTTTATTGAGAAAATAATGGAGCTATTCATGGATGATTTTTATGTTTTTGGATATTCTTTTGATCATTGCTTGGATAATCTTCTCTAGTGTTGCAGCGATGCGAGGAAACTAACCTTGTTTTGAATTGGGAGAAGTGCCATTTTATGGTACGAGATGGCATTGTATTAGGCCACCGGGTTTGTTCTGTAGGTTTAGAAGTGGACAGAGCGAAGATTGTCGCAATTGAGAAACTCCCACCTCCAACAAATGAGAAGGCCATTAGAAGCTTTTTGGGGCATGCCGGATTCTACAGAAGGTTCATTCGTGACTTTCTAAAATCACTAAACCTTTGAGTCAGTTATTAGAAAAAGATATTGCTTTCAATTTTTCCGATGATTGTTTGCAGGCATTTGAGATTCTGAAGAAGGCTTTGGTGACAACACCAATTCTTGTAGTTCCGGATTGGAGTCAACCCTTCGAGCTAATGTGCGATGCCAGTGACTTTGCAGTTGGGGATGTTCTGGGTGAGAAAAAGGACAAGTTGTTCAGAGCCATCTACTATGCGAGCAGAACATTAGACAGTGCCCAGCAAAACTATACCACCACTGAGAAGGAAATGCTGGCAATCGTTTTTGCATTCGATAAGTTCCAATCTTACTTGATTGGAACTAAGACAATAGTCAACACAGACCATGCGGCGATCAAATATCTATTCGACAAGAAGGATGCCAAACCGAGACTGATTCAGTGGATTCTTTTATTGCAGGAGTTTGATGTGTAAATCTCTCGGGTTGTGAGAATGTTGTAGGTTGTGAGAATGTAATTAAAGAGGGCACGGAGGAGTTCCCCAATGATCAGCTCTTAATGTTAGAGGCTAAATTCCAATAGTATGCATATTTCGTGAATTATTTGGTAGTGGGAGTCATGCCTCCGGATTTATCTTCCTATCAAAAGAAAAAGTTCATCCATGATGTCAAGTTCTACATGTGGGACGACCCCTTGCTCTTTAAGAGGTGCGCAGACACAATCATCAGAACATGTGTGCCTCAAGAAAAGTGGGAGGGAGTTCTACAACAGTGTCATTCTTCACCTTCCGGGGGACACTTCCGTCCGACACGCACTGCGGCAAAGTTATTGCAGAGTGGGTTATACTAGCCTACTTTGTCTAATGATTGCTATTTATATGTGCAACAGTGTGATATATGGCAGCGGATGGGGAACATTTCTAGACGACATGAGATGCCCATGCCCAATGTGATGGAAGTCGAGCTCTTTTGATGTGTGGGGGATTGACTTTATGGGTCCCTTTCCATCATCTTCGGGTTATCAATACATTTTACTTGCAGTGGAGTACGTATCTCGATGGGTTGAGGCAATTCCGGCACAAACAAATGATACGCGAGTAGTGCTGAAGTTACTAAAGAAAAATATATTCACTCGGTTTGGAACCTCGACAGCTTTGATTGGCGATGGGGGGTCACACTTTGTGAATAAATTGATGAGCACTCTACTTGTAAAGTACGAGGTCAAGCACAAGGTGGCATTAGCATATCATCCGCAAGCAAACGGGCAAGTAGAGGTAGCCAATCGCGAGATTAAGCAGATCTTACAAAAGACAGTGAATATAAATCGTAAGGATTAGGCTATAAAGTTAGATGATGCATTATGGGCATATCAGACTGCGTACAAGACACCATTGGGCACATCGCCTTATCAGTTGGTATTCGGGAAATCATGCCACTTGCCCGTGGAATTAGAGCACAAGGCGTTTTGGACTGTGAAGAAGTTAAATTTTGACTTCAAAGCAGCGGGTGAGAAGAGGCTTTTGCATTTGAATGAGATGGAGGAGTTCCGAGATGAAGCCTATGAGAATTCCCGGATTTACAAGGAACGCACCAAGAGATGGCATGATCGAATGGTAAAGAAAAGAGAGTTTTTACTAGGTGAACAAGTTCTTTTGTTTAACTAGCGTCTTAAACTCTTTCCCATAAAACTCAAGTCTCGGTGGTCGGGGCCGTTTGTGATTAAGAAAGTGTTAAATCCTCTAGGAATAGTGGAATTGTTGACCCGGGATGGGGAGACGTTTATGGTAAATGGCCAGAGGATCAAGCAATACCTTCTAGAGACCAAAAGAAAGAGATGACACGCCTCACTTTGCTAGAACCGTGATCGCATATATAGGCTTCAAGCCATAGACATTAAATTTAGCGCTTGTTGGGAGGCAACCCAAGGGTTTGTTGTTTTATTTCTTTCCCTTTGATAAGTTAGGATTTTTTTATGCTTTCTTTATAAAAAAAGGAAGAGGTGACACGCCTCACTTTGCTAGAACCGTGATCGCATATACAGGCATCAAGCTATAGACATTAAATTTAGCGCTTGTTGGGAGGCAACACAACGGTTTGTTTTTTATTTACCCATGTTTTTTTTCTTTCCCTTTGATAAGTTAGGATTTTTTTTATGCTTTTTTTACAAAAAAAAAAAGGGAAATTGCGAAGTTTGGTACGGCATCCCGCACGGGCAGGGCGTGCGCTCTGCGCATGGCCCATGCGTGCTTCAGGAATTAGGACGGAGCTCACGGCACCCCGCACGGGCAAGGTGTGCGCCATGCGCATGGCCCGTGCGTATTCGAGGATTTTTGACTGAGCCTTCGGCACCCCGCACGGGCTGCCCGTGCACTAGGCGCACGGCCCGTGCGTCTGTCGACAGAGACAACAATAAGGGCGCATCAGGTTTATTCTTTCCTCACTTTTAAACACTCTCTCACGCACGGGAACACACGAGCTCCTCTCCCTCTCAAATTTTTCGACGTTCCCTTGGATTTTCACTGCAAATTCATCACCCACACTACACACACACGAATTGACCTCTCAAACTTGCTTTGGAGTGAGGTTTTGGTTGAAAGGAGCACCTAGGGTTCCAATTTCGCCTCTTTCCTAATTTCCGATAATTACAGTAAGAACTTCAAGTTTTGTTTGGAATTTATTGTAGATTGTGGATTAGAGTTCATATATGGTGCATGTTTTAATGAAATTGCCATTATTTACTTGAACAATTCTATTGGGCAATTTATCGAACACCTTGTGAGCTTGATGAATTGAGATATATGGGGTTGATATATTGATGAATTGTGCATGAGCTTGATTATTTAAGGTGTTAGTGACTATGATTCTCTGCAATTACATTGTTATATATGGTTGAGAGCTTAATTGTGATTAAATTGTAGGGAAGAGACATTATGCCTTATTTGATTTGTTGGTATTGAATTCATCTTATTCTTGTTATACTTGGCATGTACGGAATCTCACATTTGTTTTGCTTGGTACAGACTTGAACTAATGGCTGACCGAAGGAACCAACAAGGTCGGGGTATACGCCCGAGAGGAGGCGTAGCCGCACGGCGGGAGCCACACCCAGACAGCCCCGAGGCTTATGGGCTTCTTGTGACTGAGGCTGATGATCTGGAGAGATGGAGTAGGTTGGTCACCCGCTCGTTTACACCGACGAGATATGTTGATGATGAGTGTACCCAAGCCCTTGGGATACACGATGAAGTTTGGCAGTTATTTGAGCGGGTTGGGTGGACCGCGTTCATGCAAGGGCGGTGGCCGACTTATAAGAAACTAGCGCTTGAGTTCCTTAGCACACTTGAAATATACCAAAGGACAGGGAACTCCGAGCCCATTGAGGTCCGCTTTCGGCTGGGAAACGAGAAAAGGCGAATTTCTATCGCCCAGCTTAATGAAATTTTTGGGGTCCCTACTGACGCCCCTTACAGGCCAGCAGCGCACTATAGCCAATATGACTTCTGGCGGTTGTTGGTCCAGACATCGGAGATCAGCCCGATGCTCTATGAGG
Source organism: Rehmannia glutinosa (assembly GCA_016081115.2). Lineage (NCBI taxonomy): Eukaryota > Viridiplantae > Streptophyta > Magnoliopsida > Lamiales > Orobanchaceae > Rehmannia > Rehmannia glutinosa. The sequence goes on from CM071928.1 coordinate 67,283,498, forward strand.
TGCGCTCATCTAAGGCCTCATCACTCCGAAACCCCATTTTCTGCCTTATCCAACAGGTTACCGCTCACTCCGTCTTCGCCCGACACAATAACGGGGGCATGCAAGTTCGGGAGCTATACCTACTGTGGTGTATGCTAACTCATTCCCTTTTCAACACGGCGGCTCATTTTGCAGAACACGCCGACTATTTGGCCAAGCAGTCCGCGGGTACGATATTGATTAGGGGAATGATAACCCCCATTGCTCGGCATTTTCATGTCGATATGAGCGGCTTGGAGCCCATTGAGGGCAGTCGGAGGATTAATATGAACGACCTACGCCAAATAAAGATAATAATAGAAGAAGAGAACATGACTCTCTTCCAACAAAGGATCGGGGACCACTTTTCCACTTCCTAACCCGCACCTCACATCTGTGGTTGATAATGAGACTAATTGGTTGATGAACTCTGAGGCGCATACCAGCGATGCTTGCATGGAAAAGGAGGAGGGTAGTCGGGTTGCCCGATGAGGATGAGTTGGCACTTGAGGCGATGGAGTATGATCGACAAGAGAGAGGTTTTCAGGAAGGTTTCTGTTTGCCAAAAATTGTTTTGGTTCATACAACTGCAAGTGTACAGTGTAGTTTATAGAATAATGGCAAGCAAGGTCGTATTCCTCAGGGATTGAAGCTCGAAACACTTAAGCTATAATAACATCGTATTCTAATTTTATTGAAGCGACAGAAAAATTTGAGTATTTTAATCTAATAAAAAATTGAAATTAAAAGAAATAAAATAAATATAAATTTGTGAACCCCACAAGTATTTTCACCATCTATAGGAGCAACCTTAGGCACATAATCTCAACATGCTTCTTCAATATTAAATGCGAATAAAGTTTTAAAAACCAATTCATGCAATTCTATGGGTTCAAATAATTAATATCATTTACTCCCCTGGTCAGGTGGTGCGTAAACAGTTGATTAATAACAATTGTAGTCCTCTCGGATCGTTACAATTCTTATTAACTCCCAAAAGATTTGTGAATTAAATGACTCCCCACAAACACACTTGTCACACATGTTTCATGTCTGAATTCAATTTTCGTCTTACTAGAACTCACCTCTCGGATTATGGACTAGAAGTATGATATGCAAATTATTGGCCAAATAAAAAGCAATTATAAAATAAGCACTCGAATTCATAAAATAGAATGCATGAATTAATTAAGAAAATAAATAATCATATTAATATTAAAATCACAGTTTCGATTATGCCTCTAAGATCCAAAAAATATGCCAAACATTGATTACAAACTCATAGATAAATTCGAATCAATATTATGACATCATATAAGTACAGACAAGAGTTCTTAGACATAGAAAGAAAACCCCTTCTTGTCAGTATGGATTCCCCTTCCAAGCCCTCGAAGCTCTTGTGCTCCCTAGATGCGAAAGCCTTGTGGTGTTCTTCGCGGCCTAGCCTTTTGCTCTCAAAAGCTCTTCCATTCCTTCGTTCCTGTGTTATTTGATGTGTTTTCTATCTGGAATGATGTATTGATGGATGCAATTTCGTGCATAGCCTTAGGTCCCTTTTATAGATGCTTGGAGAGATCACTTGTACAGTTTGAGTAGGAAATGGAGACCAATTAAGCCCGAGTTACATCGCACACGGCCGGATCGTGCGATCCGAATTTGATCTCAGTGTCTTCATTAAAGTTGTAGATCTTTATCTTAGATTTCCATGGACACTTGAATCACCTCAATATCAATTTTGTAGAAGACGTTATGGCCAAAATACTGAAGCCTGGCAGTGCTGGAAACTGTTAGCGCGTTTTGATGTTTTTTGAAGGAATATTCCTTTTGTTTGACCTTCCATGCTTCTCTCCTTCATATTTTTGCTCGTACATTAGCTCTTGACCTATACTTTAGAACGTTATATCTCTTTTAATCCAATTTAGCTCCATTTTCTGCAAAATTCACAAGAGTACGCAGTATCACGCCCAACAAGGGAAACCAAGCAAAACATATTGAATATGCATGCAAGTGCATCAAATATATATCATTTTAAGCCATCAAATGCACGTATATTTTACACTCATCAGTTTCCAACATGGGGGTTTTGAGCAGGGGTTCCAACATGGGAGGCCCGACATACCGGAAAGCTCTCACCAAGGTGAGGAACGTGGGGGCCAAGCTTACCCGGACAGACTATTTTCTCTTGAGGAGAGCATGAGGCAACATCGGGATGATTTTCGCGATCGAGATGATTTCTCGGCGAAGACCAGGATGAGTTCCGTACCTTCAGAATGGGACAAGAGCAGAGGTATCAGGCCCAGGAGTAGCGGAAATTGGAGATGTTGCAGATGATGCATCAGGTAAAAATGTGCCACATCTCCTAGGGCCACTTTCCACCGCCATCCCCACAGTGAGTCAGGTCCATTCCACACTTTTCGTTGAAATTCTATCTTCTCTTCTATGCGTTATAATTTCATTCAAGTTTGGGGGGAGATGTAGTTATTTTGATTGAAGGGTGTGGTGATATTTGCATTCATACAGTAGCATTTAGAGCATATAGGTTGCATTGCATTAGATGCTCATTATTGATTTTAGCACATTTATTGCTTTAGCACGTTTACTGCTTTCTTAGGTTTTTAGGGAGTGAGTTGACCGCTATTGTGTGCTTGTTGTGATCTTGGGAGCATTCATTGAACAGTTTGTGTTGTTTTGAATTGGGTGTTGAGCGTGAGTTGATCGGGTTAAGAATAGATGATATAGAGCATGTGAATATTGAAATCATGGTTGATATGCTTTGAATTACGCAATTGCAAGCCTGTGAGCTTTTTGAGCCTTTACTGCTTTCATTATATGCAGTCTTGTTTATTGATTGAGTGTGTCATTCTTGTTGATATGAATTCTAGAACTTGTTCTGGTATCTCTGTCGAAGTCACATGTTGTATGCAATTCATGAAAATGATTTTAGGATATTTTTGTTAAGCCTTTTGCCTACCTAATGACATTTAATTTCCCTAGTTAGCCAATTTGAGCCTATTGCCTGATGTTTTTATTGGTAGCCACATTTCAACTCTTAACTTGATATATCTGTTACCCTAAAAGCTTGAGCGTATAGCATTGAGTAAGGGGATTGAATAAGGTTGAATAGGAGGATATCGAGAATTTAGATAATGGTGTGCATGTTGGATGTTGGGAATAAAAAAAATAAAAGGAGGAAAAAGGAGGATATACTCACAAAAGAGTTGGAAAAAAAATTGACTGCATAAGGGAGTTGGCCGTAAATGAACTTATAGGCTGAGAATTATGATGTAAGGCGAAAGAAAGTAGATTGTATGAAAAAATGGGAGAAGAGACATGTGATAAGAATAAGAGGTGATTGGGGTAGCATGTTTGATGTGAATGAGAATATTTGATTGAGAAAAAGATGTGTTTACCAGTCTATACGCTTAAGTTTGAGTCACTTTCTCCATATTTCTCCACCTTAACCAAAGAGCCTTCGTTAAAACCAAAAGAAAAGTCCTTTCTGATTTATGAGTTGCATACAATTGAGTGGCGGAGGTGTGCGACGATTTGTAAGCCTATGGTAATTCTTCAACATTGATATGATTTGAGCGAATACACGTCCCTTATTATTCTAGAGAGGAGAGTATACACTTAATCCATGAGAGGCGTGATTCAAGTATTTGCCATGGTTTTAATTGACCTGTGCTCTGTGTTAGATATTCGAAGCTTGTTGGCGTCTATGGATAAATGACATGAATTGTGATGTGTTGTTCTTGATTTGTCTTTCATTACTCCCAATTGTGTTTTGTCGTGTTTATAAAGTGTTGACCGGGACTGTCAATAGTTTAAGTTTGGGGGTTTGATTGGTATGTGTTTTGCATGTATTTTGGGTTTAATTGTAGTTAGAATTAGTTGTTATACATGCATTACTTGAGTGAATTGGGCTTCATTTATATTTTGTGGAAAATGTATTATGCTTTGCTCGTTTTGTAGGAATTGAATGATATTTGTAGCATTTTGGCAACAATTCGGAGCATTGCGGTAAATGACCGCCAATACTTGAAGTAATGTATGATGTTTGGAGTGGAATCGAGAAGACGTCAGACGAACCGGGAAAAAAACGGAAAGAAACGAACATGTATCAGCTCCAACAGGTACGCACGGGCAGGGCATGCATCCATAGCACAACCTGTGCGCCAGCCATAACTGAGACTCAAGCCATGGCACCATGCACGGGCTGGTCGTGCGTGGGGTGCACGGCCCGTGCGCTCTTTAGTGAAAGAAAAATTCCCTACGGCACCACGCACGGGCTGGTCATGCGCTAGGCGCACGACCCGTGCGTCTGTGCGGGAAAATATAGTTTGACAGATTCTAAACTAGGTTTTGACCCAAACGGAGTACAAATAGAGACGAGGCGGCCATAGCAAACGCGACACACCGACTTTTGCCCTAGAACACGAGAAAAAGAGCAACCTTCTACCGAAGGATTGGAGAGATTGATCGAGGTCACAACCGCGCTTTGAGGATTGAAGATAGATCGAGAGATCGTCGGCATCCCTGAGTCTTCTCATTCCATCGTATCATTTACTTTCGATTAGTTAGATATGAACTTGAATAATTTGTCTATGGATTATTTATTTTCTATGTCCTGGGCAACATCTGTGACTCCGACTTTGGGATTAGGTTAATGGAGACTTTTGTTGGATGATTAATTGCAATTAAAGTTATTGTTTTCAAACCCTATTCTAGTACTTTGTTATAATTCTTGTTTTATCAAAACACGTTTGGTTTAACTTGCTTTAATGTATTGATTCATAATTCACGAGATGAGTTTCAATACTAGATCTGTGAGTACTTGACATGAATATTTGCAAGATTGAGAAGTCTGTGAATATTTGTGAGGATATTTAATCTTTTGTGCTTTTGGGAGTTGTATTATGTTGAGTAGAGATGCTAGCATAGATATCCAATCAATGTTTTTACATGCATCTCGAGAGAGGGGGTAAAATACTTTTCGTGATTGTCTTATGGGGAAGAACAATAATAACTTTGGTTGTGTTTAATCTGATAATAAAAGGGGATATTAACTAAAACATAACCCTGGAATCCATTCATCTCCTTGATCTTTCAATCAACTCTTTACTTTGTTTTTTTAGGATAAATTCATGTCTTGTTTTTACAAAACCAAATCACTCAATTTCGATCGTCTGGATAAAAATAAGGCTATTACAATCCAAATACTTAGTATATTAATTTATTAGTCTCTGTGGATTCGGCTTTGCTAACCCTATTCTATAAACTATACCGTACACTTGCAGTGAAGCTAGAAAATAAGGCGAAACAAAGGAACATTTTCGATCCCCATTTTTGCGAGATTTTTTCAATTTACTCTAGTTTTGATCTTAAGAGGTTGCCACCTATCAGTTCCATAATCATAATGAACACTAGCAAATTGCTTAGGAGCTTTAGGCACATACTGTTGTCTCTTTTGTCTGTATGCCTGTATGTGAGCTTGTGCATCCCCTCTTTTTTTCACGACCTCTCTTTCTTGCTCTAAGCCTTCTGCTGCTTTTAGGTATCTTAAGATATGGTCTAGACATCACACATTCCTCTCTAATATTTCTGAAATTTGGTCTACTCTTACTGGCTTTACTGGTCTTGTGAATTTACACCACAAATTTATTATAGTGAAATAGAGATTTAAGTGGTGGAATATAAATGTGTTTGGGGATATTTTCTCTAACCTTAAAACTGTTGAACTTAGAGTTGAGAGTTGATAAATATTTTGATTCCAATCCTTCCCCTGCTCATAGAGTTGACCTTCATCAAGTTATAGTTGAATTGGTTTTTGCCACTAAGGTGGAAGAATACTACTGACACATCAATCTTCTTGAAAATGGGTAGTTGAGGGGGAGAGAAACACTAGGTATTTCCGCGATTTGAAAATTTTATTTAATTGAACCGCATATAGCAATTCGATTTGAAAATTTACTCAAAAAACCGCAAAACCGCACCATGATCACCCCTAGTCTTATCCTATGGTTTATTTGTTCTGAAAGAAACAGGTGTAAACATGATAGCTTTATATTTTCTACTAAAAAGATCATTGATAACACTGAGGTTCATCTTCAACTGTTGGCCAAGACTAATCATCTCTGGATGTCACATGGAAAGGACACATGAATATTGATGCGTATACGAGTATCACATTTAGGAACTCTCTCACCATCATCTCCTTCCTATAGTGTGGAAACATCCAAAACCCCCTGGCTCAAACTCAATATAGATGGAGAATTCAAAGATTCCACTGCAGGTATTGGTGGAGTACTCCAAAATCACTTGGGTGAAGTTTTATGGGCATACTGTGATTCTATAACAAATGTCTCTGGGCCTTTACATGTAGAATGCTTAGCATTTAGCACATCTCCCCTACTGCTCTCCTCTTGAGCCGTCTCCCATTTATGGATTGAAACTGACACTGTGGTTCTCTGTAACACCATTCAGAGACAACTCCTAGGACATTAGGCATGTACTTCCTTTCTTGCAAATATTCAGAATATTTTTGCTTAATATGAATTTTCTCCTCTCTCATGTGTATAGAGAGGGCAATTTGGTTGTTGATAGATTAGTTTCCTTACGTAGTTCGAGTGAAAATTGTATGATTCTCATCCCCAATACTCTTCCTATGTACATTCAAGATGTGATTATAATTGATCAATTAGGTCTTCCATCATTTCGTAAATGTAAATGTAGATAGGTTTTGATGTAATGGTCTTAATAGTGCAAATCATTCATCAACATATAGGTTGGGGATGTGACCATAATCCTCCATCCCAATATTTTTGGGTGTTTTCACTAAAACAAATATTCTTCTTCATTATTAGTCCTTAGACACTTGATCTTTTTTCCAGATTCAAGTTCTATTTGAGCTTTGTAAACTTTGAAGACTGAAATTACATTTGTCCTCCTTGTGATAGGATACACCCAATATCTCCTGGAGTAATCATCAATGAAAGATACAAAGTATCTCGCCCCACCTAGGGATGATACGGTGCTTTCCAAACATCAGAGTGAATCAACTCTAAGATGCCCTGCTGAACTTTAATTGTGTTGCTTACTTGTTACACAATGCTCACAAAATGGTAAAGATACCTTTGTAAGACATATACTAGCTTTTGTTCAAAGAGAATCTTCAACCCTCATTCTGACACGTGGCTAAGTTTGTGATGCCACATTATCATTTATTCTTCAACTGAGCCTGTGACTGCAACATAAGCTTATCCTCTTTGTATCGTCTCACCTTTAAGCATATACAAATTCGCAATGAGTCTTTCCACCTTCATTACTACAATCGCTCTTTCCCGAGCTTCATGATTCCACCCTTAATACGGGTCTTATATCCAACATCATCTAATTGTACCAAGAGCAATAGATTTTTATGTAGACCCTTCACGTGTCGTACCTCCTGAATGGTGCGAATAATACCATCAAATATTTTTATTTTAATAATACCAATACCAGCGATATACAAGGTATGATCATCTCCCATAAATACAGATCCTCCAGAGATTTATTTTTATTTGTGAAACCATTACTGTTATGAGGTCATGTGCCAGATTGCTCCTAAGTCTAAAAGCCAGACATCAGAAAATAGCTTTACATTCGTTCGTTGTTATTTCACCGTATAAAACTTCTCCATTATCGAGGTGCTTGCAACATTCCCATGAGCATTTGATGACTCAGGGTTGCCACTCTTCTTACTCCAACAATCTTTCTTGAAGTGCCCTCTTTTGCCACATTTGTAGGACTTTGATACTCTTTTTACTCTTAGATTTTTATCTACCATGATTTTAACTCCCACTAGAGCCACGCTCCGTGATCTTCCTCTCATCACCGCCAAAGTTTTCGCGTGTTGCGAACTTGCTTGCATGTCCTCCTTGTCTCCGCGCATGCTCTCTTCTTCTAGTATAGCGGTAGTGGTTTCATCGAAGACTAGATAGTCCAGAAGGATGTTGTTCATCAAGTTCATTATGATTTGATCGCATTTAACTGCAAACTTTGAAGTAAAAGTTCTGTACATTCTATAAATTCTGTTTTGAATCCCATTAAGGTGAGTTATGAAAATAGAGTATTCATGGTATTAATATGGTCAGTCACCGAAGTGGTTTCCGCCATACAAAGAGTATACAATTTTCTTGTTAAGAAAATCTCATTTTGAAGTGACTTGACCTTGTACAATTTTATTAGAGTATCCCATATTTTCTTTATCGTTTTCTTTTTTGCCACACTAGATGAAAATTCGTCGGCTAGTGTTAAGTGCATATCAATAATTGCGTTGTCGTCCATCTCGTTCCACTTGGTATTGTTGGTGATATCTACGGGCATGTCTTCAATTGCAGCCAAGCAAATGTCTTTCCTCAAAATTTCCTTAATCTTCATTTTCCACAATGAGAAATTATTCCCATTGAATTTCTCTACATTGAACTTTGTCGTCATTCTGTTCTAAATCTATTTATTTCACTTGAACCGGATTTCACTATTCATATGAATAGTGCATGAATAGTAACTACTGTGAATAGTTACTATAAATTTGAGGTAAAAACCACGGGCAACTGTAGGAGTAATTAACTATAAAAATAAGGATTACAACACCTTCTCTAAGAATACAAGGAGAGAACAATATCACATCTCTATTGAAAAAGGAGAAAACTCACACTATTATATGGGGAAATAATAGAAGACAATGCCAAATTAAATACTTACTTCCTTGCTTGGTATTTTTATCCATCTTCCGACTTCCGTTGCCTATTTATAGGCATTTTTTTCTTCACTATTCTACCAAACAACCTTGGTGTGGGCCATAAATGCTAATGAGACTGCATTTCGTTTGTCAATCATTTACAACCCCAAGCCAACATAAATTGACTGTAGAGCCTTTTTTGACATGAAGTAGGGGTGTCTTCTAAAAACTAGTGGATAAAGAGGAATATTTTATTTTTTCAGAAGGGGTAAGAAGTTTAAAATTTAATAATTTTAATTATATAAAAATTATGTTAATTATAAAAACAAAATTCGAAGTTAAGGAGGGGAAGGAGGCGCCATCAGTCCCGGGTTCCTTCCCTGCTATTTAAGCATATTGTAATTAGTTAAACACTAGAAAAACATTCGTATGTAACACGGGATTGTCAAAAGACAAAGTTTTGGTGTCGCATATTTATTTGTAATAACTATTTGAACAATTGATTCAATTATTTGTATTTTGGCTTGTCAATATATACCATGTACATAGAATTTTCAAGTTATGAAAAACAAAATTGTATAAATTGAATATTTAATTTGTTTGATTATTTATTAACTTTTAGATAATAATAACCTATATAGATGGAATCTCTGATTTACAAAAATAATAATAGATTAGAATCCTTGATTCTTGGATTAATTATTAGATTTTAGATTATATATAAAAAAATATATTTATGGTTGTCACATGGATAAATATGAAGTCGTCACTCGGATGTGGGAAAATGAGGAGTTGCCACATATCTCAAAGTAGTAAGGTGATGACATGTAGCAGCATGTTTTTTTTTAGTATATATAGTTGATATATGTCATCACCAATTGGACTTCATGGGATCCCTCAGTAAGCTAGTCGTTATTTACTCTTAGAGATGTCAATAAGGGCCCAGCCCTAAGGGGCGACCCTAGCCCGATCGTAAAAATTTAAGGATTGGGCCTACATTTCACATGCCTTTATAACATGAGGGCTTTTAACCTGGTCCTAAATGGCTCCAGGGCCGTCGAGGGCTAGGGCCGGGCAGGCCCTTAGGGCTTTTTTTCAATAATTGTTTTGTATTTTATAGATCTATATTTATGTCTATACATATAATACAACCAAATCAAAAAATTGATCTCATTTATCAGTTATTTTTTAATCTTGGCAAATTATAATTGGTGAATATGAAGAAACATGATATTAAAATCCATTATTCAATTGTTAGAATATTAAATTGTTGATGTTATTTTATTAATTCATAAAATTATTTAGAAGAAAGTCATTGATTGTTACTAAATTCTTATTATATTATACTATATTATATTATATTAGTATTTCATATGATTAGAAATATTAAATTTAGATGGATACAACTTTATCAAAATGATTAAGAAAGAATAAAAAAATTTATAGGGCCAACTCTAGCCCGGCCCTGGACCTGTAGGGTTAGGGCTGGGCCTAGATTTTTTAAGCCCTTTTGACTTTAGGGCTTTTTAGCCCTAGTCCTTAAAGGCTAGGGCCTTTTAGGGCTCCCAGCCCTGCCCTTATTGACATCCCTATTTACTCTTAACATTAGCTTGAGATCATTTTTGCACATTTTAATATATATTAAGAGACCAAAAACATAAACAAGTGTAAATCTATCTAGTAAAAAAATGAATATAAATGATTAAAATCCATGGAGAAGTCCGTGATTTATCATTTTGGCATCGAACTTAGATGTTTAGACTCATCTAACTCTATGATTATTTTTATTTCGACTAGATAGCAAAACATCAATGGCAATTAACTATATTCAACATCAAAATTATGTTGATTTGTCCCCCAATTGGTAATAATAAAAACTAATATAATAGAATTTGATGGTGCGGAAGAATGGGGAGCTAACTCCAAGAAAATGTATCTGAGTAAGGGGTCAAATGGATAAGAAGGGCCCGAAGAATCGTCCCGTGGAAATCTATCTGATGCTTAAGTCAACAAAGTGCAGAGAAAATTCAGAGCACAATATAGTTCGAAAACTAAATTTCAGTTAATGAATAATAATTAGTGAAAGGCTTATTTATACCTGGGACCATGGACCATGTGGGTCTATTATAGTGAGTTGGGCCGTCGAGGTTTTTATAATGAATTAACCAAAAAATTAGTTTCCAGGAGCTAATAATTAGCTAAATTCATTAAATAAAGAATTCAATATTTTAAAATATTACAATTTTACCCCATCATAATCCCCCAGTTTACTAGCTAGGATATAATGGAACACGTGGAAAGCTTGTAAACGGGTGTCGTTTTCGTTTGGATTATTTTGTTTGAGGTAATTAACACCTCCTCTCAAGGGTTAACAATTCAATTATCTTAAAAGAAGGAAACTCATCTGTAGGAGGTATCCCCCGACTATTCAACACACTGTAAGCGATAGCTCAGGCTATCTCGGAACCTTTAAACAACTTATTTATAAGAGGTAGCTCACGGCTATTTAGGATACTGTAAGCGGTAAAGTTTTAAACTACACATCTGTAAGAGATAGTCCATGGATATCTAGGATACGATAAGCGGTAGCTCAGAATATAACGAGACCTTTAAACAACTCATCCGTAAGAGATAGCCCCTGACTATCCAGAACATCGTAAGCGGTACCGAAACCTTTAAACAACTCATTTGTCACGTGTAGCCCAATGCTATCCCAGACACCATAAGTGCTATCTTATGTTATCCAAGACCTCTCAAGACATCATCCGTAAGAGATGGCTCCACCGGACCCAGGCAATTATTCTAACACCTCTATAGAAGGTGGCTTCATACTATTTAAATTATGCACAAGGTAGGGATTTCAAAGATGATAGCCCCAAGAGGTCTTAGTTTTGAAGCAAAGAGACCCCTAGGGAAGGACGAGTAACACAAACCAAGGAGTATAGGACCTATAACACGAACCCATCAAGAAAGTGGACAACGACGAAAACACAATTGGAGGACCCCTTCCCTATGCGCGACCAAGCGCGCTCGATCGGGAGGAGTGTTGTGCTCGGCCAGAGGAGCACCTCCCACACGACCAAGCGCGTCGAAAGCTAACATAAGTACCATAGGGGCTTCCTCGGGACAATTACGGGACTTTTCTAACCCATTTGTGTATTGTTTGTTGGGAAAATATGGTGAAGTTCGAAAACAAACGGATTCGTTCCTGAGGCGTGCGAAGTTAGCACTGTCCTTAAGGATTTATTTGTGTAATCCCCCAGGATTCAACAGGATTTTAGAACGACAATGTTTCACTTGAAACCCAGCAAAATAAAGCAGTAGAAAGAAGGAAATAAGTTTATGTTCTTCTGCCCTTTTTCTACAAAAATGAAGTGCTTCATCAAAGGACTCAAGCCAACTTATGCTTTTATAAAATGAGGGAGCACTCATTGTAAAAGCCCTCATCCCATCACGTTTTTCTTAGCATAAAAGTAGGAATATGTATTTGAAAATTTAAAAAAGGATGATAAAGTAGAGCATGACACATGTGCCATGTTCATAAAGAGAGAAATATACCCTCCTAATTAGCTACCTCAAATTTGAGCCGAAAGGCTACACAAGAATTAAAATTAATTTTATGGTGGCAAAATTAATTTATCTTTTAAAACACTTATTTTATACAACATTGTTGGCTAGTTCCACCACTTAGAGATTACAATAGACTCGGGTTAGAAACCCATTACTCGGATAGCTAGTTTGGAGTGAGCTTCCCATTCCTACGCAGTGCCAAATTTCAACTTTGATAACAATGCGGATGTAATTTTTCATTTGATGACAAAAGAAATAAAATAAAGTCCTATCAAGAAATATAAAATAATATTAATGTAATGCAAAGCACCTGCCAAAACTCATAAAGATATTTTTCTATAGGTCAAATATAAGTCATGCTTTGGCAAATTCACTAACCTAGTTTAAACTAAAAAACAATTAAAATTGGCAAGCATAATAAGAGATTGAATTAAGATAGCATGTTGGTAATTAAAATTCTTACACGTAAAAGTTTACTAGTCATTAAATCAAGCCACATGAATGAAAAATCGAAATAAATTTCAAAACACTTGCCATATTATAACTGGCAATTTAGGTAACTAGAGTCTCACATATTAAGAAAACATAATAAATATAATTGAGATCATAATCTTTTTTCATATTTTTGCTACCTTGCCCTTGTATTAAATGAGAGTATATCATTGTTAGTCTCAAGCAAAGTGAAATAATGAGGGTAGTTTAGTTTAGGGTTAGTTTCATATCAGGCCATCTAACATATCTAATCCATTAGACATATCCAAATACCCAGCCCACGGTCAATCCGCCTATTGACTCGCACAACAACTAATACCACAACAACCACATCCGCTGCTAATACTTTTTAGGATATACTAATACTTTTTGGGAGGCCTACTATTACTTTTCAGAAGAAATACTAAAATACCTTTAATCGAAAAAAGTAATATTGTTCAATAAGATTTAATACGTTTTAGGGGGAATAGTAATGCTTTGGGGGAAAAATCAATATTTTTCAAGAGGATTACTAAAACAACTGTTTAAGGGGTTACTAGTACTTTTTCAGGGTATTACTAATATTTTTGCGATGGATTGCTAATACTTTTCACGGGAAAAACTAATAATTTTGAGGGAATTACCTAATATTACGTTATTGTCTATTACTTTTCAAGAAGACAATTAATACATTTTAGGTGGATTACTAATACTTTTGATGGATGAGGGCCACTAAAAATATTGTTCAAGGTGTACTACTAATAATGTTCGGAGATCCTATGATCCTATTACAAATAAAATCGGGTCGGGTTGGATCTATCTAACGGAAAAAACCTGTTAGACGGTCTAACCAAAGATTTTGTCTTTAGTTTATTGTTATGTAATTAATACTATCAATAAAGAAACAAGCCTATAATTTGGCACGGATGGAAAAGAAAAACTAGCATATCTTAGTGGGACGGAGAAAGTACAAAAGACTTATAAAAGGTTATTAAGTTTTTTTTTTTGAATAAAAAGGTTATTAAGTTTTAGTTATTGCATTTTGTTTGTTATGTCAGACTTTTTTTATTACATATATAATGGAGTTTGCTCCATTACTTTGTGGTTTTAAGTGTGATGCCTTGGGAATATGTTTCACTAGTTTCTAGATATTTCTATTGTTTTTAGTTATGTTAATATGACACATATTGCTTGCCTATTCACAAAAAAGTATTAAGTTATAGTTCGAAAAAATTTAATAAATATTTTAAATAAAAAATACATACAAAATTTTTACTCTCGGGCCATTTTTGCCCGATGGCCCGATGACCCAAGGAAGGTCAGGCCAGGTCTCGAAAACAGAGGTCAAAAAAAATAATGTTCGGCCCGGCCCAAAAATCATTGTTGGCCCGATGGGCCAGTACCAAGCCAGCTTCGCTTGGTTGCCAACTCTAATACTTATACGGCATCCAATTTTAAAATCACATAACCAAAACAATAAACTGACTTTAGAACCAAAACAAATAAAGACTATTAGGCCAAAATGGTTCTAAACTTTAAAAAAAATGAAGAATATATCTACAGTAAACATAAGCAAATAATAAACGAACTTTAAAAACCAACAAATATAGATTATTGGGCTAAAATCTGTCTAAACTTTAAAAAGAGGTGAAGAATATATCTACAACAAAATCACCAAACATAAGCAAAACAGAGAATGTACTTTGAAAAGAAAAAAAGATAAAGGAAAAGAGCAAAGATAGAGACTACATGAGTTTTAAAAGAATAATGGAGTTTGGTGCCACGGCATTGAATTTTGGTGCACAAAAAACCACATGCATTATTGCACATGAATTAAGTAAAAATTTGTATGAGATCGTCTCATGGATCTAAATCCATAAGGTGGATCCTCACGTCAGTGGCATAGTCAACCAGCTCGGCTAATCCTAGCCCAAGTTTTTTCACCGAGTCCAACTATTTTTTTCCCTTATAATTCTTTTTTACCTTAGCGTAAAGGGGATAAAAGATATTTGGGTTGTGGTGGTGGTGGCCCCCCTGAATTCGCCTCTGCCCACGGGGTCTTCCTCCTTTCTCTCTCCTATCATCGGTCCATCTCATCTCTCCCATTACCTTCTCACGTCCAATTCTCTCATGGTCCCCTTTCTCTATTCACATCTCACTCATCTGGTGGTTTTCTCCCCTTGTCTCTGTCTCTCCCCACATCCTTCATCTCCCTCTATACTCATGAAACAAAAGAAAAGGATGAAAGAAATAAAGTATCACTTCTAATTAAAAAGTATCACATTTATACACGGAAAAAAATCACTTTTTATAAAAATAAAGTATTACTTCTTGTGAAACAATATCACTTTTTATTAAGAAAATCATTTTTGTGGAAAAAGCATCATTTTTAGAAAATAAAATATCACTTTTTAATTAAAACAAGGTATCACTTCTTTTGAAAAAAATATCATTTCGTATTAAAAAAGTATCACTTCTTATTAAAATAAATATTTATTTTATTTAAAAAATAGTATCACTTTTTATTAAAAAAATGACATTTCATATTAGAAAAGTATTGGTCTTATAAAAAATTATTGCTTTTTATTAAAAAGAACGTATCACTTTTCATTAAAAAGGATCATTTCTTGTTAAAAAAGTATCACTTCTTATTAAAATAAATTTCACTTTTTATTAAAAAAAAGTATCAATTCTACTCTGAAAGGTATACGTTTTTAGAATAACAAAATTGATATTATTTACCTGAAAAGTATTACCTTGCTTATATAAGTGAAAAATATTATGAGAGAGAGAGAGAGAGAGAGAGAGAGAGAGAGAGATGAGAGAGAGAGGGGGAAAGGAGATGGGGGAAAGGAGAGGGGTGACCATGAGATAACACTACTAGAAAACAATCAAATTCCAACAAATAATTCCAACGAAATAGAAAATTGTTGGAATTTTTAAATTCCAACGGAAATTCTAATGCTACATTATACCGTTGGAATATTCCAATAAAAATTCCAACGGTTGGTAAACAAAACCATTGGTATAAAATGTTGGAATACATGTTGGAATTTAAAATTCCAACGGAAATTCCAACACAACAACTAACCATTAGAAAATTCCAATAGTGATTCCAACATTAATAATAAACCATTGAAATTACTATTGGAATTTTAAAAATTCCAACAGAAATTCCATCGCTAAAACATTCCAATTGAAAATTCTAACAAAAATTCCAACGGTAAACCAAATGTTGGAATTAATCGTTGGAATTTCTATTGGATTTTTTAAAATTCCAACGAAAATTCCAATGGTACAAAATTTTGTTGGAAAATTCCATTAGAAATTCCAATACCATTGGAAAATTTCAATAGGGGTTAAATGATTTTATAGTATAATTCATATCAAGAAAATATATCTTCTCTTCTGGAGTCAATCATATTGAAACTACATGGTTAAATGTGCTTGAATTGGTATAAATTGATGATAGGTGACCTACTGGGAAGTTAAAAATATTAGATAATGAGATAACTTGATTGAATAATCCAATGGATATATACTATTGGACTAAATTCCAATAGTATAATTCCGTTGGAGTTTTTTCCAGCGATTAAATATATTCCAATGGTATAACTCAATTGGAATTAATGTTGCAAAAAATGTTGGATTTCTTTCCAACGGTTATATATTCCAATGGATAAATAACGTTGGAAATTCTTTTGGAATATTTTTCCATTGGAATTTCGTCATTCCAACGGCCATTTTACCAACGATGCATTTTATGTTGGAATTTCAATTGGAATCGATAATTCCAACGGTAATTGGTCAAATACCGACATATTTTTCCCGTTAGAATTTCCTTATTTTCTTGTAGTGTAAGTAGATGTGAGATAGAGGATGAGAGAAGTAGACGTAAGTGAGATGAAAGTGAGATGAGTGGGTATCAGGGGAAATGAGAGAGAGAGAGAGAGAGAGAGAGAGAGAGAGAGAGAGAGAGAGGGAGAGAGAGAGAGAGAGAGAGAGAGAGAGAGAGAGAGAGAGAGAGATAGATGAGCAGTGTCGATCCTGACATTCTGGAGGCCCCGGGCGAAAGATAGAAAAGGGCCCCTTCAAATTGCAACATCACCAAGAGAAAAACTGCACCTTCAAATTGCAACATCACAAGAGTAAAACTGCACAATATAAACAAAAAACAAAGTATCAAAAAATCATTTAAAATGGCTTCTTCTAGCATTTTGAGAAGCAAAATCATCAATAATATTTTTATAATCAATTTGATCCAACATATCTCTTTCAATACCTAGGGTTGCTAATCCATTTAATCTTTCTTGTGACATTGTTGATCGTAGATAAGTTTTTAATAATTTTAACTTAGAGAAACTTCTTTCTGCAAATGCCACAGTCACATGCATAGTTAATAATATTCTATAGGCAATCAAGACATTAGGATAAGAACCCAAAGTATTTACAAACTCTAAGAGTTCAAGTGTTGTCTTTTCTTCTGTTTATAAAGTCACTTGTAACACTTTCAGTTCAGTAAATAAATTATCTGAATTAATTTCTAAAGAGGTATCATGCTTCAAAGCATTTTCAAGTTTTTGACAACATTCTTTCAATTTAATATCATCTAAAGAATTTAACTTCTTCGAATCAAACAGAAAGCCAAAAACATTATCATATGTTTGCAGCTGTTCTAATCTACTTTCTAAGGCAGCAATAGCAACATCCACTACAATTATAAAATAATTAACTCTAAAAGAATCTTCACCAGATTGTATACTATCTTCATATATATTTTCATCAAATTGTTTTTTTTTTCGAATTTGTCGTTTTTTAGGAAAAATAGGTTCAATATTCATTTCTAATGCAAGATATGTAGTAGAAATCATGGTAGAAGTAAATCCATTCTCTCTATAGTCTTCAAAAAAGGATATTAACCCTTTTAATTGTTTTATGACATCTTCAATACGCATATTTTCAGATTGTAATATTTTGCTAACCATGTTAATGCCAAATAAAATGTCATGCCAAATAATCATGCCCAACATAAATTCATATTTCTCTAACTCACTTGCTAAACTCTCAACTTCACTTTTTGTTTTGACATCATCACTAGTATCAAGTAATTCTAATAAGGCTTCTCGTATTTGGGGAATTAGGTATCTAATGAATTTCACACTTTCTACACGACTCTCCCAACATGTATTCGACAATAATTTAAGAGTTAAGCCATGCACGTTATCTTGTAAGATTTTCCATCATTTTGTAGAATTACTAAACAATGTATATATGCGTTGCATAATCCAAAAAAAAAAAAAAGATATTTTTTAACACAAGAGTTTGCCATATCACAACTAGTAAGATTAAGAGAATGGCAAGCACATGGCACATAAATTGCTCTAGGATTAATTTCAAATAACCTTTTCTGTACATCTTGGTTTTTACCTTTCATGTTTGACCCATTATATATCATAACCTTGACCTCTCACACTAAGATCAAGAGATTTTAACATGGATTGCAATTCACTAAAAAAGCCATATCCAGTTGTATCATGCACAATCAAAAATTCTAAAAAGAATTCTTCAATTTTTATTGGCTAACTTACATATCTACACATCGTATAATCAAAACCATTTGTTCTTGGTAACTGATATATGGGATACAGTCAAGTATCACAGCAAAATATTTCGCCTCTTTGATTTTAGAAGTAATTGCACTTTTTATCTTAAAGGCCAATCTAGATATCAACTTATTTTGAATTTTATGACTAAGATAGTGATAATGTATCTGGTTAGAATTAATACGTCGAATATGCTCTTGCATTACAAAATCAAACTTTGCAATCATTTCGATTAAACCTAAAAAGTTATCATTATTGTCTTCATAAACTCTCTCATTGCTTCCACGAATAGACAAACTATTCTTAGCAAGACACTTCACTACATCAATTATTCTAAAAAGAACTTGTTTCCAATGGATTTTCTCTATAGAAATTTGTTCCTGTACACTTTTATCAACTGTTTCATTTTTTCTTAATTTGATTGTAATTCAATCCAATTATTCATATTACTAGTGTATTGAATACTATTCTCATGCATCTTAAGCATATCACTAAGATGTTTCCAATCATTATATCCTTAATTTGCTAAAGCACTTTTAACAGATGGCGATGCCGATTTGAACAACTTACAACAAAAACAATATACTTTATCCACACGTTTTGAATACACTAACCATTTTCTATCTTGATTCTCCCCATTTGGTAATATTCGAGTATAATAAGCTTGTGAAAAATGCCTAAAATTACCATCTAGAGGAAAGTTCCCACAATTTTCTCTTCTAGGACCTTTTTCTAGTAATATATCTCTTGTTTTCTCATCAAGATTGTCCCAAATTGGAGGATCATAAATATCCAGTGAAGGAGTTTCATGTTCTTCATTCAAGGGATTTATATCAATAATATTTGGTTCTTTTGGTTGAATTGGTTCATTTGCTCGTTCTTCGTTCAAATCATTTATATCAATAATATTTGATTCTTTTTCATCATTATTATGATTCTCACTCAACTCTCCTACATGACTTGATTGTCCTGAATTGTTTGTGAAAAATTTATCTAGCGCTTTTTTGTGTGATAAAAGTTAATTGTTCTAATCTCTCTCCTTTTCCTTTTCCTCGAACTAGAATCATATTTTTTTGAAAACATAATAAATCAAAAATAAAACAACAACTTACCAATGATAAGTTAACTAACAAAGGCACGAAGACAATAATAATAAATCAACAATTAATTAGAAAAGTAAAACACAAATCAACAACTAATCCGTAAGGACCATGACAGTGGGTGGTGTTCCAATTTATCGTTTAATAGTAATTTTAATTCAATCAAAACAAGAGTTCACACCAATCCAAGCAATCCAAATTAAAGGTTGGCCGGTGATTAACTGATTATCAACAATCAATTCAGATTTTAGAAAAATTAAAATAAAAAAGACCTCAACAAATCAATAATTAAAATTTAAAAATACCAATAAAACAAAGAAAGAAAATCAACAATAAACAACCTATCCTGATTAATATTTGGTATAGATGATAGCCCGATTCAGAATTCGATAATGTTTTCCCACTTGATGATGCCTTGTGCCGATTTTTTATTTTGAATAGGTCCTAAACTCAAAATTGAAATAAAAGACAGTTTTTGGTGGATGGATATTGGATGCAGATTGAATGACAATAAGTAGATAGAGAAGAGAGAAAGCACGATCTTTTTTTAGAATAGAAGACACGAACTTATGCAAAATTAGTTGTGATTTTAGTATATCCGTTAGTAATTGGTAAGGGTATAACAAGAAAAAATAAATGCTTTTCAAAAAAAAATGGCCCCATACAAAATATGTACACACATATATATACATACATGTATGGGAGCCCTAGTGGGCCCCTAAAATTTTTGGGCCCGGGGTGGTGGCTCTTTCGGCCCCTCCTCAGGGCCACCACTAGAGATGAGAGAGAGCGGTGGACGTGAGTGATAGGAGAGAGAAGAGGGGGACACGTGAGGCTCCATCTCACAGGAGACCTCCACCATGAATGATATGAATCATGTGCAATGCATGTGGTTTTTGATGAAATTATATAAATCAAGTGCAACATGCGGTTTTTTAAAATTATAAGAATTCGGTGTAGCACACATGTTTTTTACTAAAGTTATATGAATGTATCACGTTCAATGTAAGTGTTTTGCACTAAAATATAAATTTTGCATCATTTGCAACCTTTGTGATTTTTTCTAATAAATTAATGTAATTATTCTATTGAAGTTATTAAATCACAATAGAGTATGTTTTGCATAATTAGGTGAAAGAAATTATTTTAAGAAGGTCCCTGGATAATAACTACTACTATGCAAGTGTCTTTATAAAAAAAGTGGAGAGAGAGAGAGAGACCTTTATATAAAAGTGGTGGAAGACATCATGCATGAATTTATGAACTACAACTACATTCCGATCGAACCACAACATATTAAAGAATTTGATAGTACTTGTGTAGATGTTAATTAATAGTATTTCTTTTGTTAGAAAAGGAAGACAATGGCCTCTGTTTTGTTTCTTATTTTCATTTTTCTTTATCCTGTATAAATCCGCGGAAACATATTTCTACTACTAATTAATATGACAATAATACTTACTCATGCATTGTTTAAAGCAATCATGTTGTCATTCCATATTTAATTTGTTGACCTCTACATTTCAAGGTAAGATTTTTGAAAGACAAAAGTATACTCGGTTGAAAATCGAAATTTATGTAACTTTTCTAATATATTTACTCTGTAGTAGAAGAAAATAAGATGTGATTTTGTACTTTTTGATTGACGCAAAAAATAATATAAGAACACATTTGTTTTAATTATTAATAGAAAACAGTTGATTTTTACTTTTCGAATGATATCTGTGAATTGAAACTACTTAGTTTACTTATGGTGGAGGAGTAACTAAATTTTAACCATCCATTTTATGTTTCCTGTTTTTTAAGACATAAAAAATTAATAAAATGGAAAATATATGACTTCAAGAGAAACGAAATATTATAATATAGTAAAGTACATGGGTTCTAGCACCATATTACCAAGCTTTTACTTTGTACATTTGATTGTATTTGTTTTGAGAAAGGGGAGAAGTATTTGGTTAGTTTTCATAGACAAATTTTTCTAGATAAACTAAATCTATAAATTAACCTGAGATTTGCTTTGCTTCTTTTGGGCATGGGAGATAGTACAGACTTGCTCTTCTTAAAGTTCTTATTTATTTATTATCATATTAGTTGAAATTTTAACTTGAATTCTTTAATGATTCAATTTCCTTTTTTATCAACCATATCAGCTCATGGATGAGGTGAATCTACTTTCATCTATTTCGCCCTCAACATCTTATAATGATATTGAGGTGGATGTTGAGGTGCCACCTACACATATATCTAGGGATGACTTCGGAAATATTTTCTAACAGAGCACAAAAATAAATACATTATAAATTACATGAAATTAATTAATGGGTGCACAATTTGATTTTTTTAACCTAACTAATATACATATAATCAAAATAAAAAAGAAAAAAGAAAAGAAAACAAACAGAAATTGTTATGGGTGGCACGTAACCCTTATAACATGAGTTGTAGCTCCGTCTATGCAAATATCATCAGCATTAGCACCTGTTTCATCAAAGGCTTTAGTTGATGGTTTGGATTCTTTTAGTACTTACTCCATGTCTATTGATGTTGAGTCTCGTATATTTCTTTCTCCTATTGAATAATATAAGGTCATTTGAAGTGAACTGGAAAATAGTTATTAAGATTCAGTAATTATTACAATTATTATTACAGTCTTGATTATGTTAACTATATCCATTTTCATACCAAGTAGGAGCAAAACGACTATTGAGTGCAGAATAAAATTCACAATTTCTAAGCATAGAAAATCCTACTTAGGACTATTTTAGGAGTAGTGAAGGTGTCACTTAGTTATAGGCCTTTTAGAGTTTGTATGTTTATTGAGATGGGGAATACCATGAGACGGTGAGAATTGAAAATGACAAGAAAAATTTATCTTTAATTGAAGAAATGAATTCAGAAGACTGTTATCACCTCAAATGCAAGCTCGAATACTGCTTCGTATGGAGAAACACTATGTAAGTATTAGTTATGTTTTCATTTTCATTGGTTGGCTTGTTCTTTTTATAATGTTAATTGTTGGATTCTCACTACTTTAAACAACAAATTTGTAGGGTTCGATGGAAATTATTTTCTGACTCAAGACTTGACTATCTTAAATATAACATAATTTGGAATAGCGGTCAATAATTGGGTTGAGTATTCTAAATCCTTTTGTTATAAATTAGAGAGAACGAATATGGCTTTGCATACGGAAGAGGCACAACTGTTCTAAGCAGGGTCATCTTCATGGTAAAAGTTATTTGGTGACAGGAACTCGGCAATCCTTCTTCCAATGATGTGAATTTTAATGATTTTCCGAGGAAAATATCGTATTCTTAGGTCCATCTCGATATCTTTTAACTTCCAAAACCAATTTCATGGTCCACATTTGTGCATTTTACATTGTTGGTAGCCCCATGATAGCTCACAAAAGGTGTACTTGGTTGATGATCTTGGAATTGGTGCATTCGTTGTAGTGATGCAGTCTCATTTGAGTCCATTGCAGAGCACTAGATACTTCATTAATAGTTATAACGCTACCTATTTAGCCCTTTTTGTAAATACGGATGTGGCGCAGCTTATGAATGTACCACCATATGTCCATGCACGCAGTGGTGTGGAAGAAGCTGAATCCGATATTCCCTAAGAGCTTTCTACATGGATGTGATTTGAAAGCACGAACGATCGAATATGATTTAGATCCGCAAAGTGATCTTTGGGACATTGTCAAGTATGAGAAGTTGATGATATTAGGCTTTTTTTGTTTCTCTTCGAGTAAATAAAAATCTTGTGCTTCACAAAGGGATGATCAAGGATAAAAAGAAATTGTAAGCTTGAAAAGAAATTTGGATGTATGCCATTTAAAACATGTGGCTTTGTAGAAATGAAGTGATTTTCAAAAACAACTAGGTCATGAGAACAAGGCTTCCATTAAATTTTGATAAACTCTTGGTATTGGCTTTGATCGCATCTACCGGATTTGAAGAAAAAAGGAATATTCTTTCAGTTCATGAGAATGTGAGATAAAGTAGATCATTTGGCGAATTGTTTGGTTTGCATCTGATGGGAATTCATTTTGTAAAAGGGCCGAGCACCCCTTGTGCTCATTTAATAAAATCTTTTGTCCTATCAAAAAAAATTAGAAGTAAGGAAGGAATAGGTTACAACTTACAATTTGCATAGTTGAAACTTGAAAGAGAGTGCGTCATTGTAAATCAAAACAATTTAGAAATAAATAAGTTTTTCTTGAGTTTTTTACTTATTTATCTTTACCGAAGGGGCTAAACTGTTGTCATATAAATCTTACGCCACTACTGTTGTAACCTTACTTGAGAAGAAGGCCTTCCAGTCAGCCCAAATACAAAAACTTAATAAATTTTGGGATCTCCGTATAAAACCGAAATAGATTTCATGGGTTACATGCTCTATACTTTGTTAAACAGAAAAAGGTATCAGACTAGTGATTTAAATAATTTTAGTATTTTTTTAAAACTAGTAAAAAGCACGTGTTTTGCACGAGATTCATATAACTTTGAAAAATGTATAAATATTTTCTGGTTTTATGCATTTAATTTTCCTTTGCATATTCTTTTGTTTTGCATTAATCATTTTTTCATTTTTAAATAATATTAGTACTCTTTTGAAATCTATAAAAAGCATAAGTTTTGCACGTAATTCATATAACTTGAAAGAAAAAGCACAAATGTGACGCATAATTTATATAACTTTAGAAAAGATTCCAATCAATAAACATTGCATGTGACACAAAATTCAAAACTTTAGTATAAAGCACTTAGGTCGAAATGATTCATAAAACTTTAGTAAAAGCAAGTGTGTACACCTGACCTATATGAATTAGAATAAATGCACGTGTGTTGCACGTGATTTAAATATAATTTTGGTAAAAAACACATGCATTGCACGTATTCATATAATTTTACTTCATACCAATATATAATAGTATAAGATTTTATATCGATAAATAGATAACTGCAGAATGTGTATCCCAATTAGAATGGGGGAATAACCATGAAATTGTGAAGATTGGTGATGAGAAAACCAATCTTGTTTTGATATGAGAAGGGATTATGAGGACTATAATATCCTCCAATGTTAGTAGAGAAGAACCTGACACCACTTGGCCACTAGCAACATTAAATAAGCATTTGTTGTTATCAATTAACTAACAAAGTTCCCGATGCAGAAAAGTTGCAAATTTTTCATATATACATCTCATTGACAGTTGGATTATAAGGATTATATTTACATGATGCTAAATAGTAGAAAAATGAGGGAAAATGCTAAATTAATAAATAGTGGCAAAATGGGGAAAGATGCTAAATAATGGGAAAATGGGGAAAGATGTTAAAACTGGGATTCCAATATTGACAGGCCGGTGGAACAAGATATCTGGATATCAAGAAAAAACAACGGTGATAGAAAAAAATGTAAAATCATTGAATTATGTGTTCTTTTCAATAAAATCATTTTGACAGGTGCTTCTAATTTAGAGTTGAAAGTAATTAAACGCTTCATACATTAACGATATATATATGGTATTGTGCTTCCAAGAAAGAAATCATTGGTGGATTGCAGAATAACAAATGCATTATTCGGCAAAATAAGAATACTGGTTCATTCACTTCTTCAGCTTCCTGGCTAAAATCATGATTTCTAGGTATTTTGTTTGGGATTATGGTGTCTAAGATATTTCGAGGACATTTCAACTAGTAGCATACATATTTAGGCCATAGATTTTATACCACATACATTCATTTCTAATCTAGAATAAAGCTCTTACTTTTATGTTTCTTTTTCTTGGCATGAATAAAGGAAAACATGAGGATTGTGAATGGGATTGCATTGCCATTGCGATAGAAAAAATAGAAGTGGTGCGGAATAAAGAGAGGAATGGGTTACAACGGAAAGCCTTCACAATAGTTATTGCAAAAAACTAAAGTAAAATACAAAATAAAGCAGAACTATTCTCTTACAATCTTCTTGAAACAAGAACTTCAGAATCTGGACAAAAGTCGAGTCGAGAGAGAATCTCTTTCTGCAAGACAAATACGTCTCAGCTAGTGCTCATGGTACGATATAATATCCCCAAATTTAAAATGACTTTAAGTCATTTGTTCAGTAGCACGACTGATACAAATGCACCTTTCGAACTGGAAGGAGTGAGGACAGACTGATGGACTCAAATGCAGAAAGGAGGTGTGGCACAAGATGTTACGACACATGTGACAACACTTTCAGAATATGCAGTAAAGTATGATTTTTTTTGTTTTATCACCTCTGCAATGAGAAATCCAGACTATATCTACAATTCTAACCTGCATGGAATAAAGTTAGGTGAGTGGGCATTAACTTTCATTGTAACAGTTAGGTGTTACAACCCCATCAATGACCATTATTTGAGGAGTTACAAACTCCAACAGACATATACAAATCTGGACACCTACAATGTCCGTTTCATCGAACCCGATAGCCACTTGAATCTGGGTCAAGCCAGTTTTCGAGTGACAAAACTATATTGAACTTGAACCCGGCCCAAAGGGCCAACACAAGCCCAAGCCCGCCCCAGTCAAGGGGAGAGCAACCGCGTGGATGTATCGCTTACTTGTGATCATCCACTTGTATTATAGTATATCCAACCAATAACACCTTTTAGTATTTATACTTGGATAAACTATGATTTATATTCTATGTGGGACAAGGCTAAAGCATTTCAACTCCCTTTACATAATGCACATTCGTATGGTCAACTTCGTGTATTAATTTCTCACTAACCAAAATTTGGTTTTGCGAAATAAAAAATACCACGAGCATCTACTCAGAATGTAGATTAACAATATACAATTAATTTGTCCTAAATTAAATATTTAGCCACTGAAAATTTGGTCAAAGCTGGGTCCACGCCTGCTTTGTCACAATCAGATTTCCAACAATCTCTCATATGAGTGGAAATTAATGTATGTAAGAATGTAAACATGCAAATCAGCCATCAAGAGAAAATATTGCTTCTGGAAAGATAGCTTGTGACTTTGAACCTTCCTTAGTCAATACCATCGGGTCATGGACACTTCTTTGGATTCATAAGTGTTACTTTGAAGGGGCTTGCACTTTTCACTTATATAGGTGATCTCCTACCCAAGTTTCCTACCACACTTCATCTCAACGAGGTGTATGAATCATTAAAAGTCAAATGAATTAGCCTCACCACAATTTTGCAGGTGTTTCTACATTTGGCTTTGCTTTCTTGGGATGGGTTGAAATATTATTTTTAAGCATTACAACATAATTTTCATGGCTTAGTTTTCCGATTGAACAAAGTTCTCGGGATCTCCAGTCATCATGGTTGGGTTACCACTATGATGGTTATTTAATTTTGTGGATTTTAAGCCCATTCTCTCTGTAATTTACTCAATGATCTCTATTCACCTTTTGTCAAAAGATCGCTAAATTGTCTTTTGACTTCACCTAGTCAATTGACATCACACCATTTGAGATCAATTATCTTAAGGTATTGTCGAGACTTACTGTTATACATATTGCTATGTGCCCTTTCTATAGTTGCTTGGCTATCACAATGAATAATCACAGAAGGCACGGTTTTTTTCCAATATGAAATATCTTCCAAAAAGTTTCGAAGCCACTATGCTTCTTCATCAGCTTTATCGAAAGCAATAAACTCAGATTCCATGGTGGATCGAGCTATACATGTTTGCTTCATGGATTTCCACTACATAGCACCACCTCCAATGGTGAATATGTATGCACTAGAGGAATAAGAATCTTTCGAATCCGAAATTCAACTAGCATCACTATACTCTTCAAGTAGAGTTAGATATCTCAAATAGTATAACCCATTGATAACGTTTTCCAATGCTCATGGCTTGGATTGCTCATGAACGTACTCAACTTATTTACCGGATAGCCTAAGTCCAGGCGTGTATCGCTCATAATGTACATCAGGCTACCTATTATACGTGAGTATTCCATTTGAGCCACTGGTTTTGCTTCATTAGCAACAAGATTTATACTTAAATCAATGGGCATATTTGACGGTGAACCGCCAAAAGTATTGAATTTCTTGAGCACTTTTTGCACATACTGGGATTGTGACAAGGTAATTCCATCAGGAATTTTGCTGATTTTTATCCCTAGTATCACATAAGCAGTCCCCTATCTTTCATGTCAAATCTTCTTTAACATTCTTTTAGTGTCCATGATAGAATTAGGACTTCTGCCCCTGATTACTAAATCATCTACGTATAGACAAACTATGACAAATGCTTCTGATATTCCTTTGAAATATACACGTTTATCATACTCATTGATTTTAAATCCATTTGATAACATTGCATAGTCAAATTTAAGATTCCATTATTTTGGAGCTTGTTTCAGTCCGTAAAAAGAGCTTATTAACTGGCACACCTTCTTTTCTTGATCGAGTGCAACAAACCCTTCAGGTTGTTCCATGTATATTACCGCATTTATTTCTCCATTCAGAAATATTGTCTTGACATCCATCTGGTGAATCTCAAGATTATGCAAAGCAACAATCGCGAGAGACACCCAAATACACATTCCTCGTTACCAAAAAATATGTGTCAAAGAAATCATACCCTTCTTTTTGTGGAAAGACTTTGTCCACAAGTCGAGCTTTATATTTATCAATAGTTCAATATGTTTTATACTTATTCTTTAGAATCCATTTACATCATCAAGATTTATGACCAGCAGAAAGATCAACCAACTCCAATGTATGGTTTTGCAGAATGGACTCAATTTCACACTTAATAGTTTCTTGCCAGAGTAGAACATTTGGATTACTTAGAGCCTATTTAATCGAGTTTGGCTCACCATCTAACATTAATGTTATGAAGTTAGGTCCAAAAGATTTATCAATCTTACGCCTCTTACTTCGTCTTAGTTCTTCACCACTTGGTGTTGAACCAATTGTTTTGCCAAATGTAAGCACAATGTTGTTTCAGATGTCATAACATCCGAACCAACACCTCCAGCAACATTTGCAGTCAAAATTTCAGTTGTTCCAGATGTGATTCCATCTGCAGTAGTATCAACATTCACACCTGAATATGTTCGTTTCATAAAACTTCCATCTATTTTTTCTCTACGAGGATAAATATTCTCAAAGAATACAACATTCCTTGATTCAGTTATGGTACCAACTGTCATTTTCAGATTTTCTTACTTATGTACCATAAAACGATATGCACTACTGTGCATAACCTATAAACACACAATCGGTCATTTTAGGACCAATTTTAACTTGCTTTGGTTCAGGTATTGCAACCTTAGCCAAACACCTCCATATTTTAAGGTATTTATAAGTAGGCTTACGGTTTTTTCACAATTCGTAAGGGGTTTTATCTTTCCCTTTAAGTGGTATATTATTCAATATGTGGATGGCTATTAAAATATCTTCCCCCCATATGGGATAATCCTAAACTAATTAACATGGCATTCATCATCTCTTTAAGAGTCTGATTTTTTGCGTCCAACAACACCATTAGATTGTGTGAATATATGGAGCCATTGTTTCATGAATTATTCCCGACTCGGGACATAGTTTTTCAAATAGTGTAACATATTCGCCACATCTATCACTTTGAATTATCTTAATCCGATTGTCAAGTTGATTTCCAACTTCATTTTTATAATTTCCAAAAGCTTCCAAAGCTTCATCTTTATTTCTTAACAAATATAAGTAGCAAAATCTTGTGAAATTATCAATAAACCTATTGAAGTACATTTTACCACCTTTAGTTTGCACAAATTTGAGATCACACACATCAGTGAGTATCAACTCTAAAGGTGTAGTGCTCTTTTCAACCGAATAAAATGGTAACTTAGCCATTTTTGCTTCAACACAAACTTTACGTTTTCTTTGTAGTTTACTTCTGATAAATTAATCAATTCAAAATTTACTAATATTTTTATAGCATTCAGATTCACATGTTCTAATATAATATGCCACAAATCAGAGCACCCAAGAATGTTAATAGAAGAAGATGCATTCTTATTAATTTCATCGCCAAAATGGTGTACAATCATTACATTCATTTTGAATAATCTTTTGTCTAGATAAACCCTACCAAGGAACTGTCCAAACTTGCTAAGTAAAAAAATTTCAGACTCAAAAATAGTCTAAACCCATGGTTGACGGATCGTGAAAATCTTTTCACTAAACTGCAAGTGTATAGTGTAGCTAGCAGATAGCAGCGAGCAAGGTCGTATTCCTTAGGGATTGAATACGAAACACTTAGGTTATAGTAAATGTCGTATTCCAATTTTATGGAAGCAGTCGAGAATCACAAAATTGTTTATTATCTAATCTAAACTCTAAATTATCAAGTAATAATTTTATAAACCCAAACTCCACAAGGTTTCAATAAATACGAAAGCAACCCTAGGCACATAATCTCAACATGCTTTTTCAATATTAAATCCAATTAATATTTCATCAAAATCAGTGTAAGTATATCTATGGGTCCAATTCCTAAATTAGTTTATTCTCTCTTCTGGGTGGCGCATAAACAATTGATGGTCTCCCTACTCAACAATTACTATTAACTCCCAAAATATCTTTGAATTGAAGTACTCCCCACAAACAGTTGCAGGTCTCTCGACACGTTACACCCGTTTATGTCTGAACTCAATTTTCATTTGTTAGAATTCATCCCCCTAGTTATGAACTAACAATATAACATGCAAATTGTTGATCAGATAATCTACAAGAAACAAGCACTCGAACTCATAAGAGATCTAAACTAAAAGGATAGAACCCTTCTTGTCAGGATGGATCCTTCTTCAAATTCTTGAACCCTTGTGCTTCTGTAGATGTGAAAGGTCTTGTGGTGTTCTTTGTTGATTAGTGACTTCCTTTCAGAAGTATGTAGATTTGTGTAACCCTAGTGTATTTTCAGATGTAGTGACTTGTATTTTCAGATATAATGATTTGTATTTTCATCTAAGGCTTGGACTCCTTTATATATGTGCTTTGAGAGATTACTGGTAGAGTTCCAACATGATTAGGAATTAAAAAGATGCAGTGCAATTCAAACGATCTGGCTGTGCGATTGGTTTTCTTCCTTGTTTTTGGCACAAACCATTCACACGGTCGTTGTCATTTCACACAATCAAGTCGTGTGATTCATCTCTGAGATTCTTCCCTCGAGCAAGTTGCACAGACGTGCAAAAATACACGAACACCGTTCACATGTGCGTGTGAATTCACATGGACCAACCGTGTAACTTGTTTTTCGTTGTTTTCGTCGCATATTTGATCATCACTTCGTATTCGTCATTCTTGTATCGGCTGTCTAACTAATATCTTCTCATTCTAGCTCTATTTCATGTAAGAATTACAAGAATACGCGGTATCATGTCCTTTTAAAGAAACCAAGTAAAATACACTAAATAAACGTGCAAATGCATCAAATATACATTAAATTAAACTCCTAAATGCGCGTATATTTTACATGTATCATTGACTAGTAGTGGACCAGAAACCAGATTTTTATGGATGTCTGGGACATGCAATATATCTTTGAGCTTCAACTCCTTGCCCGAAGTAAGCTTTAACACCACCATAGCAACGCCAGAAACATCAAAAAGATACGTGATTCTCCATGTGGAGCTTCCTTCCGGTCGATGGAATGTACGATGAGAAAGCATCCCTTTCAGAATAGACATAGCAAGTGGCACATGTATCCACAAACCACTTTTTTGAGTTATCCACCAAGTTGGATTCAAACACCACTACAGACATGTCAACTTAAGTCGGTTCCCTTTGTTCAACCATATTGGCATTGGATTGTTGTTTGGTTTTCTTTTTCTTTGGCTGACGGCAGTTCTTTGCTATATGGTCCTATTTGCCACAATCGTAGCAAGTCCCCTGGAACTTTCCAGCTGTCGGTTTCTTGCCTTTATTGTTAGGCTTTTTCTTTGAATTACTTAGTGAACCCTGCTCCATTAAATTGGCTTCCGACTCTATAGGGACAAGCCTGGACTTAGAGTCAATCCTCCTATTGTCTTCCTCAATTCTGAGCTTGACAATCCGTTCATCTAGTCCCATCTCATTTCGTTTATGTTTGATATAGTTATTAAAATCCTTCCAATTTGGGGGTAACTTATCAATCAAAACGGCCACTTGGAATGCCTCTGGCAAGGCCATTACCTCGAAAGAGATTTCATGTAGGATCAACTGGAACTTCTGAACTTGTTCCATCACGATTTTAGAATCAACCATCACAAAATCTAAGAAATTATCAATAACAAATTTCTCTGTGTCGACATCCTCGGTTTTGTATTTCTTCTTCAAAGATTCCGACAACTCTTTGGAGGTTTTCACCGCATAGTGCACAATGTACAGTGCATCACTAAGTTCGTTTAGGACATAGTTACGGCACATGAAATCACCCTGGCCCCCTACTTCAAGTGTAGCGCATTTTTTAGCATTAGTTTCGTCTTCAGCCACCACAGGACTGTCCTTAGTTAAGTATTTCGCTAAGCTAAAGGTCGTTAGGTAAAATAACATTTTTTGTTGCCACATCTTGAAATCAAAACATATGAATATTTCGGGTTTCTCAGCTGGAGCAAGAGGTATGATTTGGGTTCTATTAGTGCTTGCCATCGTGAAGTTCAGATATTTGTCTTGCGATTGTTTATTACAATGGGTTATAACGGGAAGCCTTCATAATGGTTATTACGACAAATAAAAGTAAAATACAAAATAAAGCAGAACTATTCTATTACAATATTCTTGAAATAAGAACTTCAGAATATGGACAGAAGCCGAATTGAGAAAGAATCTCTTTGCGTAAGATAAATACATCTCGGCTAGTGCTCACGGTACGACATAATTGTTAGATAAATATTTTTATCGTGATTTTGATATTTTCATATAAATGAGTTTTATACCAAAACAATGTCCTTGAATATTGTCCAAATACTTCAAAACATTTTCAATGTTTTTTACTAAGTTTTTTAAGTACTTCTTGAACTTTATTTATGACAAAAATCGGACAATTTCTTTGTACTTAGGTCGATCAGTCGCCCTACAGGGCAACCCGTACCTGAAAGTTTCACGAAACAGAGAACAAACTGTAGGATAACATAGGGGACGCTGACCGGTCACCCTAGGGGTGCGACCGGTGCTTGGGATGTCTTATTTTCTGCTCAAATCTCTCTATTTGTAGGGGGACCGGTTGGATCCTAGGGGGACCGGTTGCACCCCTAGGTCAACTGGTCACCCTAGATGTCGACCGGTCCACCCCCCACAGCATCCCGTGTTAAAATAATCTTCAAGGCATTTTATTTCGAATTTGTTAGAGGGCGACCGGTCGTCCTAGTATTTTATCAGCAGAAATTATCCGTTGCAACAGATAACTTTTCATGAATTTGTGGTTTTGCTTCTAACAGCTATTTCTTAGAATTGTTTGATCTTTCTTTTGTAGAAATTACTCAATTAGGTGGAGCCTAAACTGGTGATTATATCTAGGAGTTCTCCTATTAATACATGAAGGCTTGACGAATCAAATATAACAACACAACACAAGTATACAAGCAAAAATCGGCAAATTATTTATTCCTCACTTTCAACATACTTGTAGTAAAAGCCTAAACTAATCACTTTCATAATTTGCTTATTAGGTTATTCTTTCTTGATTACACTTGCACTTATAAAGTTGTATTCATCTTTTGAGTTGTAATCTTGATTGTTTCAAATCATCCAAAACAAGACATACTTGTTAAGTTTTCTTGTGGTAAGAACACACTTGGTTGATTTTATAGGTGTTGAAGAGTTTGGTGTTCTTCATTGATGTAAGAAGATTTTGGTGATCTTCATAGGTGGTGTTATAAGAAGAGTGTGGTACTCATCATGATAAATGTTGTAATAGTTTGGTACCTATTAATAATTTTTTCCTTTTCAAATCCATTCGGACATACTGGGTGGTAGAGCACATAGGCCGTAGGTGGGTTGAAGCTCTCTAAATCATTGTGTGTTGTTTTTTTATTTTTGTACTTCTACTTCTTATCCATCTTCATATTCGAAAAAGAGGGTGTAAATCAGAAAATCGGGAAAATCTATTCCACCCCCCTCCCCCACGCCTCTAGATTTTCGTAACCACTTGGACTAACAGTAATGTTCCAAAAGATAAAATGATTTTACGTCTTTTGTTTAGTAGCACCACTGACATAAAAACACCTTTCGAACTGGAAGGAGTGAGGACAGACTGCTGGACTCAAATGCAGAAAGGAGGTGTGACACGATATGTTAAGACACATGTGATAACACTTTCAGAATATGCAGTAAAGTATGATTTCTTTGTTGTATCTCCTCTGCAACGAAATTTTTTTGACTATATGTAGGCAACAATTCCAACCAGCAGGGAATAAAGTCATGTGATTGGGTATTAACTTTCTTTGTAACAGCCAGATGTTACAACCCCATCAATGACATTATCTAAGGAGTTACAAACTCCAACAAACAAATAAGAATCGGACCGCAATGTATGCATTCATCAGTCAAATCACTTAAATCTGGACTAAACCCATTTTCGAGTAACAAAACAATAGTGAACCTGAAGTCGAGCCCAAAGAGTCGGCCCAAGCCCAAGCCCAAACCAACCCCGCAAGGCAGGCACTCGCGCGCGTGTGGCCAGTTTGCTTGTGTTATAGTATTTTCAACCAATAACACCTTCTAAATTTCATGAAAATATAGGATTCGTAGGAAAAGACATTTTCATGGAAATATTAGTGAAGAGATCACACATTTTGCTCAAGAGTATTGTATATTGATTATTTTCTATATATGTTAGACCAATCTATTTCTTTTATTGAAAGTCGGTTTGAGCAATATTTAAATATGGAACAATATTTGGTTTTCTATTTAAAGCCCAAGATTTTAATATTTTGATGATGATGAATTGAAAAATATTGAATTAATCTTACAAACGTATTATCCATCTCAATTTTAAGTTACTCTTTATTTTGTCTTGCTTTTAGTTAATAATTATATTTTTTATACTTACTGTTTTTTTTTTTGAAAGGACAATTGTATTAAAATTGCTGGAAACTGTCCAGTACAAATTGAGACAAGAACTTAGGGGGAGATTGCCACGAGGTTGCTGTACATATAGAGTTTTTTGCATAAATAGCAAACTCATGGGCAACAATGTTCTTAGTCCTAGGAGACCAAAATAAACCATAAAAAACGAAAGCACTAAGAAACAACTCAACATCAGCAAGAATAGGAATGCAGACACTTGATGGAGTGGAGAGATTGTTTGCCGCTGCTATGATGCTCGCAGAATCGCCGATGAAAGATATATCTGGAAGAAGCAGAGAGGTGGCAAAAAGAATTGTGTCCCGGAGTGCAAGAGCTTCGGCAACCTCAGGATCCAGGATGCTGGGGTAGCTCTTGGAAAAACCATGAAGAAAAGAGCCATCATTTTTGCGGATGAAAAGTCCAATTCCAGCGCATTTATTCGAGTGTGATATGACCCCATCAAAATAGATGTGAGTTCCAGGCGGAGCTTTTTTGAGCAAGGCAGATTCTGAGAGAGCCGAGGAAGGTCGCTCCGGCCACCCATTAGTAGCATGATATGACGAGAGGAGACTACCAGCCGAGGAGACAATAGCAAATGGAGTGGGGAGGTGATCATCAAAAATTTTCTTGTTTCTGATGTACCAAATTCCATTGCAAATAACTGTGAAAAATTCTGACATATTACATGGGGAGTCTTGGATGAAGTCACGAGCCCACAACGAAGCCGATGGTTGCTGAAAATGGAGCATCGGGCCATCTAAACCAGCTAGTTTCCACGTCTGCATGGCTATTGGGCATTGGAAGAAGAGATGGATGGTGTTCCGTGTGCGAGGAGTTACACAAATGGGCGTGACTATCAACGTGGATGCGTCGGCGAGCAAGATTATGTGGCACGGGAAGGGTATCGGTGAGTAGTCTCCACATGAAATGAAGAATACGGGCGGGCACTCGGAGTTTCCATAATTTCTTCCATACCGGCGAGGGGCCCGAGCTAGAGCTTCTCGGGTCAAAATTTCCCCCGTCCATATCAATGGTAGTAACAGCCACATGGTAGGCGGATTTAACACTGAATTTGCCATTTTTGCTATGGTACCAGTACCATTGGTCCTCTAGAGGAGACAAACTTAGAGGAATGGAGAGGATGAGGGTTGCAACGTCCTCAGTGAAAGTATCTTGCACTAAGGGGATATTCCACCAATTTAAATCACCATCTATGAGGTCATGCACTATTGCATCTTGGTTAAAATGGTCAGGGATTAGGGAAGTTATGCGAAAATGGGGCTATGGTAGCCATCTATCACCCCAAATGTTTCTGTTCAAACCCGAGTGAATTTTTTTGAGGCAGCCGGCTTGGAGAATGGGACGACTCTCAAGAATGCTACGCCATGTCCAAGATGGCCTGTAACTGATTTTTGCATCGAGGAAATTGCAATGACAATGATACTTAGCCTTGAGAACACGGGCCAACAACGAGTTCGGGTTCGAAAGGAGCCTCCAACCTTGCTTAGCGAGTAGGGCTAAGTTAAAAGCTTTAAAGTGGCAAAAACCAAGGCCACCGTCGGATTTGCTCTTTGTCATAGTCGACCATTTTTTCCAGCGGATTTTTTTACGGTAGTTGGAGTTATCCCACCAGAAGGATGTAACCATAGCCTGAATATCGAGAGATAACAACGTCCCAGGGAAGCGAAGTAACTCATAGCATAAGCCGGGATAGCTTGAAGCATGGATTTGATTAGGATTTCTTTTCCCGCTTTCGAAAAATTATATTTCCTCCACCCTTGGAGTCGCTGCCAGATTCGGTCTTTAATGAAGCCAAATATTTTTTCTTGTTCCGGCCTACCACACTCGGAAGCCCAAGGTATTTTCCGTGAGAGGTGACTTGGGTAAAACCTAGAATATTCTGAATTGCCACAGCGGTCTCTTGTTGCACATCTGGCGAAAAATAAATGCCTGATTTATCTAGATTAACGAGTTGGCCCGACACCTTTTCATAGAGTTGAATTGCGAAACGGAGGTATCGGGATTCTTCCATCGTGGCTCGCCCAAATATTAGAGTGTCATCTGCAAAGAATAAATGAGGTACCAAATTAAGATACAAAAGAATAAATGATATTTCAAAACCTTTACCTCGAGGACTTACCATTCAGATTCAAGGAGAAGAGAAATGAATACCCGTTAAGTTTGAATCATTGTTTGTGTATTGCTATTGTTGCGGACTGATTGGTCATCATTTTCGCTCATGTGACGAGTATGACAGCAACAACGTCCCCGACCCGACGGAAGCCAAATATGGACCTTGGCTCAAAGCTTCCCCTTTTAAACGTCCACGCACCACTTTCGAACCCCCAGGAATCCACAAAAATTCCCTTACCGCTGCCAAAAAACTTCCCTTTGCTCCGGACTCAAATCAAAACATGCATCGTCCTCAGCCCAATAAAATTACCATCAAACCCCAAGATAACCCCATTGCACATTCACGTACTCGAAAACCTTATCCTGAACACTAACCTCGGCTGGACTCGGACCTTGAAGATAACCCCACGAACGATGTTGTTCCATTACCTAATTTTAACGCTCTCATGCTCGCCACCCCACAACCCCAGCCCACCCATAATATCACCCAAACTGTTACTACCGTCCCCCCATACACCACCAAGTACATAAATCCTACTATCACCTCTATCAGTTACTCCACTGCCCCACAATACCCACTCCCCAATGATCCTTATCCAATCTCAATGCTATCCTCTCTCCAAACCCATACACACAGTCCAACTGAACTCATGACTCATACCCCATCCCCAACCAACTTATTATCCTCAAACTCCAGTCCCATAATCCAATCACTATCCAAAAATCCGAAAGAACAATGCACATGGATTCGCCAAAAAAACCGTCCAAAAAACCCTACCAATCCCCCATCTAACAAAAACACCCAAAAAAGAAAACCACCTACCCAACCTTCTAGTTCGAACCATCTCGACAACAACCCTACTGCCAAAAAACTTAAACAGACGGTTCAACCCGTGGAACTCTCGGATGTGCCCCATGTACCTAAACCAGCGGCGGAGACTGCAAAGGAGCAGTCCCGCCGAACACAATGAGTTGCCTAAGTTAGAACTGTCGAGGGCTTGGGAACCCTCGAACAGTTCAAGTGCTTACACGAGATATCAGGAGAAGAGTTCCCAAAATTGTTTTCCTTATGGAAACAAAGTTGGTTACGTCAGAAATGAGAAAAATTTGCGATAAATTGGGTTATGAATATCATTTCACGGTGGACTGTGATACTACTAATGGAGGTCGTAGAGGCGGATTATGTCTGGTGTGGAGAGAGGGCATTAATCTCCAAGTCCAATATCACTCTCTTCACACAATTGATGTGATGATTAATCTGTCATATTCTAGTGCACAATGGAGGTTTAGTGGTGTATATGGATGGCCAGAAGAACATCTCAAAAATCAAACTTGGCAACTTTTGAGAGCCATGCACACAGGCGACGACACCCCATGGTTGTGTTGTGGAGATTTTAATGAAGTGCTACTACAATCTGAAAAAAGTGGTGGACGCAATAAGGAGGATTCTAAACTATAAGCCTTCAGGGATACCCTAGTCGATTGTAATCTTGATGATTTGGGATACGAGGGTTATAATTTCACGTGGACGAATGGGCAAGAAGGAGCCGATAATATCCAAGAACGCCTAGACAGATTCCTTGCCAATATTCAGTGGGTTAGTCTATTTCCCTCGTACCGCATCGAACACCTCGCCCGCATCGCGTCGGACCATAGCCCCATATTCATCAACTGGACTAACTCATTTGGAACGGGCCACCGAAAAAGAAAACATATGTTTCGATTTGAAAAGATGTGGCTACAAGACGAATCATGCAAACCGTTTATTCAACGAGCATGGGATTCTCAACCAACCACCAATTCCCCTGAACTCATTAAAGGTAAAATTCAGCAGGTGGGTCAATCACTATTTTCCTGGGAAGCCTCCCACTTTGGTTCCATTACAAAACAACTAGATGCTGAAAGAACAAGGCTATTGAGATTACAAGCCCAACCACCTACAGCTTTAAACATGGCGAGTGCGAAAAAAGTAGAAAACAAAATCACAACACTCATGCAACACGAGGAGACGATGTGGTTTCAGAGATCCCGAATTAATTGGTTACGGGATGGAGATAAAAATACGGCTTTCTTTCATCGAGTTGCCAACGGGCGTAAGCTTAGAAACACTATTGACCGTATTCAAGATTCGGACGGCAGCTGGAAGGAGGAGCATGACGAAATTGCTGGGGTCTTTAAAAGGTTTTATGCTAATCTATTTAAATCCACGGCTGACCTCAACTCCATTGGGGTCCTAGACGCTATTAATCCTGGAATCCCGGATGAGCTCAAAACTGAAATTGGTGCTCCCTTTACTGAAGCCGAAATTGTTGCCGCGCTGTCACAAATGCATCCATCTAAAGCTCCAGGACCTGATGGTATGCCTGCTTTATTTTTTCAACAATTTTGGTCGTCTATTAAATGTGATATTGTTACCACTATCTTGAATATTCTTAATGATGGAGCTGACCCTTCCCCTCTGAACCACACACATATTACCCTTATCCCGAAGAACAAACAACTCGTATCCCCGAGTGAGTTTAGACCTATTAGTCTTTGTAACGTGATTTTCAATATTACTACAAAAGTCATAGCTAATAGGCTTAAACACGCCCCCACTACATTATTCATCCATGTGAGTCCGTTTTTTGTCCCGGGCTGCTTGATTACCGATAATGCGTTATTAGCCTTTGAGATTTTCCACGCCATGAAATCTAATAAAGTTGTTCGTCGAGGATCTTTTGCTTTAAAACTCGATATGAGTAAGGCCTATGATAGGGTAGAGTGGGATTTTTTATACCAGGTCATGATCAGAGTCGGGCTTCCTAATCACTTTGCTTCACTTGTTATGCGATGTGTTTCTACTTGTTTCATATTCTATCCTTACTAACGGAATTCCTGGTGATGTATTTATTCCCACGAGGGTCTTCGGCGACCCCTCTCCCCTATTTATTTTTATTTTGTGCAGAGGCTTTTTCTTCCCTCGTCAGGAAATCAGAGTCGCTGGGTAATATTCATGGGATTAAATTATGCCGAAGAGCCCCCCGTCTCTCACTTATTTTTCGCAGACGATAGCATCATTTGGCCGAGCGAATTCCCAAGAAATTCAAGAGATAAAACAGATAATTATAACTTATGGGGCGGCGTCCGGCCAAGTCGTTAACTTCGAAAAATCGGAAATATCCTTCAGTGGTGGCATCTCGAACTCAAACGCTCAAAACATGGCAGATGAGCTTGGAGTCCAACTTGTTGATAAACATCATGTCTATTTGGGTATTCCAGCAAGTGCAGGCCGCTCGAAAAAAGCCTTATTCCAATCCTTGGTTGACAGAATCCGGAAAAAATTAAAAAATTGGAAATCTAATACTCTCTCGGTGGTTGGTAAGCTGACATTGATTAAAAGTGTGGCGCAAGCGATACCCACATATATTATGAGTTGTTTCCAAATCCCAGTTGATACATGTTATCAAATTGATAAGCTAATTGCAAGCTTTTGGTGGGGTCAGAAAGATGAGGAAAGAAAAATTCATTGGCTTCGGTGGCGAAAATTGTGTATGTCGAAAGAGAACGGTGGACTTGGTTTCAGGGAAATATCTGCGTTTAATAAAACTATGTTGGCTAAGCAAGGATGGAGGCTTCTTCAGGAGAAGGATTCGCTCCTCGCTCGAACCCTTAAGGCTAGATACTACTCAAACGGCGATTTCTTAACCGCTTCAATAGGATATAACCCCAGTTACACCTGGCGAAGTATTGTTGCGGGGCGTGAAATTATCCAAAAGGGCATTAGATGGCTCATAGGAAATGGTGCAAATATACAGGTTTGGAAAGACCCCTGGCTCCCTAACCACCGTAACCATCGACCGAACACTTGCCAAGGGACCTGGCCACATGACATGAAGGTCAGGGACCTTTTTCGCGATGGACAGCAGGCTTGGGATGATGAACTAATTCAGCAAATTTTCAATCAGGAGGATGCCAAAGAAATCCTAATTATACCACTCTGAAATTCTTTTTGCGAGGACCGCCTATCTTGGCATTACACGACGTTTGGCCAATATAGTGTTAAATCTGGATATAAGCTAGCTTTGACGATGGAAAGTGAGTCACAACAGAATCCGTCATCTTCGAGTGAAAGTAAGTC
Source organism: Rehmannia glutinosa (assembly GCA_016081115.2). Lineage (NCBI taxonomy): Eukaryota > Viridiplantae > Streptophyta > Magnoliopsida > Lamiales > Orobanchaceae > Rehmannia > Rehmannia glutinosa. The sequence continues at coordinate 67,324,296 of CM071928.1, forward strand.
ACTGTGGAAATGGCTATGGAAATTGAATATCCCCCCAGAACATACACTTCGTGAATGCCCTTGGAGCTCATTTTTCTGGAGATCCTCCCCATTGCGACTACCCGATGCATTGTTGACAACACCAGCTACTATGACAGATATATGATACAAAGTATCTCGAAATGGGCGATGACGATGCATTGTCTATTTGCGATGCTACTCTGGGTCCTATGGTATGCTCGAAACATGCTGACATTTCAGAATAAGGACCTCACCCACCAAGATTGTTTTGCTCTTGCTCTTAAGTGCCTTAACAATTATCAGTCGACCCAGAAAAAACAGCCCCCCACGCATTCTCAAAACACGCACACATCCTGGCAACGCCCTCCCGAAGGTACCATAAAGATCAACACGGATGCCTCAATCACAAGTTTGGATGGCAAAGGGATTGGGGTTGTAATACGCACCCATAATGGCGAAATCACTCACACGATGTCCAAGAAACTCATCCACAAATTTCTGGTCGTGATCGCGGAGGCTATTGCTTGTAAGGAAGGCCTTACCCTTGCAAAGAGCATCCGAGCAAATGCGGTGATGATTGAATCGATCACAAAAATGGTCCAGGCTTTCCATCGCACGAAGGTTAACCTCACTTACCTTGGCAGTATCATTGAAGACCTTCGTGAGCTTGCTGCAAATTTCCCAAACTTTTCGATGCGTTACATACCTCGCACTGCCAATGTGTTGGCTCATCATATGGCTAGCTTCGCTTGTTCTATTTCTTGTAATGGCTTGTATTTTGGTTCATTCCCACCTGAACTCGTACATTTCATCCCTGAGGAGGAACTTCCTCCTTAGTGTTATAAAATGATTTATTTTCCTCAAAAAAAAAAAAAAAACTTTGTCAATTATAAGGATACTCAGATATCTTTAATAGGTATTGTCCATGGATGATGGATGTTTATAACTAATCACATCCACTAAATTTCTTTTTTGTTTAGTAATTTGGCATACTAGAACTTGCTATATAACTAAGAACCCGTTAGAGAAGGAAAAACATCCATTTATAAAGAATCCTTTTATATATTTGCTAAATATACTTTCTTAGTGGTGGGAAAAGGACTTGTACATTCCACCAATATTATTTGATAATTATATGCTTTGAGCAGAATAAAGCATTCCAAATGCTTGGACATGAAGAAGGCTTGGTGGTTATATAGCAAAGTTCATAAAAACAAAATAGTGGGGACAAATATATTATTAAGTATTTGTTTTAATTACAAAAATTGTTGCATTTTAGGTAGCAATGGGCAGTATGGATCAAATTTGTGTCCTCGGCAATACAATATTTTTTAATTCTCTGATGTTGACTTATCAAACATATATATGCCTTCAAAATACATTATTAATGGTTGTAATTGTAAAAGTAATTGAGTAGTTAACAATTACATGGCCTACTAAAAAGTTCATTGCTTTAACAAAAAAAAAAATCTTCAAAAAATAAAGTGCCATTATGTTTCTCATTTCATGTAGTTTGTGTCAACAGTCCCAGGGGGAATCCTATTTAAGTTCCATGTTTTGGAACAATTGAAAATTTCTTTGGATAATTAATCTTATCTCCCTGTTTGCTATAAATGCACTAAATTAGTGTACATAATAAAATTTTACAATTCATTGCTACATGGAGTTTGACCTTTAATTTTTCATGTTAAGGCCACATCTAATTCATTTATGTCTTGGCTCAATTTTAGTTGATCTTAACAAAACAACATATTCCTACCAGGCACTGAGCCCATCTCTGTTTTATATTCTACTTTTTATTGCAAAATAACAACAGAATCTAAGAAGCTAATAATTCAATTAATATATACAGAGTCTTCTCTTTTGGAAGATGGCTTGCCCAAGATATTATTAAGTAATGTATTAGAAAAGAGAATTGGTTTGGTAGCAGCTGAAATATATAATTCTTTTGTATCTTAATTTGGATGAATAACAAATGCGTAACAAGAACTAGCAGAGGCCGGCCAAGAGGACATAATTTAGTAATAATATATAAACTACTCATGAGGTTTAGTCTAATTACAAATAAATCTTGTTATCATTCAAAACTATAAATTCCCCTTGATGTATTACAACCCTGAGGTTTATATTTGTTATATCAAATACCCATCTTGTTATCATTCAAAACTATAACATTCCCTTGAGTAGGTTTATATTTGTTATATCAAATTCAACATAACATCAAAATACAATTTCTAAAATATATAGAATAATGTGTCAGTGGGTATTTGTAATTTTGAAAGGTAAATGATTTTTTTTTGGAATTAGGATAAAATTAAACTTAAGGTTGTTTTTATAATTATCCCATAGTTTACGTGACAAGTTGAGCTTTAAACAATAAAGTCGAAGTTTTCGAATCAAATTATATTGTATATTTTCATAATTGTTTTTATTAATACTTAATCATTGATAACTATTATATTGTTGGTAATTGATATCGTTATAATATATATATATATATATATGCGTATATATATTTGATTGCTTTAGGAACAAAAAATTAACCACAACAATCTAGCAGCTTGCACTTATTCAATTGAGTGGATGTTTTGTAGGAAAATAGTAGTATTTCTTCTAGTACAATTTATATGAATCGAAAACCAAATCGGTAAAATTTTCAAAGAAAACAAAATAAAACTTAGCTCGAATCGTGTGTTCAACACACTATCCTTAAAACAGATTCGTCCCCTATTCTGGACGTCTGTTTCCCAGGATAAGACGAGAAAACCGGATTACCTATTCCGGCGAACTGAAAATTGTGCCTGAAATTTTCACCAAATCTTAAATTATAAGAACTTTAGGAGAGAGATGAAATTCTTGTGAGATTTGTTGTATCTTACAAATGAAAATTTAACCATATTTATAGAAATAAATATAACCCTTCACAACCAAAAACTTGACCTTTACTATTGCTAAGGTCATTAAAACTTTTGCCCTTTATTATTGATAAAGTTAAATTTAAAATAATAATTTTCTTCAAAAAATTTCCAACAATCCCCCACATGAAGAAAATTATGAAAATACAAAAATTTGGTGATAAATTCCAACAGTTGAATCCTGCATAGGATAGGTAGGTGTTACCCTTTGAACATTCCCTTGTGAAAGCATATTTACTTTACTAGCTGATCAGTAGACGCGATGTCCTTGAACTGTTCTGCGTTTTGTGTAAACGATGATATACCTCACACAAGATTCTTCCTAACATATTTCGGTTCTCATAGTTATGTTCATTCGGGGCCCCGAACATACGCCCGTTCTCGCAAGAGGTTCTAAGAATTGAGCCTCACACAATTCTCTTCGAAGCGGCCCCACTTCTCTCTCACATAGGTGATTCTCATTTAAGATAGCCCGTACTACCCTGCTCGACTTACCGACGCACAAGAATCATTAAAAGCCAAATTGTTTATCCTCTTCTCCACGGGCATCACTGTTAAGGAATGGACAAGGGATAGCTCCCCCACAGTGATCATAGAGTCTTTTTACAACTAGGTTGTCCCTTTGAACCTAGATATTCGGATCTCCAGTCAACTAGGTTGGGTTTCCATTGTATCAACTCATTTTTCTAGAGGCTTAAGTCTCATTCCTCTTACTGATTTCACAACTAACTCTCGACTCAACCCTTTGGTTAACGGATCCGCTAAATTATCATTTGACTTCACGTAGTCAATAGAGATAACACCAGTTGAAAGTAGTTGTCTGATGGTATTGTGTCTATGACGTATGTGTCTAGACATACCATTGTACATATTGCTCTGTGCACTGCCAATTCCAGATTGACTGTCACAGTGTATACAAATTGCTGGCACATGTTTAGGCCATTCTGAAATATCTTCTAAGAAATTTCGACGCCATCACACTTGTCTAGAGCAATAAACTCAGACTCCATTGTAGACCTTGCTATAACTGTCTACTTAGAAGATTTCCATGATATTGTTGCACTTCCTAAAGTGAATACAAATCCACTTGTAGATTTAGAATCTTTAATATCAGATATCCAATTAGCATCGCTATATCCTTCAATAACAGCAGGATATCTTGTATAGTGCAACCCAAAATCACGAGTATATCTTAAATACCTTAGTATTCTCAGTATACCTTTCCATTGGTCATGCCCTGGATTACTCGTGTATCTGCTCAATTTACTCACTGCATAGGCAATGTATAGTCTTGCACAACTCATTAAGTACATTAAACTTCCTATGGCTTGTGAGTATTCGACTTGAGATACAACCCCACCTCTATTCTTCGATAGATGTTAGCTTGTGTCTATCGGAGTTCTAGCTAATGACGTGTCATCCTTACTAAATTTCTCTAGAATTTTATTCACAAAATGTGACTGATCAAGTACAAGTCCATTTGAAGTTCTAGAGATCTTTATTCCAATGACCATATCAGCTAGACATATATCTTTCATGTCAAACCTCAAGTTCAACATATCTTTTGTGGATTTAATTATATTAGCATGTCATCTACATAAAGACATAAAATGACATAATCATTTCCAATCTCTTTAACATAGACACATTTATCACATTCATTTATTTTAAATCCACTTCTTTAGCAGTTTCATTGAGCTATACACGTACAATGAATCTGCAAGGTCATTCATGACATAATTTCTACACAAGAAATTAGCATGTATCCAATCATCCAAAGCATTAAATGATTGTGCACCAGTCTTATCCTCACTAAGCTGTGGATGATCTTTCTTCGAGAACTGTGTCAAGTTCAATGTGGTCAAGTAGAAAAATATTTTCTATTGCCACTGCTTAAAATTCAAGCAATTAAACTTCTCCGATTTTTCACCATGATTAACCGGCACAGTAAGCGTGGGGTTGGCTACAAAAGTCGGTATTGGCAGAACAGGGTTAGACTCATCATTGTTTGCTATAAAAGACAATGCTTGCACAATGGGGTTAGACCCACCACTATTTGATTCAGATGTCATTTCTGAAACAAGTAATACAAGAAGTTTAACACTTCGATCAATCGGAACAAAACCGATAAGAACAAATTTATTAAAAATTGTTCAAGTTTTTATTATAAGGTCCTTGCAATTTTCTTGCATCTGAATTTGCACAATTATTAATGTATTAGTCCAAAGATTAGTCCAATCAAGACAAATACCAAAATATAGTCCAATCACCCAAAATTAGTCCGATCACAAATTGCAATTTCTTTCCACTCTGAATAGCACGGGTATCTATCTTATTAGTCCAAATTAATAAGATTCATGCCCATTGAATTAACAACTTTAACATGGCAATCCAATTAGCTAGTACAAATAACAATTCGAACCAATCTGATCAATACAACGCAATCAACATCCAATCCATAAATTTGGTTGGACAATATGCTCGATGATATCAAAGCTAGCCCAAAAATAAATTTGCACTGTAAGCCTTTATCTTGAATTCAAAGTTGCATATATAATAAGCAACATGAGGTTATTGATTATTGCTTTCGGTGATCAAAATTTGATAATCCAAATTGCACGTGACTTGACCAAGTAATTGTTAGTCCAAGTGGCTACGATAATCTAGAGGGGAGGTGAATAGATTATGCCGATTTTTCGCAAATCACCCTCTTTTTCGAATCAACAAGTAAATGACAAGAATGTAAATGCGGAAATTAAACAACACTCGTTGATTTAAAGAGGTTCAACCCACCTAGGGCCTAATCCTCTACCACCCCAGTATCTCCGGGGTGAATTTCAAAAAGAAAAAAGATTTTATTAATTACCACAATTAATACAACACCTTGAGGATCACCACAATCCTCTTACAACACCTTCAAGGAGATTACCACAATCTTCCTTTACCACCTTTGAAGAGTACCACACTCTTCAAACACCTATCACCTAAATCACCCAAGTGTATTCTTACCACAAGAATACTCACAAGGATGTCTTGTGTTTGAATGATGGACAAAATTCAAGATTACAACTCTATAAAACCAATACAAAGATTGAGTGCAAGTGTAATCAAGAATCAAAAAGCCTAGACCTCAAAGATGTGCAAGTGAAAGTACTTAGGCTATTACAACAAGAATGTAAAAATGAAAGCTTGAACAATATGCAGATTTCTTGTTGTGTGTTTTGCTTGTATGTGTTGTATCTTGTGTCTTCAATTCATCCTCTATTTATAGGGAAGCTTCACCAACATAGGCTCCCAACATAGGCTCCTCTATCTTCACTTTTGTCTACAAAAAGAAGATCACAAGATGTAGAAATATTGTACAAAATTGAAAAGCAAATCTTGTTGTCACAGTTACAATTTGGAATTTTTTGTCAAAAAATAACATAGGGCGACCGGTTGCCCTGTTGAAGATTTCGACCGTTTTTAAAAAATAGTGCGATCCAGGTAGGGGTTGCAGGGGGTGCGACCGGTCGGAGGGGGGGTCGACCGGTCGCCCAGGGGTGCGACCGATCGGCCCTCCCCTGGACCGGTCCCCCTGCTCCATTTTTCAAGTCGATAAGTTCTTTTCGTGTTTTCTTTTCTTCTTGGAATGGTCGACCATTTGGGCGACCGGTCGACCTCCAATTTTGAAATGTTGTCCGATTTTTTTTAAAAATAAACTTCAAGAAATACTCCAAAAAATTAGTAAAAACATTTTAAATCATTTAGGAGTATTTGTACAACATATAAAAATATTGTTTTGGTATAAAAACTCATTTAAACAAAATCATCAAAATCTTGATAAAAACATTTATCTAACAAACTCCCCCTTTTTGATGATTACAAACCAAAACAATTTTAGGAAGTTGATTTTAAAACAAAACCAATTTTCCGGTCTTAAAACATCAACCATTGCAAGCAAGATTCATCATAAGTACAAACACACAAGGATAGGGGCAAAGATTTTTCAAAATCATTTTAGCACAAGCTCCCCCTATCAATATGCATATCAAGAACAAGCAACAACTAAAAGCTAAAAGCTTAGCTTTTACAACTTAAGCTTGAATTCCATGAGCTTATAAGCTCCTCCTGTCACAAAACATCATTAGTCAAGCATAAAAGTCCAGAATACATCAAATGGACTAAGCAATATTCACAGCTTATGGCTTTTAAGAGCCCTAGCTTATAGCTTTTCTTGCAAGCTTATTTTCTCTTCTTTGAGCGTATGAGCGTTTTTCTTGTTTCTCCCCCTTTGGAATCATCAAAAAGAATGTTAGCACGATAAAAACATCATATATTCATATCAAAGTGCGCAAATTTATCGATTTATCGAGCTTTTTGAAAATTGAAGCTTAAATTCCAATAAAAGGGAAAATTTGATCAATTGATTTGCAAAAGCTCATTTGATTGATAAAACATGATTTCTATAAACTTATAAGACTTTTCAAATCGAGAGACTCATGTAGGTGATGAATTTTCATTGAAACATTTTGTCGAACACTTGGCGTGCGTCGAATAAAACTAGAAGTATATAACGTCTTTGAATTTTATTTAAGCCAAAAATTTTCATCACCAATTCAGTTCAAACAACATTCAATACATCATAAATATTAAGCTCATCACATTCATATGAAACTAGCATTAAGAATTTTGCAAATAAGTCAAAATCTTAAGGGTTCAACCCAATTGAGCAAATGGAGTAGAATTCTTACCATTTGATCGGAAAAAAATGAGCCATAATGATGATAATCATGATATATAATATCCATGTTGTGAAAAAGATGCATGAAAACCATTTTAGAATGAAATTTGAGTGAATTTAGCAAAGGGGACGAAAAATGGCCAAAATAAGTTAAAATGAAGAATGCTGAAGACAGAACGGTTTTAATCCAATTTTTTGCTTAGGGCGACCGGTCGAGGTTGAGGGCGACCGGTCGACGTTGAGGGTGACCGGTTGCCCTCAACCCTTTCAGCCCACTGTCTGTCAGTTTTTTCCAAAATCCGAATTTTCAACCAAAAATCTGATTTTTCGCCCCTAAGTTTAAAAACGTGCAAAATGCAAATGTAAGCCTCATTCAATATGCATTATGCCTAACCGAGCTCGTATCGATGCAAAGGTCTCGGAAGATAGCGGTTTTGTAAAGATGTCCGCTAATTGGTCTTGAGATGGTACAAAAGATATCTCAATTTTTCGTTTTGAAACACAATCCCTTAGAAAATGATGTCGAATCTCAATATGTTTAGTACGGTTATGATGAACCGGGTTTTGAGCAATGTTTATAGCGGATATATTATCACAAAAGATAGGAACACTTTCAAAAGAACATTTATAATCCGCTAAGGTTTGTTTCATCCAAAGAAGTTGTGTACAATAAAATGCCGTGGAAATATATTCGGCTTCGGCCGTTGAAAGTGAAACACAATTTTGTTTCTTTGAAGACCAAGAAACTAGGCAATCACCTAGAAATTGACATGATCCGGAAGTACTTTTCCGATCATCAATATTTCCCGCATAATCCGAATCACTATAACCTTTAAGAGAAAAATTTTCATTCTTTGGATAGAATAAACCATATTGAATAGTGCCTTTCAAATATCGAAAAATCCTTTTAACGGTACTCATGTGAGATTCTTTGGGATTACTTTGAAAACGAGCACATAGGCATACGGCATGAAGAATGTCCGGTCTACTTGCGGTTAAATAAAGTAAACTACCAATCATACATCGATATTTGGATTCATCAACCGACTTTCCTTTTTCATCTTTGTCAACTTTGACGTTTGTTGCCATTGGGGTAGAGACGGTTCTTCCTTCTTCAATGCCAAATTTATTCAAAAGCTCCTTTGTATATTTTGATTGAGAAATATAAATTCCTTCTTGGCATTGCTTAATTTGAAGTCCAAGGAAGAAGTTGAGCCCCCCCATCATGCTCATTTCAAATTCACCTTGCATTAACTTAGAAAATTTCTTGCACAAGGATTCATTAGTAGCACCAAAAATAATATCATCAACATAAATTTGCACTAATAAGCAATCTTGCCCTTTTTCAAAAACAAAGAGAGTAGTGTCAACTCGTACTCTTGTAAAACCATTTTGCAAAAGAAAAGAGCTAAGTCTATCATACCATGCACGGGTGCTTGTTTCAAACCATACAAGGCTTTTTAAGTCTATAAACATCATTAGGCCTAGAAAAATTTTCAAACCCCGGAGGTTGTTTTACATAGACTTCTTCTTGAATAATACCTTTTAAAAATGCGGATTTTGCATCCATTTGGTAAAGCTTGAAATTTTTAAAACAAGAATAGGCAAGTAAAATACGAATAGCTTCTAAACGTGCTACGGGTGCAAATGTTTCATCATAATCAATACCTTCTTCTTGACAATAACCTTGAGCTACTAACCTTGCTTTGTTTCTAACAATATTACCTTGGTCATCGAGCTTGTTCCGAAATACCCATTTTGTACCAATAATGGTTTGAGATGGAGGACAAGGTACTAATTCCCATACATCATTCCTTTCAAATTGATTCAACTCCTCTTGCATTTCTAAAAACCAATCCTCATCTTCAATGGCTTCCTTAGCATTTTTAGGCTCTTTTTGACATATAAGAGCTTTCTCGGCAAATTTTCCTCGAGTCATTACTTTATCAAGGGGATCACCAATAATAAGATCTTTTGGGTGATCTCCCTTAAATTTCAATGCTACGGGAAGATTCAAAGTATCACCTTTATCTTCTTGAGGAACACTTGAGCTTGAAGGTTGATCATTTTGAGTTTCATCTTGAACAATGGGTTCAATAATATCCTCTTCATCACTTTCATCATTGGGTATCCTTTCAACACCCGAAGCTTCATTGAATTTGACATGGATGGATTCTTCAACAACTCCACTAGTCTTATTGTAAACCCGATATGCTTTGCTCTTGATTGAATACCCCATAAAAATTCCTTCATCGGCCTTAGGATCAAGTTTGTCTAATTGATCCTTAGTATTCAAAATAAAACATTTACATCCAAATATTTTGAAATAACTAATATTTGGAGTTCTTCCTTTCCAAAGCTCATATGGAGTTTTATTCATTTTAGACGAATATAAACTCGATTAATGACATAGCAAGCGTACTTACGCTTCGCCCAAAAATATTTTAGAAGTGAAAATTCATTGAGCATGGACCGACTCATTTCTTGAAGTGTCCGATTCTTCCTTTCGGCTACTCCATTTTGTTGAGGTGTCCTTGCAGCACCAAAATTATGACTATATCCCTTGGTTTCACAAAAGACTCTAAATTCGCCACAAATTCTCCACCTCGATCACTTCGAATAGACTTAATAGTATCTTCCTTTTCATTTTCAATAAGTCTACACAACTTAACAAACTCATTAATGGCATCGCTTTTATTTGTAAGAAATAGAGCCCAAGTATATCTAGAAAAATCATCAACTATAACAAAAGTGTAATGTTTTCCACTTAGACTAGCCATACCAATATCCCAATACAAATCAAGATGAAGCATTTGTAGGGGTTTGGTAGTGGAAATTTCATTTTTGGGCTTAAAACTACTCTTAACTAATTTGTTCTTTTGACAAGTGTCACATAAGCCAAGATTTTCAAAATTCAATTTGGGTAGTCCTTTTACATGTTGGTTTTTGTAAATAGTTTGCAATTTTTTGTATCCAACATGTCCAAGTCGCCTATGCCACAAACTAGTTAAATCATTATTGGCGACAAGACAAGAAACATTTTGACTAACCAAATCACTTGTACAAATTTTGTAAAGATTGCCTTTTCTAATTGCTTCACAAATAATTTTATCATTTTTGGAAATAAGGCATTTTTCTTTATTAAAAACAACATTATAATTTGAATCACAAAGTTGGCTAACACTTATCAAATTGAACTTAAGCCCTTCTACTAAAAGAACATTACTAAGAGAGAAAGAAGAGTTACCAATTTCTCCATTTCCAAGAATTCTTCCTTTGACATTGCCGAACATGACCATACCCTCTTCTTGGAGCTTGATGTTGGTAAAAAGTTCTCTCTTTCCGGTCATATGGCGTGAACATCCGCTGTCCACGAGCCATTTTGAATCTTCCATTGTTGTTATAGCCCCTATAACCTACAAAGGAATTATTTTTAGGTACCCTATAGTTTTGGGGTCCATGGGGGTTAGCCTTGAGACCTTTAGGTCTCCAATGATAGCTAAAATTATTCTTCAATTTACAAGTGCTAGCATAGTGTCCATTTTTACCACAATAAAAACAAGTAATAATACGAGGACTACTAGCACGTACAAATGTTGGACCTTGGTCTTTTTTCTTAAAAGCATTTTGAAAAGGTTTGTAACCAAGTCCTAATTTAGAATGCTCACCTCTTTGTGCATCTAAAATTTTTGTGACTTTATCCGTACTTAAATTGAATCGATGCACATCCTTTTTCAAATTTTCAATATCATTTGTGAGCGTTTGTTTTTCGGTTTCAAGTGTACGGACCATAGTAAGAGTAATAGCATGAGCTTTATCAAGAGAGTTATAAGAAGTAAATAATTTATCTTTTTCTAGTTTAAGCTCTTTATGCTCATTTTTCAAATTCTTGTATTTAATAATCAAATTTTGAAACTCATTTTGCAATTCATCAAAATCACATTGTAATTCATCAATTAGGGAAGAAAATGAAGCATTAGAGCGTACCTCGGTATTTTCATCGCCTATAGCCATAAGACCATGTTCGGATTCTCCTTCCTCGTCGGTTGTTTCAAGTAATTCATCCCAAGTTTTGACGTCCGCATTTAACGCCTTCTTTTTCGAAAAAGGCTTTTTCTTCTTTTGTTCCTCTTCCGCTAATTTTGGGCAATCGGCTATGTAGTGCCCGGATTTTCTGCATTTGAAGCAAGAATTGTCTCTTGGCTTTCTTGCTTTATTTTTGTTTACAAATTTTGCAAATTTTCTAACAAGAGTCCGCTTTCTTCATCATCCTCATCACTAGCATAATAAACATTATTAGAAGAAGATGCTAAGCCTTTAATAATATTTTGCGTCCCGGTTTAGAGGTGGATGGTTGAGAATTTTTCCTCTCCTTGAGATATACTTCATAGATGAGGAGATTCCCAATGAGCTCATCAAACTTGAGTGTCTCAAGATTTTGAGCTTCCGTGATTGCCGTCACCTTTTTCGGACCATGAGCCGGGAAGAGCATTTAAGACTTTGGTCACCTTATCTTCTTCGAGATGACCTTTCCAAGAGCCACAAGAGGATTGACAATGTTGTCAAGCCTTTCCACCATTTTTGAAATGCTTTCACCATCATGCATATTGAAATTTTCAAAGTCTTTCACCAACATTGTTTTTCTTGCTTGCTTCACTTTCTTTGTGCCCTCATAGATGGTTTCTAATTTTTCCCAAACTTCATGTGCCGACCGTATGCCTCTTATACGATTATATTCGGTGGCGGTAAGAGAGCAATGTAAAATATTTAAGGTCTTACCGTTTAGAGAGAAAGCCTACTTGTCATTTTCATCATACTCCTTGAATGGCTTGGGAGTCGTGGTACCATCCTCCAATTTTGTTGTTGGTTGAGCAACTCCTTCAATGACCACATTCCAAATATCAAATCCGCATCCTTGTAGAAAGCACTCCATGCGGTCTTTCCAAAATGCATAGTTGTTGGCATCGAATAGTGGTGGCTTGTTGGTGGAGGCGCCGGTGGTGAGATAAGCTTCATTCGTAGCCATGGATCTTTCCTCTTTACTCGGAACGAGTTAGCCGAAGAGTTTGGCTCTGATACCACTTGTTTGTCCAAGTGGCTACGATAATCTAGAGGGGGGTGAATAGATTATGCCGATTTTTCGCAAATCACCCTCTTTTTCGAATCAACAAGTAAATGACAAGAATGTAAATGCGGAAATTAAACACCACTCGTTGATTTAAAGAGGTTCAACCCACCTAGGGCTTAATCCTCTACCACCCCAGTATCTCCGGGATGGATTTCAAAAAGAAAAAAGATTTTATTAATTACCACAATTAATACAACACCTTGAGGATCACCACAATCCTCTTACAACAACTTCAAGGAGATTACCACAATCTTCCTTTACCACCTTTGAAGAGTACCACACTCTTCAAACGCCTATCACCTAAATCACCCAAGTGTATTCTTACCACAAGAATACTCACAAGGATGTCTTGTGTTTGAATGATGGACAAAATTCAAGATTACAACTCTATAAAACCAATACAAAGATTGAGTGCAAGTGTAATCAAGAATCAAAAAGCCTAAACCTCAAAGATGTGCAAGTGAAAGTACTTAGGCTATTACAGCAAGAATGTAAAAATGAAAGCTTGAACAATATGCAGATTTCTTGTTGTGTGTTTTGCTTGTATGTGTTGTATCTTGTGTCTTCTATTCATCCTCTATTTATAGGGAAGCTTCACCAGCATAGGCTCCCAACATAGGCTCATCTATCTTCACTTTTGTCTACAAAAAGAAGATCACAAGATGTAGAAATATTGTACAAAATTGAAAAGCAAATCTTGTTGTCACAGTTGCAACGGTTGAAATTTTTTGTCAAAAAAATAACATAGGGCGACCGTTGCCTGTTTCGACCGCTTTTTAAAAAATAGTGTGATCCGGTAGGGGTTGCGGGGGTGCGACCGGCCGGGGGGAGTCGGCCGTGCGACCGGTCGGCCCTCCCCTGGACGTGTCCCCCTGCTCCATTTTTCAAGTCAGTAAGTTCTATTTCGTGTTTTCTTTTCTTCAGGTACAGGTCGACCATTTGGGCGACCGGTCGACCTCCAATTTTGAAATGTTGTCCGATTTTTTTCAAAAATAAACTTCAAGAAATACTCCAAAAAATTAGTAAAAATATTTTAAATCATTTAGGAGTATTTGGACAACATATAAAAACATTGTTTTGGTATAAAAACTCATTTAAACAAAATCATCAAAATCTTGATAAAAACATTTATCTAACAATAATTCACAATACATAAACATAATTATTATTTTTTTTTAAGTTCAATGTGCAAAAGAACTCTAATTGCAAACAACTATCACAAGTCACATAGCAATATGTTTGCCAACAATAAAAAAAAAAAACAAAAAACCTCTACATATTGCTGTTGATTACCACAAATCCTGATTATTAAGCTAATTCAAATTCCTTTCAGAACATTAGCCAGAAATTACGAAAATTTGCAGATTTAGATGGCATATATAAACTGTATTAGAAGTTTTCTCAGATTCTGTTTTAAGTTTGTAGGAAAATAGTAGTATTTCTTCTAGTACAATTTATATGAATCGAAAACCAAATCGGTAAAATTTTCAAAGAAAACAAAATAAAACTTAGCTCGAATCGTGTGTTCAACACACTATCCTTAAAACAGATTCGTCCCCTATTCTGGACGTCTGTTTCCCAGGATAAGACGAGAAAATCGGATTACCTATTACGGCGAACTGAAAATTATGCCTGAAATTTTCACCAAATCTTAAATTATAAGAACTTTAGGAGAGAGATGAAATTCTTGTGAGATTTGTTGTATTTTACAAATGAAAATTTAACAATATTTATAGAAATAAATATAATCATTCACAACCAAAAACTTGACCTTTACTATTGCTAAGGTCATTAAAACTTTTGCCCTTTGCTATTGATAAAGTTAAATTTAAAATAATAATTTTCTTCAAAATTTTCCTAACATGTTTTTTATGCAAAACAAGTAAAGGTCCTATAGTTTAATGGCACTTCCATTTCTACTTTTGGTAAATTTATGTTTTATTTTTGTATCTTCTGCACTTTGGATTAGAACCCCATCCACCTACTATTGGTTGTACCCATTAAAAATATATAAAACACCAATCATTATTTTGCTGAGAGATTAGACAACATTACAACATTGTGTGTTAGATTGCATTTTGATTTGTTTAATGTTGGAACCAGACAATTAAGTTGTTGGCTTTATCCATTGTGTTTTGTTTTTCTTTCAAATTTACAGGCTACAGGTAAAATTATTTATAAGATTTTAATTTCCATCAACTATTTTGGGGAAACAACGTCCCTTTGGTTTCTTGTTTTGGAGAATAAGTTGCTTGTTAGAACGAAAATAAATACGAGCATTAATAATGAAAAGCATGATAACAATAAAACTGCTAAAATCATTAAAATAATGACACCAAAAGATGTCAAAAGACACCGAAATTATTAGCTATTTTTAATTATATTATGAAAGCTGAAATAAATGGACCCCTTATGATGAGTAGATTATAAACTTTTATTAACACTAAAAACAGAGTTATTCTCAAAAAAAGAAAAACACTAAAAACAGAGTTTAAATGAGTCATGACCTAAATAATTTGAAATTTTCATAATCAATTATAAAGCTGTTAGCACCAAACGCAACACAGTGAGCAAATGTATAATAAATATGCAATCAGAACCATAATAATGTTGATGGTCTCTTATTATAAAGGGTAGCAAACAAATGTGGTTGTTCGTTTTGGAGAGCAGATGAAAATTTAGGGTATGATTAATAATTTCAAATTCGCACGAACAGTGGAGATACTGATATTATTAATCTCTTTCACCAACAAGGAAGAAGAGAGAATGTTCTAAAAAAAGCAACAATGGTACCCCAATAGAATACTTAATTATGACTTGACGGATATGTTATGGTGACAAAAAATATATTAATTCTTGAATTTGTAGCCCATATATGACATAAATCAAATAAGACTATGAGAAGCTGCTTTTTCATATGGAGGAAAAATTAAGATAAAAAATAGTTTACCTCCCAAACTGAAGTGATTTTTACACTTTGTTATATAAATTATTTTGATTTTCAATTTGCCTTTTGTAGCACACCAATTTTGCACATAGCCATCATTTTCACACTTCTTTATATAACTTATTTCAAGTTTATATTTGCCTCTTGTAGTACACCAGTTTTACTTTTGCACATAACCATCTAAGGTTGTTGTGAGGTTGCTGGAAACGTGTAAAACCCGTATACTACAAGAGACAGAATAAAAACTCGAAAATGACCATAGTCTAGCAAGTAAATAGTGTTTTCCGGAAAATTTAAGCTTTCGAGAGCAATTACTTCATAAAATGGGCAAAATATGATCGAGAATCCATCAAATTTTCATTGACACGCAGTACGCACTCCATCAATAGTTAGTATTTGACTTCTTTTATTTTGTGCATGTAAGAGATATTGATCCAATATTATATCTTCTCCGGAAAATATTTGTCTTTTTAGTACAGTATGGGGGATAGTAGGGAGGAGGCACATATTTATATGTGATCGAACTCGTATCAATCACTCTTACAATCAAGACTCTACCAACGGAGCACAACGTTTATCCCTATCCGAAAATAATTAGTCTCATACTTTTGTTCAGTTATCTTAATAAATAAATAAGATTTCTCCCTACAGTAATAAACGTCTTAATTAATTTTTCTAAAAAGTATTTAATACTATAGCATATCCACCATCCAACACAAAAACTCACAGCAAGGACGTGTACTCTCGTTACTTATCTAAACAAGGAATAGTTGTAATTCTATTGTATATCAAATTTAATTATCGCTTTCAAAAAAAATTAATTATATTAGTGTATTGATATCTTTAACATATACAGTACAAAGTCAAGAAAGAGACGATTTGAAATATCCTGAACATTATTCATTACATTGAAAAAGTTACAGAAAATAAAGACATAACAAATCATATAATATAAAATCCTAAAAAACACAAATCTACAAATATATATATATATATATGTAGGTCCCAAGGGGTGTAAGTGTAAGGTTTAGAAGGGGGGGTTGAATAAACCTTACTAAATTTTTGATTTAGTCTTTTTAAATCTACGAGTTGATTCTACACACCGTGTCCTTGATGGACAATCGAATTAGTCACTCAAGAGAGTTAATCTCTCAATGACTTCAAATTGAGCCGTTGATGGAGTAACTCACCATTGGCTATAATTTAACTCAAGTGTGGTTTTATTTTTATTGGAAGACTTAACACCCTTAAGTATGATTAACCAAGATTTTAGAGCTTGTTTTAGTACTTATAAATTATCAAATGAATAGCAAATTTATCGCCAGATAAAGCGAGTTAAAAGTGCAAGAATTTAAATGTTTGAAATGTAAATGACACAAGAAAAGTTTTTATAGAGGTTCAAGATGGGGTAATTCTTCTACTCCTCTCTTCTCCAACTCCCGGAGGAATCCACTAAGTAATGATCGGTTTACAAAGTGGTAACAGTCGTATACAAGTCTTGATCACACAAATGACTTGATCCTTTGGGACTCGATCCGAGACGCCTTGATCACTCACCGGCTTCTCGTACGACTCGGCTTCTTCTTCACAGGGCACCGCTTTGCTACTACAACTCACTTGCTCAAGCTCTTTGGATTTGATCACGAAGCCCTCCAAAAGCTTAAGACTTGGCTCAATCTTGAACCTTTCTACAATCCTTCCTGGAATGTAGACCCCTTGTTTTCAAAGATTTCCTTTTCAACTGATTGAAGTTCTCTTTCCTTCACAGGTAAGTGTTGGATTGATGTACTTCGTAATGTAGGCTTGAGGATTGAGAATGTTTCAGTTTTTCTAATATGCTTGTTTATCTCACGTGTGTGTCATTTTTTTTTTCTCAAACAATCTCCTCAGCCTTTTATAGTGAACTTTCAAAAATTTGCCCGTTGAAGAGATAGGCTTATTTTTGAAAGTCACTTTGCAGTCGTTGGCTTGCAGTTCTTGGAATTGCCGTTTCCTCGTATTAATTGTTCTTTTCACCTTTTCAGAGTTCTGACACGGTATAGTGCTTCCCATTGGTTTATTCCTTTTGCACGCTTCGGGACCGAGCACTCCAAGAAAGGTGGTATGGAGATATTACTTGTTTAAGTAAATCTCTTAATTTACGGCAAATCGGTTCTTTTACTGATTATCTCGACTTGACCGCATTTCCTTGCTTTCCCCAGGTGACTTAGTCACTTCCAATCATTGGATGACTCTTCATCACTTCAACTTGAGACTTGGCTTTTCTTGAGTTGACTTGATCGATGCTCCACTCACCGCATCTCACCGCTTCTTCAAGAGTTCCCGTCTACTCTTCTTTGCCATACTCACTGTCTCGCACAGAAGTTTTCCTTCCAGTCTTGATTGTCTTCTTGCATGTTAGGGCGTAGGCGACTTAACTCGGCTTGGCCACTCTATTCATTACAATGCATTTTACAACAAAAATTGGGGTGCCAACTTTCTATTCTAAGTTTTACATGGCATTCATCAAAATCTAAACAATAAAATTCCTAACAATTTCCCCCTTTTTAATGATGCCAAAACTTAAACCATTCAAAAATGCAAACAAAGAAAGATACATACGAAAGTGTATTGACCGCGAATGTATCGCGCAGAATAGATCTTTTATTGATCATATCATTCATGTTCTTTTACACAATCAAGTTTTTACAAGGTGTATCGAGCACATGTTTGTCTACACCAAAATAAAGAATTTATAGCTTTATTACGAAGACTTACACTCGTATGTATTTACATGATAAAATACACGAAGGGTTGGACAAAGAACACTTCATCTCCTTCGCTGTCTCCTTCTTTCATCTTGATCAAGATCTTCTTCTCTTCTTCTCTTCTTTCTCGCCGTCACCGCCTTCTTTTTCTTCTCATATGCTTTCCTCGGGCAGCTTCATCTCTTCTTATTCTTTCCTGTCTCTCCTACCATAGCCGAGTTTGTCTCTTGTTTTCTTCTTCTAATCTCTTTGCATACTCAGCGTTAGATTTAGCCACTTTTAAATTTGCCACTTGGTCAAGCCCACCAAGAGATCCCTCCTTTCTTTCCCGGATCTACGTATTCAATATTCTTGGGCGAGGCCTAGGTCCAAGCTTCTTCCTCCACTCATCGCTTCTTCCTCTACCTCCTGGGCGTATCTCGATCGGGGCCTTCTTCTTTCCAAATGAGTGACCAAATGAGTGACCATCGAGCGATCGCGGTTGTCTGTTCTGTCGCCTTCTTCACATAATGTGAGACCCTTTTCCCAAGATCTGAGTCCCAAGCTTGAGCCATAGACATATTTGCAAAGTATCCCTCGGACTCGAGCGTTTTAAATTCATCGACCGATCGTGGCTGCTCGTCCCGACATCCGAAATGGCATATGTGTCTCTCGCTTCACCGGAATGCCTCCGTGTTCTTTCAAGATGTTCATCACCCTGGCATCCATTCTTCCTTCCACTTCCTTCATCCCCGCTTCAATTGCTTTTCTCTTCTCGGCCATAGATACCGCAGAGTGTTGGAGTGGCGAGTCACGGGAGTTTGCTTTGCTTAAAATGTCACCGTGATGGACCTTGTTGGGGGTTTGTGCAATCATCAATGTCACATCTGCCGATCCTTCCCCCTCAACAAGCTTTCCTTTCTTCTCGTTTCAAGACTTCCTCACCGATTTTCCTTTCTCACCGCTCCTTTCTTTTCACCTTCAGATTTTGTCGCTTTAAGGTATTCCTCTTCCCCTTTTTGGCATCATCAAAGGATAGAGGAACCCTGTGGAACATGTTTGGCAAGCATGAAGTCGAAGTCTTCGATGGTTGAGTTCGCTTCAAGTCCGCTGCGTTGTATGCAAAGACGGAATTCGACGAGTAGCGTTGGATTCTCACAAATCGCTTCATCTCAAATGCATGAGGAGGCTGAATTTTCTTGTCATGTGTTCTTCCAACCGTGTAGATCATTTGTATTTTGCTCACGCAGCAGCCTTGATTTCAAAGAAGCAGTGTGAGCTTCATGCATGTGCTCAATGTGTTCTCTCGGCTTCGTTTTGCATCGGATTTTCACTCTCCACACCAGCACTTGTTGAACAAGGTTCTCAAGACCTCACTTCCACACGCATTGATTGCTTGTTGTTGCCACCACTCCCTTATCCTCGACCGTGATGCCTCTCAAGTCACCGTAAGGTTGGCATCTCTGTTGTCCATCCGCATGTCCAAAGAGGCCTGATGCCTCTCCATTCGTTCAACCTCAAGAAAGAGTGCTTTGAACACTTCTCGAACTTCACTGATTCTTCATTGCGGTGATGGCCATACAAATCAAAAATCAAAATCGGCCGAACAATGGTGCCTGAGTGAAAAACAGGAGTTGGTCTGTGTGATAGCGTGCTTGTTCGTTTTCGACTCTTCGTGGAGCTCCTAGATTTCCAAAGTGAGAAAGGAAAAGACTCTACGAAGGATTCATCACCGCCAACCGGGATTTGTTCGATGATGAGTGGTGCGCGGGCGGTTCTTTTGGGAATCGATCTGCTGCAGCTTGAGGAGCTCGCGCAGTGGTCTCTTGTTGAGCCGGGTCTTGTTGTGAGGTGGACCCGCTTGCCGAGCCTCAAATCTTAACAGCCTTCGTTGGTCTCACCGATTTTTCCATTTCAATGAGACGGTCCTCGGCCTTATCGAAGCGTCGTCATCGGACGATGATGAGATTTCCATGGTGGCTCATCATCAAAGTTAAAAGTTTGACGAGTAGTCTTGGGATCGACTTACTCGTGCTTGGAACACCCGCAATGAGTCTTTTGGATTTGTCATGGGGATGACTCGAGCTTCTTCTTCTTCGCCTTCCGATCCCGGAAAAGTGACATCGGGTTGTCCTGGGAATCATGAAGTGCGCCGATCTCCTTCTCGGATGGGTCGATTATAGCAGAGGGATGTTCTCTACTTCAGCTTTCTTTACCCCGGAAGTCTCAACCTCCCGTGGGCCTTCATTTCCTCCAAAGCTCTCTCTTCGTCTGCGAGGCCTTGTCCTCCCTTTCGACAGTGTCACTGCCTTAGGGTCTTCTACAGTGGCATCCATTGGAGTCTCAACCCCATGGATTGCACTTTCATCGCCTGCAGTGTTAACTCCTGTACATTCCTTCCTCGTGCCTCGACGCATCGCAGGCGTCATTAGCCTTCGTCGTAGCTTGGCACCTCACCGAGACAGTCTCAACTATCCGAGCTTCGTTGATGGCAACTTGTTGTTCTTCTTGTGATTGTAATTTCTCTTCTTCGCCTCCTTGATTCGTTGTGGAGTCATCTGCAAAGATCCTCCGACCTTGCCGCAGCCGGTGGGAGTTTCCCCTCGGGGCGCACCACCGAGTGACTTGGAATGGGGTCACTCGTCTCCAAACTCCCACTGCTTTCGATTGATTGTTCAGCCGTTGGGAAGGTGGTAGCACACCTTCAATAGGGGTTGGCTCGACCGGGTCCCCACTAGCCCGCCATCGCCAGCCCTTTATCGCTTTCTTCCGAGTGAGTCAGGAAGTGGTAGCAGAACAACATTGGCGATTTGTCAACCACTCCCATTGGATCAATTTCCACCGTGGTTCGATGACTCTCCTGGTCCCTCCATCAATCTTTGCTCGTGAAGGATTCTTGATTCGTGCAATGCTTGCTGCATTTGCAACTCTTCTCGTGGCGCAAAGATTCTCCGGTTCCTCGTCACCGCCGAGAAGACATCAAGGAGAGGATGTGTGTGTTCGTGGTGCCGAGATTGGGCGGTGCTTGCCTTCTCACGTGCTTCGCTTCTTCACTTTGCTTTTCTCTCCCGTCCTTGTAAATCTGCAGGATGTCTAAGCAGCTTGTCTTCATCAAGTCTTTTGAGCACAAGAGTTAGTCCAGTCGAGGAAATTTAGCGCTTCCTCTTCTTCTTCTATGAACTCAGCCGTTGGAACTGCTCCTCGACTTGCTCAACTTTCATTTCCTCCACTCACGCAGACGATTTTGGATGTCCGGGTAAGGTGGAGATAGGATCATTACATCACTATCTCGCTTCCGCAGTTCTTTTCTTGTGCTTCACCAGGTGTGTGAGTTCAAGGTGTCTTCTTCAGTTGCCTCTGGCGATCGCGCTTCAAAGAGACTTGGATGTTTCATCAACTACATCCGGAGACTCTACTTCTCCGAGTCTCCTGGTATTTGTGCTAGCCGAGTAACCGACTCACCGGTTTCTCCTGTTCGACCGCTTGACGAGTCTTCTTCGTCTCCTGGTTTTTACCAGGGAATTTCTGTTCGGAGGCGGTGTCCTCTCGAGTCTTGGGCGGCGGGGCCGGTCTTGTGTTTGTTTCGAGGAGC
The DNA here is from genome assembly GCA_016081115.2 of Rehmannia glutinosa. Taxonomy (NCBI): domain Eukaryota; kingdom Viridiplantae; phylum Streptophyta; class Magnoliopsida; order Lamiales; family Orobanchaceae; genus Rehmannia; species Rehmannia glutinosa. The sequence goes on from CM071928.1 coordinate 67,346,327, forward strand.
CGGCCGTCTTGGCTTGTCGGTTCTCCTCCTTTTGACGATCGGAGAAGGTATTTTGTGAGTCCTTCTCGACCGCTAGCAGGGCAGGTGACACGGATCTTTGGGCGGAGCATGTTTGTTTTCTTTGCAGAGCAGAGCGTGATCTTCTTAGCCGCAGGGCAGCTTTCTTCTTGGCCGGAGAGGAAAGCAATCATCTTCGGTCACCGATTCCCCTCACCGTGTCGCCTCTCTTGGCATAAGCTCTCTTCTCAGTGCGCCTGAGAGGTTTGCTCAACATCCTCTTGTTAACATGGAATGCCTTCCCATGTCTAAGAGGGACTCCTTTCACCTCCAATAGCCGCCAATCACTAGGCCATATCCTAGGGATCCTCCAAATGAGCCATCTTCTTTGAAGGACTTGTTCCCCACGTTAAGGGCAGAGTCTGGCGTAGATAAACTCAGCCCGATTTATCTTCTTCTTTTTCTTCTGATTGCAGCCATTACAATCAACTTTGCCTTTTTGACATTGGTCAAAGTCCGCCAAATTTGATGTCGATACATTTGGCAACTATGTCCAACAACTTGTGATAATCCTCCTTCAGCTTTCTTGTTTGTTGTGTATATTATCTTATCAAAGAAAGTCGGACTTGGCTATTTCTTTCCATGCGTCGACAAGTTTACATCAACCTTCTTTAATCTCGGATGCTCCTTCACGGTAGTGAGCAATGTTCACCAAATCCTTGGCGCGTGATAGTCACCGCTTTCCGTGAATGATGACTTGATTCCTTCATCGTGAATCTCAAAGCATTCACGTAGAATTGTGCGACCTCCTCCACATAGGTCATCGGATATTCTAACATTAGAAACGGTTTTAGTCCGGACGTTTCCAACTTCCCAACGATTTTCTTCACCAGGGTGTCGTTTGGACCCTGCTTCACCATTCCGTCAAAATCCACCATCGAACCGGTGTGAATTTGCTTTCCTAACTTGGTAAAGTCATAAGTTGGTGCCATTTCTCTCAGATTATATCAAGGAAAACTCGAAATTGATTTGAAAGTTGATAGGGTTTCGAGAGTATTTTTGCCTTTGCTTTTGAGAGAAAGAGATGAACAGCTTTTAGAAGTGTGAGAGAGAAACGGACGAAAATGGTTTAAATATGGTTTATGAAAGGACGTGCGGCGGTTTTGAATTGTGATCGAAATCAACGGCTTGATTTCGTGACGCCTATTGAGCATTTCACGCCTCGTATTTAATGCGGCAAAGATTTATATCCAATCATAAGCTTGGTGTGCGCTTTTTGTCCGTACACATCATCATTATGTCGACGTATTCCTTAAAACATTCCCGCTTAGTCAAAACGACCGCGTTTTTGTCCCTTTGCTCATAAGTTATTCAAATTATCCCTTAGCCGATTTAACTCTACTCCTCGCGTTTTCTCTTAGTGACTCACTATCACCGATGACTTTTGGTGTCAGTTTTCCAATACAATGATTTATGAGATTTTGATTTTTTCGGCTCTTTTTCACTCCTTTTCTTCCATTTCTCTTCTTTGATTTGTCTGAGTGTCGCTTGAGCTCAATTAGCCCCAACTCATGCTTGAGTTCTTCAAATCTTGACTCACATAATGGTTTTGTGAAGATGTCACTAGTTGTTTATCGGTTGAGATATATTCCAAGATAATGTCCTTCTTTTCAACATGATCTCTTATGAAGTGATATCTCGACATCAATAGGTTTTGTTCTTGAGTGCAACACAGATTTTGAGTGATTGCAATGGCACTTGTGTTATCACACATGATTGGAATTTCTTTTTCTTCAACTTCATAGTCTCTCATCTGCCTCATCCATAGGACTTGGGCACAACAAATTTGCCCCGCAGCTATGTATTCTCCGCCTCACCAGAGGTGGCTATTGAGTTTTGCTTCTTGCTAAACCAGAAATTAGTCTATTTCCTAGCATTTGACATGTGCCTCAAGTGCTCTTCCTGTCAACTCGCATCCAAAGATAGTCGAATCTGAATAGCCAATTAGCTTGAATCCACCTTCCTTTGGATACCATAGGCCTACTTCTTGGCTTCCTTTCAAGTATCTCAATATTCTCTTAGTCTGTTTGTCATGTGGCTCTCTTTTGGAGCAGATTGAAATCTTGCACATACACCTACATCAAAGGTGATGTCCGGCTCGCTAGCCGTGTGAGATAGAGCAATGATCCAATAAGTGCTCAGATCTTGTTTGATCTACAGTGCTTGCCATCCGCATCCATGTCCATTTTGATCGATGTGTTCATTGGTATTTTTACGTAAGACTTCTCCTCCATACCAAATTTCTTCATTAAATCTCTCGTGTATTTTGTTTGACTTATGAAGGTTCCATCCTTCACTATTTCACTTGGAGTCCAAGGAAGAATGTCGCCTCTCCCATCATGCTCATTTCAAACTTACTTTGCATGAGGTTTGAAAATTTTTCACACACTCTTTGTTAGTGGATCCAAAAATGATGTCATCCACATATATTTGAACAAGCAAGATACTCTTCTTGTCTTGAATTCTCAAAAGTGTTCTATCTACTTTTCCTTTTGTGAATCCATTTTCGCTTAGGAATTGTGACAGGTGTCATACCATGCTCTCGGGTGCCTGTTTCAATCCATACAGGGCTTTCTTGAGTTTGTATACCTTATCTCCAAGAGTCTTCTCGCTCAAATCCTGGAGGTTGTTCAACGTACACTTCTTCTTCCAATAAACCATTTAGGAATGCACTTTTTACATCCATCTCGATATACAATGAAATTCTTGTGAGTCGTAGGCAAGAAACATCCTTATAGCTTCCAATCTTGCTACAGGGGCAAATGTTTCATCAAAATCTATCCCTTCTTCTTGGCAATATCCTTTGGCTACTAGTCTTGCTTTGTTTATTACCACGTAACCTTCCTCGTTCATCTTGTTTTTACGAATACCCATTTGGTTCCAATAACATTTTGATGTATGGGTCTTTGCACTAATTCCCATACCTTATTTCTCTCAAACCGATTCAACTCTTCTTGCATAGCTTGAATCCAATGTGTGTCATCCAATGCTTGTGACACATCTTTTGGCTCTATTTGCGAGATGAAGCATGTGAACATAGCTTCTTGTTGAGTTCGATCTTGTTTTGACACCTTCTCTCATATCTCCAATGACAAGTTCTCGTGGATGGTCTCTCGGCCATCTTACATCAAAGTTGGAGTAAGTTAGCCGGATTCATCGACTTGCGCAAATTGTGTTGGTGTGGTCACTCTCTCATTATCACTTAGTCAGAAATTTTCCAAATTGTTTTTGAGATTCGATATCTCATCTTCTTCCGAAATTGATAATTCCAAATTTCAAACTTGAAAGATAGGGACTCTTCAAGATGGTTGGATGATTCACTTATCACCGACTCTTCAATGTCTTCTCCATTTACATTTGGCTCATCGAATACTACATGAATGGATTCCTCTCGTAACCATAGTTCTTTTGTTGAGTATTCTCAGAGGCTTTGCTTTCACCGAGAGTATCCTAAGAAGATACCTTCATCGCCTTTAGCATCAAAGGCCTTTAGGTTGTCTTTGCCATTGTTGTGGATGAAGCATTTACATCCAAATATTCTCAAATATGCAACACTTGGTTTTCTTCCACCCGGATCTCATAGGGAGTCTTTGTCACCGTCTATTTATCATACATCCTGTTTTGGGTGTAGCAAGTCGTGTTGATTGCTTCACCAAAATCTTTTTGTAACCCCCGCTTACCTAACATGGTCCTTGCTGCTTCTTTGAGGGTTCTATTCCTTCTTTCTCGCAACTCCATTCTCATTGGGAGTCCTTGTCAGCCGATAGTTCATGACCAATACCATTCTCAATACAATATCGAGTTATTATTCCATTGACAAACTCGGTTCCTCTATCCGATCTTATTTTGATAATGGTTTGACTCTTCTCATTTTGAATCCTCTTCATCACCGTGGTAGTTTTTGTAGAGTTTCTTTCTTCTTGCACATAAATATTGTCCATGTATATCTTGAGTAGTCATCTACTACCACCAAGGTGTATTTCTTTTCCACTTATGTTTGTTTGGTTCCATCACAAATAGATCCATATGAAGTAGATGCAATATTCTTGTTGAGGATGGGCATGTCTTTTCTTTGAATGACGACTTGATTTGATTTCCCTTCCGACATGCATCACATATACTCTCCTTCTTGTATATTGAATCTGAAGTCCTTCTACAAGATGACTTCTTGCCACTTGTTAATTGTTTTGAAATTCAGGTGACTCGGCTTTTTTGTGCCACGCCAACTTGATTCAAATTTGTGCTCTTTTGCTAGTAGACAGTCTTTGGGTGTTGTAGTTGACCAATCCACTACATACATATTTTTCTCGTCTACATCCTTGCAAACCACTTCATTTGATTCAATTTCTTTGATTTGGCATATACCCATGTTGAATCCAACATTGTAGCCCTTGTCACGAGTTGATCGATGCTCGAAAATTGAAGTTGAGTCCTTCAACATATGCAACATCTCGTGATTTCTAATCCATTCCTCTTGATGGATCCAATGCCTCTTATTTCACCAGAGCTTCATTTCCTCCAAATATGACTTTTGCTCCTCTGACTTCCTTGAATTTTGACAGATTTCTCTTGTTTCCTCGTCATGTGTCTAGAACAGACCACTATCCATGTACCAGGTTCCTTGGCACTCACTGCTCCTTGAACCCGCAATCAAGGAAATTAAGTTTTAGGTACCCATACTTGTCCGGGTCCCGAGGGGTTAGAATTGTAAGATGATCCAACCAACCTATAGCCAAATGATTTGACTCTAAGGGGTTGCCATCTATCGCTGCCATAATCATAATTAATTCTCGCAAATTGCTTGGGGATTCTAGGTTCATATAGATGTCTCTTTTGTCTCAGTATGCCGCATATGTGTTTTAGCAATTGCCTTCCTTGGGTAATTGTGGTGTCTTTGAGTGTAGTGCCTAGGTGCATATGTGTCTTGATGAAAGCTCTTATGCTTTTGGAATGGCCTTTGCTTTGAGTTCTGGCCTTTGCCATTTGGGCTTATATTCCATAAGTCTCGTGATAGTTCACATTATTCCAATCACTTGGCTTGGATATTTTCTACCATTCCCATCATATGTATTTCTTTTGTGGGTTTTCTGGGATTTTTGGTAGCTCGCTTCTTCTTTACAGAGTATTTTCTGTTTGGAATTTGCTTTGAGGACTCGGCCAATCTCTTCTCAATTTGTCCTTTCAAAGACACTCAACTCGGCCGTTTTTCTTTTCCTTTGTAACCAAGGCCAGTTTGCTTAGTATTGTGCTTTGGAGTGAATGTGTGTGCAGCATTTAGAGTTTTGGATTTTTCGACTCTTCATGACTTGAAGATCCTTTTTCCAAAATTACTCTTGAGGTTTGACATGGTACAGAGGAATTAAATCCTAAGCCTGTCTTGTCTCCACATTCTCTTTGACTCATGATAAGATCATCCAATGATTTAGATGCCTTAGTAAATGAGGCAATAACATTCTTGAGGTCATTCTCCTCTTTTCTATAGCAGCAATTTCTCGCTATTAATTTAGCATTTTCAAACCTTTAATCTTTCATTCTCATCACCTATCTCGACTTAGAGTACTCGGCTCCTTAGTCACTTTGAGTTTTGACTTTTGAGTAGGCTGTTTTCCTCATTCAATAGTGTGTGTGAGGATTTAATGTGTTCAAAATCTTTCATCATTTTGCCTAATGAATCATAAAGATCGAGTGGGTGATGAAGTGTTTGTGTCACGATCACTATCACTAGTGTCTGAGTTTGTTGAGTTAGATTGTACCTCATCTTCTTGATCGAGTTGATCTTGTTCTTTGGCCATCAAGCGGTCGGGCTTCTTCTTCGAGTCACTTGAATAGTCGGCTTCACCGCTCTCTGAATCACTTGTCTCTCTTGACTTGGCTGTCTCGGCCAGTCTCTGCAGCCATCATTGCCTTTTTTCTTTTCTTGTCTTCTTTCTCTCAAGACCTTTCTTTCTTCTTCATTCCTGTACTTGTTGACTACGGATATGAGCATCAATGGCATAATGATCCTGGTTGTCTACATTCAAAGATAGATATTCACCTTTTTGATCACTCTTTCCATTCTTGAGTTGTCGACCCTTTGATACTCAACTTTTCGATGATCTGTTTTCTTGGTTGGCCTATCTTCCCTTGATTTGAAGGGAGCCGAGTGTCTTCTCGGAAGATTCACCCTTTCCTCTCTTGTAGTTCTTGTTAAAGAACTTGTTAAATCTTTTAACCATCGTGGGCTATTTCTTCCGGGTCAATGACCTCTTTGACCTCGCTCTCTTCCCATCTTTAACAATTAGAGCAAATTGTTTTGGGTACAACTTGCTCTTCCTCGTCTTTTCTTCTCACCAAACTCGTAGGCTTTGAGGTCCGAGAATAACTCATGGTTGGATGTCTTTGATAGGTCCATGGAGTGTCTCAAAGGTGCCATGACCTTCATTTCCCATTCACCGAAGACTTTTTAGGATCTTCATACACATTTCCTTCTCGTGTATATTCCTTTCCAAGTGTAGACAACTCATTTGTGATTTTCAAACCGAGCGTCTAGTTGATCCAGGTTCTCTCCCGAGATCATTTTGAAGTTTTCAAATTTTTGTACCGCCACCGATAATTTGTTTTCTTTGATTTGCTCTGAGCCTTCACAAATCAATGTCAACTTGTCCCATTTCTTTGGCCGTTTTGCATGATTTGACTTTGTTGAACATGGCTTTGTCCAAAGTTTTGTAAAGGATGTCCTTGGCTACATTGTCCAGGTTGTATCTTTTTCTCATCATCATTTGTCCACTCGGTTCTTGGTTTTTCAACCATGACGTCCGGGAGCAAGATCTTCTTCTCCTTCACCGCAACTCTTCGCATACCGTGTTCACCTTTAATATTTGCAGAGGCCCATCTTCTATCACTATCCACATCTCATCATGTAATGCTTTGATAGATGAGCCCGCATACGAATTTTCCAATCATCAAATTCTTCAATAGTGAACATAGGGATGCGTGTCAAATTTGCTTCCATGATAATAACTTTTGATGATAAAGAAGAGTTTTGAAAGTTTAAGTACTAAAGCGGACTTTGAAAAGTTTGGAGATCTAGTTCAAGAACTGGTCATGAGGGTTCAATGAACCAACCGCTCCGATACCACTTATAGGTCCCAAGGGGTGTAAGTGTAAGGTTTAGAAGGGGGTTGAATAAACCTTACTAAATTTTTGATTTAGTCTTTTTAAATCTACAGAGTTGATTCTACACAAATTGTCCTTGATGGACAATCGAATTAGTCACTCAAGAGAGTTAATCTCTCAATGCACTCAAATTTGAGTGTTGATGGAGTAACTCACCGTTGGCTATAATTTAACTCAACTCGTGGTTTTATTTTCAGCGGAAGACTTAACACCCTTAAGTATGATTAACCAAGATTTTAGAGCTTGTTTTAGTACTCATAAATTATCAAATGAATAGCAAATTTATCAGCAGATAAAGCAGTTAAAAGTGCAAGAATTTAAATGCTGAAATGTAAATGACACAGTAAAGTTTTTATAGAGGTTCGAAGATGGGGTAATTCTTCTACTCCTCTCTTCTCCAACTCCTGGAGGAATCCTGTTCACTTGGTTTTATACCATTGATTTGGGCTTCCAAGACTTGAGTTTTGTGTTGTTTTTGAGTATTTTGAGTCATTTGAGTAGCCAAGCCATGTTGAGAGCCAATTATATTGAGTTTATAGTCATAGTAATGAATCGTGTATCAAAAGAAGTACAAACGAGCAAACAAAGAGAGATTGATTTGAAGAAACGCCCAAACGCTGTCCTCCGAAATTTCCATCACTGTCAGTGTTTCGTATTTTGGCCATACTCTCTCTACAAAATTGATATTGAGATGATTCAAGTGGCTATGGAAAGCTAAGAGATAGAGCTACAACTTTGAAGAAGGGCTCAAAAGCAAATTCCAACATTTGGTGGGTTAAAAACTCGGGCGGGCGCTGCAGCGCCCAAGACAGCAAATTCACTCCAAAATTCACGTGTTGGGCGCTGCAGCTCGTCCCCGGCCGCAGCGCCCCGGACGGAAATTCCTAAGTTCTTCCACCTATTTCTTGAACTTTTGAGGGGCTATAAATAGATACATGGGAGGCTTGATCTAGGGTATGGAGGAAAGGTCGAATACACCCAAGAACACAAGAAACACATCAATTTCATCAAGGAAGAATCAAGAGAAGAATCGGGTCGAATCGGAGCTTGAGGATTGAAGATTAATCGAGAGATTATCCATTTCCCTAAGTTTTCTCATTCTTTGTGCTTTAATCTTTCATTTTAGTTTCTTATGAAGATAAACAATTTGTCTATGAGTTGTTTATTTATAATGGGTAGCTAAACTTCTTGTGATTTCCTAGGGTTTTGGAAGTAGATTAATTGAACTCTTGTTGATTGTTTTAATCTTAATTGAAGTTATTGTCTTGAAGCCTATTTGAGTACTTTGTTCTTATTTTTGTTTTATCATTTGGCCAATGATTTAGCATGTTTGATATATTGATTCATAATTCGAGAGATGAGTTTCAATATTAGATCTTGAGTACTTGACATGAATATTTGCATAATCGAGAGGTTTGTGAATATTTGTGAGGATATTTGATCTTTTGTGCATTTGGGAGTTGTGTATCTTATGTTGAGTAGAGATACTAGCATAGATATTTCAATCTACACTTTATATACATCTCAAGAGGAGGATAAAATACCGTTGTGATCGTCTTATAGGTGTATTGATAATAACTTTGGCTTTGATTAAATCGTAAAACAAGAGGAATATTAATTGAAACCATAACCCGAATCCATTTCATTTCCTTTGGTAATTCCACTATTATTTTCATCTTGTGTTTTTGTGGTTATTCTTGTCTTTTCTTCCACAACAATCATTCAATTTTGATCGCCTAAATAAAAATAAGGCTATCTTAGTTCAATACTTAGCGCATTAATTTATTAGTCTCCGTGGATACGACCTTGCTTACTCTATTCTATAAACTACACCGTACACTTGCGGTGAAGCTAAAAATAAGGCTAACAAGTTTTTGGCGCCGTTCTTCGGGACTAATACAATTTTTGGTGCTAATATTGCGATAGATAGAATTATTCTTAATTTAGACATTTTTTTATTTTTATTTCATTTTTCTTTTGTAAATTCTACTTCTACAATGCTTGATTTGTTTCTTTGAATTGGTATAGGTGCACCTATTCGGATGGAAGAGGCAAAACCATCTTTGGAAGACGCCTCATTTCATTCATGAATCAAACGACTTTATTTATGAGTCAAATAAATTTATTCATGAGGGAAATGGGAAATAGCCTTACCAAAAACGAAGCAAAGATGGACAAGATGAAGTTGCAATTGACACATTGGCCAATACTATAGATTCACAATTGAAAAATCTCGAGACTCAAATGGGCCAATTAGTTACAATAGTTGGTGGGCAACATCAAAAGAGCCAATTTTTAAGCACCATCAAGCCAACTCGAAAGAACAATATTGTGTCATTCATCGAAGGAATGATACCGAATACGAGGAGTTGAAGATCCTGGAAGAGCAAGAAAGTTCGAACCACACACAGATTGTATGTCTATGCACGGTCAAATACTATGTGGCACCGAAAAGGAACAAAAACAGACAAGGAACACACAACCCAAGCGTGTACGAATGAGCGGTTCAGGCGAGATATTATAAGAAAGTTGTTCCGAGAACGAGAAAAACACTCGATCATACGTATGCAAACGAACAACATACACGTAAACCGGATCGTATATTCCTACGTCAGACTCAAATCCTTGCTTGACACCCCAAGTATGCATTATTAGGTGCAAGTAAGGCAAATATGGCACTTGACCATGACCCAAAGCAGCTAATATATGCATTCAAGGAGGCACCAATTCATACGTCGAGCTATAGACGGTAAATCTAGCGCTTGTTGGGAGAGGCAACCCAATGGTAACTTCACATTTTTTTTCTTGAAATTCTATCTTTTCCTTGTTTCGATATAATTTCATTCAAGTTTGGGGAGAGTTAGTATTTTGATTTGAAATGTGTGAGTATTTTGATTTGAAGTGTGTAAAAAAAAAAAAAAAAAAAATTGCATTTGTTTGTGTGTTTTCATATAGTTGCATGTAGAGCATTTTAAGTTGCATTTGCATTAGTAGCATGTTTACGCTTTTAGCATGTTTATTGCTTTCATAGATTTTAGGGAGTGAGTTAATCTCTTGATTGTAACTTGTGATTGATTTTGAAAATTTTGTATTGTTTGGATTGAGTGTTGAGCATGAGTTGATTGAGCCATAAATAGATAACATTGAGCATGTTAAGATGGAAAACTTGGTTTGATGCTTTGAATTACATATTTACAAGCCTCGTGAGCTTTTGAGCCTTTTTTTTCATCATATATGCGTCTTGTTTGTGATTTGAGTGTATCATTCATGTTGTTAGAATTCTATAACTTGCTCGCATCTCTCACAAGGTCACATGTTGTATGCGAATTGAAAATGATCAAAGGCCATTTTGTTAGCCCTTCAGCCTTTTGCTTACCTAATGATGATATTGAAATCCCTAGTTAGCCAACTTGAGCCTATTGCCTAATTTTTAATAGCCACAATTCAAACCTTAACTTGATAAATCTTTTACCCAACACTTGAGCGTATAGCATTGAGTAAAGGAATTGAATAAGGGTGAATGGGTGAAATCAAAATGTTAGAAGGTGATGTTATAGTTGGTTGATGAGAACAAAAGAGAAAGAAAAAGAGATATGAAATGTTGAAAACTCATATAAGAGTAAAAAAAAAATAGATCGATGAATGAGTTTTCTTTGAATGAACTTGGAGGTTAAAAATAGTAATGTGAATGGTTGAGTTTACAAAATAAAGGGGATGGAGATAAGAAGAGTTGGTGAAAATGAGAGGTGATTTGAGTAGCATATTGAGCTTTAATGTAGATGAATTATATGCTCACCGGTCTATACGCTCGAGTTTGAGTCACTCTATCCATATTTTCCTACCCCAACCAAAGAGCCTTCATTACAACCAAAGGAAAAAAGTCCTTTTTGATTCACAATTTTGCATACATCCTAGTGGCGGAGATATGAGACGATTTGCAAGCCTATGGTAATTCTCGCAATATTGAATTGAATTGAGCGTAAACACGCCCTATATTCATTCGAGATGAGAGTATACACTTGATCTTTGTGAGGTATAATTCTTAGCATTTACCATGGTTTCTTTAATATGTGCTCTATGTTAGATGTTTGAGGCTTGGTTAATTCGTTGTTTGATACCTACAATGAACAATACAAAATTTTATGGAGTTGTTGTGCGTTCAACTTTTCATTACTCCCAGTCATGTTTTGTCTTGTTTTTAAAAGTGTTGACCGGACGACCAACATTTAAGTTTGGGGGTATTTGTTCACTTGGTTTTATACCATTGATTTGGGCTTCCAAGACTTGAGTTTTGTGTTGTTTTTGAGTATTTTGAGTCATTTGAGTAGCCAAGCCATGTTGAGAGCCAATTATATTGAGTTTATAGTCATAGTAATGAATCGTGTATCAAAAGAAGTACAAACGAGCAAACAAAGAGAGATTGATTTGAAGAAACGCCCAAACGCGTCAAAATTTCCATCACTCACAGTGTTTCGTATTTTGGCCATAACTCTCTCTACAAAATTGATATTGAGATTCAAGTGGCTATGGAAAGCTAAGAGATAGAGCTACAACTTTGAAGAAGGGCTCAAAAGCAAATTCCAACATTTGGTGGGTGAAAAACTCGGGGCGGGGGCAGCTGCAGCGCCAAGACAAAATTCACTCCAAAATTCACGTGTTGGGCGTATAGCACTGCCCCCCCCCGCGCCCGGACGGAAATTCCTAAGTTCTTCCACCTATTTCTTGAACTTTTGAGGGGCTATAAATAGATACATGGGAGGCTTGATCTAGGGTATGGAGGAAAGGCTGAATACACCCAAGAACACAAGAAACACATCAATTTCATCAAGGAAGAATCAAGAGAAGAATCGGGTCGAATCGGAGCTTGAGGATTGAAGATTAATCGAGAGATTATCCATTTCCCTAAGTTTTCTCATTCTTTGTGCTTTAATCTTTCATTTTAGTTTCTTATGAAGATGAACAATTTGTCTATGAGTTGTTTATTTATAATGGGTAGCTAAACTTCTTGTGATTTCCGGTTTTGGAAGTAGATTAATTGAACTCTTGTTGATTGTTTTAATCTTAATTGAAGTTATTGTCTTGAAGCCTATTTGAGTACTTTGTTCTTATTTTTGTTTTATCATTTGGCCAATGATTTAGCATGTTTGATATATTGATTCATAATTCGAGAGATGAGTTTCAATATTAGATCTTGAGTACTTGACATGAATATTTGCATAATCGAGAGGTTTGTGAATATTTGTGAGGATATTTGATCTTTTGTGCATTTGGGAGTTGTGTATCTTATGTTGAGTAGAGATACTAGCATAGATATTTCAATCTACACTTTATATACATCTCAAGAGGAGGATAAAATACCGTTGTGATCGTCTTATAGGTGTATTGATAATAACTTTGGCTTTGATTAAATCGTAAAACAAGAGGAATATTAATTGAAACCATAACCCGAATCCATTTCATTTCCCTTGGTAATTCCACTATTATTTTCATCTTGTGTTTTTGTGGTTATTCTTGTCTTTTCTTCCACAACAATCATTCAATTTTGATCGCTAAATAAAAATAAGGCTATCTTAGTTCAATACTTAGCGCATTAATTTATTAGTCTCCGTGGATACGACCTTGCTTACTCTATTCTATAAACTACACCGTACACTTGCGGTGAAGCTAAAAATAAGGCTAACAAATCCACTAAGTAATGATCGATTTACAAAGTGGTAACAATCCGTATACAAGTCTTGATCACACAAATGACTTGATCCTTTGGGACTCGATCCGAGACGCCTTGATCACTCACCGGCTTCTCGTACGACTCGCCTTCTTCACAGCAGGCACCGCTTTGCTACTACAACTCACTTGCTCAAGCTCTTTGGATTTGATCACGAAGCCCTCCAAAAGCTTAAGACTTGGCTCAATCTTGAACCTTTCTACAATCCTTCCCGGAATGTAGACCCCTTGTTTTCAAAGATTTCCTCTTCAACTGATTGAAGTTCTCTTTCCTTCACGGGTAAGTGTTGGATTGATGTACTTCGTAATGTAGGCTTGAGGATTGAGAATGTTTCAGTTTTCTAATATGCTTGTTTATCTCACGTGTGTGTCATCTTTTTTTTTTTTTTTCAAACAATCTCCTCAAATTTTTATAGTGAACTTTCAAAAATTTGCCCGTTGAAGAGATAGGCTTATTTTTGAAAGTCACTTTGCGAATCGTTGGCTTGCGCTTCTTGGAATTGCCGTTTCCTCGTATGAATTGTTCTTTTCACCTTTTCGAGTTCGACACGGTGTAGTGCTTCCCATTGGTTCATTCCTTTTGCACGCTTCCTCGGGACCGAGCACTCCAAGAAAGGTGGTATGGAGATATTACTTGTTTAAGTAAATCTCTTGATTTCTCGTAAACGGTTCTTTTCTGCTTATCTCGACTTGACCGCATTTCCTTGCTTTCCCCAGGTGACTTAGAGTCGACTTCCAATCATTGGATGACTCTTCACACTTCAACTTGAGACTTGGCTTTTCTTGAGTTGACTTGACGATGCTCCACTCACCGCATCTCACCGCTTCTTCATAGAGTTCCCGTCTACTCTTCTTTGCCATACTCACTTTGTCTCGCAGCAGAGTTTTCCTTCCGATCTTGATTGTCTTCTTGCATGTTAGGGCGTAGGCGACTTAACTCGCTTGGCCTCTATTCATTACAATGCATTTTACAACAAAAATTGGGGTGCCAACTTTCTATTCTAAGTTTTACATGGCATTCATCAAAATCTAAACAATAAAATTCCTAACAATATATATATATATATATATATATATATATATATACGGAGGGGATCTTGTGAGACCACCCTCCTAGGTAAGTCCATAAGACCCAATCCGGACCATCATCAAAACATAATTCAAAGGCCAGGATCTAAATGAATCTATACAACATTACATAAGAAACTATACAAAGACGGGGGTAAAATAGGAATCAGTCGAAATCAATTTGGTAACTGATTGCGAAAAAATAGGGACGTGATCTTGAGTTGATCACGTCCCATAATCAGTGGATATCTTCCCGAATTAACACACCTTCTTCACCACGACATCCTCTACCACCATTAACAAATCAAAATCTTCAACCTGAAACATTATACAATATACAATTTACGACGCAAAACAACAGGACTATATTTCGTTAAATGTCGAATGATTGTCATCCATCAGAGTAAATGAATTGTACAATGGCAGAAGATCTTCCGTCCAATGCGATTGATGAAAGTTTCCAAGGTAATTCCTTACGAGATACTTGTTAAAAAATTTAGGAGAAAACATTGAACAATAATTGACGTCTAATCGGACCAACTGTATGTTTTTGTTGGTAATTTGTATGTATAGTATACATAACGTGTATATTCAGTGTACAAGAATTGTACACATAGTTTATTTTTTTTTCATATTTGGAATTGTCTATATATTGTATATTTAGTGAATAGGTCTTGTATTTGTAGATTTATTTCTTAAATATTTACAATTAATCTGGAGATTGCATAGTTGTTCGCAACTGTTTTGCGTGTTTATTTATCATATTTAACTTGTATACAATAGTCATAAATGTTGTATATTTATAATATAAACTTGCATGGATTGTCATATTAGTTACTACATATGCAGAGAAAAATGTTAGTATATTTAGTATAGAGACCTTGTATTTATAGATTTATTTATTAAATATTGACAACTAATCTGAGATTGCGTAGTAGCACGCAAATCAATTGCGTGTTTATTTATCATATTTAACTTGTATACAATAGTCATAAGTGTTGTATGGAGGTGTATATCAAAGATACTTATTAATAATAATAATGTGTATGAATATGGTTTCATGTTGTATATAAATTACATCCATTTGGTTTTTATAATGCTCGACTTGTTTGATGTCAAACATTACGAGAACTCCAAATGAACAATTTCAATGGACGCCAATCGCCGAAATTTCACCAGGCTCAACTAAATATTGGATACCGTGAGGTAGAACAAGAAAAGATACCACGAGTGGGAATGCATTTCGCTACGTTGGAAACCGGTATAAAATTTTACAAGGAGTATGGAGCAATTAGCGGATTTGACATCAGAAGGAGCACGACAAAGCGGTTCAAGAACGAAGTAATTCGTTTGCATTATGTTCTTTGCAATAGAGAAGGCTTCAAACACAAAAAAATAACATACCTATAGAGCCTACAGATGAAGCCGAAAGAAGATGTGGAACATGTGGTGAGATCGGAACACATAACGTAACGTGTCCAAAACGCAACACCACGCCATAATATAATTTTTTTTTTTTTTTGAAAAAGTGTTGGGTGAACAATATGTCACTTGGGGTTTATCCTTTATGTCAAAACAATGTGTTACATGATGATTTATCTTTTAGATTGGTTTTCTCTTCTCAAATATGTTTTGCATAAAAATTATCTCGAAAAAACTATTTAACTAAGTATACAATTTCAATTACCAAATAAACAACTCTACATGTCTACTTAAACAAACGTCTACTATACAATATACGCCCATTGTATAAAATATACAACTCCAACGGCCAAAAAAAAAACAATCGGACGTAACTAACTAAAAGATATTTAACTAAGTATACAATTTCAATTACCAAAGATACAACTATACTTGTCTACTTAAACAAATAATAAACAAATGTCTAGTGAATACGAGATGAACCGATCCATTTACACAGTCCGTTGTATAAAATATACAATTCCAATGGCCAAAAAAACAACTAAACTTATCTAATTAAACAACTCCGCTCTTAAAAATTACATATATATCTACATGTACATTTCAACTGCTTTTATTTAAAAGGAAAGATTATATTTTGCTAAAAACAAGCAATTAACGCCTCTGTAAGTGAAAAACGGAAAGATTATATTTTCCTAAAAACAAGCAATTAACGCCTCTATAATCATCAAACTTATTATATGTAAAAATACTATACTACCCTTATATTCCAAAAATAACAAATTAATCTGCACCATTAAAAGTTTTAAATCAAGGGCCTATATCAGTCTTATGGACTAACCTAAAGGGATTGGTCTCATTTGAACTAATCCCTATATATATATATATATATATATATATATATATATATTCCAAAATTACACAAATCTACAAAAATATAATATCCTATGCTTAAAACCAAACACAATTATCAAAAAAGTACACAGATTCAACCATTTCTTAAAATAAAACAAAACATTCAACACATTTCTCAATATATCATTTTCCTCAAAACACAACCAAAAAAATACCTTCAAATTCATACCTTATTAACTGCGACCATATATCTCTTCCGAAAGAGAAACCCATAAAGCTAAAGCAAAGAGAAATATTGAAAATACACCATAAAAATGCATCATTCGAAATAAATAAAAATCTAAAAGTGATATTTTCAGTAAATATTTGAAGCCAAAATAAAGGAATGCATCAATAGAGGGAAAAGGTTCAAATTCTCCACTAAATTCAGGACCTACTTCAGCTCAAAATTGAAATCCCATCCACTCATCAGTCTATATTTAAAAATCTCATTCTCTATTTAAAAATCTCAACTTCTATCAAACTAAATTCCTCATAATTTGACTCATTTATTGAATCCCAACACAAGCATTTCAAAGAAGAATCAATAAACAATATAATGATACAACTGTGAAACAATAGAGGGTATTTTGAAGATTGAACTGTAAATTTTGTACTAATTCCAGAAAAAACAGAGAACTAGACAATCAGCCCTGTTTTCAAACAATATTTCGTGGCGATTAAACAATTAAACAGAAATTTAATCCCGAAATTCACATTTTCTTACAAAAATCAAGCCATGTTCAGTAACCGATAATTCTCATATTGAGCAAACTGTTTTCGTTTAGTTGTTCTGTTGCCCCAGTGTTTATCAATGAAGGCATCAACTCTTCGCCGGAATTCTTCGCTGCTCAGATTCTCGATCTCCGCCGCGTCCACCGACCTGGAACTCACTGTTTTCCGGCAGTTATCCGTCTCAGATCTTCGAAGCTCCGGCGGTTGGCGCACCGAAATCTCTCGCTTCAGTTTCTCCGATTGAGTCCTCTGAAACCTCTCTATTTGCTTCGCCGCCTTCTCTATCGCCGCCGCCACGTCATCGCATTGCGGAATCCTTTTCGTCTCGTCCGCGCGCACCACGAGTTGCTTCTCACCATCGCCGCTGACGGATTCCTCAGCCGGCGCGCCTTCCGTGACCGGCGGCGAAGGCAGAGCAGGTTCTCGCTGATGAACAGCCGTCGCCTCGCTATATTTCACGTAGTCATCGTAAAAATCGCCGCCGCCGGAAACACTCGCGTCGTTCTGGCGGCAAAGCATGAACAACAAGACGATTATAGCGTTTCCGATAAGAAACACGACGTGGTGGTTGAGGAGATAAGCCGAAAAATCAACAAAATACCCGCCTGTCACTTTCAAAAACGCCGGAACACGCGCCGAAGTCCACGAAACCAGCCCAAACACCACCAAAACCTCGAAAATTTGCCATAGCTTCACGATTCTGCGAAAGCGATTGAACCTCGCAATAGCCTTCTCCTTCTCATACTTCACGCTATCAAACATTCCCGGTTCCATATTCAAAAAATTTCAAACAGATTCTCAAAAGCGGTTAGGGTTTCTTCGATTCAGAAGGCGGAGGGGGTTGCAGGAAAGGAAACAGAACATAAAATGGGGGAGGAAAAACAGAGGGAAAGAAAATTGCAGGCGAGAAATGAAAGGTAGTGAAAATGAAAAGGCATGCGAATTTTGAACAGAGAGAGACCATATACATAGAATCAAAAAGGGGATTTGAGGAGACTGTGTCTACGGGAGATTGAATGACGGTTTTTCCTTTTTGGTGCGTGTAGTGTGTGAGAGAGATTTGGAATTTGGTCGGGTTGAGGGTGGTAGTGGGAGAGAAAGAGAGGCTGTGTACTATGGTGGTATGGTGCACGGTTCTTATAGATGGCAGGCAGGGGCAGGGGTGGGTGCGCGAATGATTGCCTTTTTATTAGTACCATAATTAATTTGTCTCTACACGTAATTGCCTTTGTGTTGTTTTTTTTTTTTTTAACTACTGTACATATTAGTATTACTTTTTTTTTTTGGATAGGGTATTAGTTTTTGTTATAATTAAATGATTTATGAATCTTTAATTCTTTATATTTTCCACTTTTTTTAAGAATTTTTTTTCCACTTTTTTGAATTTAAAATATTTGATTTTCTTTACTAAATTGAGTTTTGAATAGCACTCATTTTCAGACCACATTGTCTAAATACGTGTTTGTTAAACATGGGCATGTAATACCCCAGGTGTAATATTATCTTATATTTGCATATATACACGTCTATTTTGTGTGATTGTGTGTGACTTGTGTATATCCATAATAAACATATGATAGTTATTTACTTGAGTATTCATCCAGATGTAGCATGGAAAAAAATCGACATGTAAATAGTCCACACTGAGTTCTGAAGATTGATAAAATAAAATTTTAATGAAACCCCTTTTATCACTTGTTTGAATTATTTTAGTACAATGAGATATAATATGGTAGGAGACACATACTCATATGGATCAAATTTGAGTTGACGGTCATAACAACATAAGTCTATTCAGTGAAGCACAATGTTGATCAATTATCAGAAAACTTCATGGCTAATCAACTTACAAAGTTACAATTAGCTAGAGTGACGGTTTTGGTACTCTTATATTACATTTTGACAGTTTGGACATAATGATTTAAACGTTGATCTCACATTTTTCTTAACTTTCAGGCTTCTTTTTTTTTTCTTATTCTTTCGGAGATCAATATTATATTCAAATTGTCTTCAAACAAGGAAAAAATGAAATTGGATATTGGAATAACAATGTTAGTCTTCCCAAAATATTAAGAAAAAATCAATAGTGATATTTATTATATTTGGATATAGTAATGGAATAACAATGTGAAATAGTAAAACTGGTCCCAAAATATTAAGATATTGACTTTCATTGAGTATCAATAGTGATATTTATTTATATTTGGTAAACTTCACACCACCGACCCCACATAGTGGGACTTTGATGGTACGTTGTTACAATTTTATTCTTGATTTTTAAATTAATTTTTCCACCCAACAAATGATTATTTTGAAATGGTTTAATTTATTTTAATTTTCATTTTCATAACTCCGGTTTTGATGATAATCAAAAGGAGCAACCAGTCATAGATTTATCAAACGGTCGTTAAAAAATAAAGAGTAAGTGTCTTGTAAGATAGTCGTACGGTGAGGCGAATTGCACTTTAAGATAAAAAATGATATTTTTGGTGTAAAAATTGATACCTAATCTGAATACACTAAAATTAAGTGTATTCAGACAAAATATTGATTTTTACACCAAAAGCATCACTTTTTACACTAAAAATATTACGCGACGCACCGTGCAATTGTCTTACACAAGTTTTGCCAAAAATAAAAACATATATCCCTAGGGTGAAAACACAAAAAGACAAACAAAAATTATGGACCACGTGGTATTGCTCACCTATTGTAAGAGTGTTAACCAGGATTCGAACCCTATATCTTTCAGTTATTTCGAAATTTATCCCCTTCCCCAACTACTACTCCCAACTTATTTTAAAAAAAAAAGAAAAATTACGGACCATATGGTCACAGAAAAGTCCAATAAATGGACTCCCCATTCAATGCCATTTGATTCTTACTAATGTTTGTTCATTAACTATGTGCCCTGTTTCGGACCTATTTTACTCTTTGAAAAAAAAAAGAAAAAAAAGAGTGAAAGCAGAATTGCTTTTAATAAGGTGACGTGTGACCTTAACTATCTTAATATAATATCTGATGAATATAACATTTTCTTTAACATTCACAATGAGATTGTTGGGTGTCCAAAAAACATATTGTTTCAGGGAACCACAGAAAGGCATATTTTGACCCACCTAATATATTCCAAAAGCCAGACGCTTCAAGGGTAAAATTATCAAATAGTAGTATTTCTATTGTATATATCATGTATATAGAGAGATGTTTACTAAATTTTGATATATCAGAATTGTATTTTAGAAATCAAAAAATATATTTCTATTGGTGAAAAGTACACCAATGCTTCACTAATGAATGATATGTTTAAGGGCGCCTTTAGTAGTTTAGTGATGATTGGGCCTGTTTGATGGGCTCGTGTGTTAGGATGGCCAGAAATTAGAAGAGTTCACAATTATCACAAATGTTTATGGGTAGCGTGGGTTGCAAGGTAAGGGTGGCAATGGGTTGGCTGTGCCTGGACTCGAGACTAGGGATGGCAACATGCGAGTTCAATTAGGGATGTGTCAAGGGAGCATGGGGTCTGGGGGCTGGGGCTATATTTTAAAAATGATACATGTAAAAAAAACGATTTAAAGAAATCCGTTTATCTTTCTTGTTTTTCTAATTACAAGTCACTTATTAAAATTTTTATTTAAAATGTTCTAACACAATCCATTTAATATCCCTTGCAACATTAAAGAAATAGTCAAGCTATCTTGCTTTCTCAACTGAAAAATTATGATTAATTTTTTTTTTGAGTTTTGATATGTAAAATAATTAATTGACAGTAAAGGCAACTACAAAATTACAGGAGGCTAAGGAGAAACATTAATAGAAAAACACTACTAGAGGTATGATATAAATTAGACTTTTCAAATTTATATATAATCAAACGATGAAATATTTACAAGCTAATGAACTCTAAAGAGAGTAGGGAATTCCTATTTTCTAGGCACTTAATTTTCATTCAATTTTCAAATTGCAACATTCAGTTCTTAATCTTCAATCTCATTAATTACTCATCTAATATTTTAGTTTTGGAATGTTAATATGATACATGTAAATATGTATATATGAGCCTCCATTTTTTCAGGGGCCTGAGGCAATTGCCTCATGGTTGACACGGCCCTGCCCGCAATGAATCCGTCCTATTCGAGGTGGGTCTAAACCCATCCGAACGGGTCTCTAGGTGAGTAACTGGTCCATTTTTCAAAGCCCGGGGTTCAAGGCAGGTAACGAATCCAGATCCACCTCGTTAGACTTAAAAATATTATATTTTGAAATATATTTTCCCATGTACTAATTATTTTTAGTTGCTGCAAATAATAATCCTAACATTAGACCAGTGGTTTTGGACTTCCTTTCTACCGTGACTCAATTTTATATTTCAAAATACTTATTTTTATTAGTAAATATTGGAAAAATTGGTTTTGGTAAAGCCAAAATTCCAAGTGTGGAGAATCGCTAATTTTGGAAACGAGTGGTGTATTAATTTTCACAAAACCATTTATTGGTGAGTGAGAAATCGATGCACAAATGGCACACTTGGAAAAATATATTTATGGGAAAGGTATCCAACTTATTTAGAATATTGGTAGATTGGTCAAAATCTGTTGTTTGGTAAGTTGCTTGATTTTATTTGTTAAATAGGCAGTTTTTACTCAAATCACCAATTTTATGGAATCTTGAAAAAGTGCATCAAATCATTCCTGAACTGATTGAAGCCACAATTGGAAGGATTGACTTTGCACAAATCAATCAAGATAAGGAAGGATTTGGTCGATATTTATGGACATAATTAAGTCCAAATTATTAGTGTTTTCCGTTGGAGGATGCCTAGTATTTTCCCTATAAATAAAGGCCCCTCAATTCAGTGGAATACGCATTCACCATCACAAAATGCGTGCATACAAGTTTCATAGTATGTCACGCTCAAAATTCACATCTGCACAGTAGGTGTTACGTTAGGGTGTGACGTCACTCAGGGCCTCACTCATCTCAGTTCGCCGGATAGAAGAATTTGTAGTGCTCTTATTCTTTACTAAAGTCGTTGTATCTTGAGAGACTCATTGCCTGTAACCGTGAGCATCATGACGGGGCAACAAGAGTCTTAAAGAGAGAGTTCGCTCGCCTCGACTTATTTTATTACTTTTTTTTTATTTTTTTTGTAATAGACGTTGTTAATTAGAATTATCCGACGTTGTATCCCTTTGATTTTTGGTGTATCTCCAATAATTTTAAGACTATATATTGTTTATAATTTGGACTGATGGTGTCTTCAAGCAATGCGATGATTACTGATTCTATTGGTGTGGCATCGGGTGTTACAACACCTCTGACAACACATGTTTCTGTTGTTCCTACCTTTAGTGTGACCTCACCTCTTCCAACACCTGTTCCTGCTTCTGTTTCGATGACTGTGGGGGAGTGATCACACCTCGTGTCACACCTCTGCTCGCATATGCTCCAGTGACTGTGGGGGGTGTGACCACACCTTCTGTCATACCTACCCCAAATTCTAATGTTCTAGCGAGTGTGGCCGGTGGTACATCACATGCGGCCTCACTTCAGGTTTCACATGGTTCTGTGTGTGTCTTTGGTGTTACATCATCTTTTTGGGAACACCTTCGATCACACATGTTCTAGCAACCGTGGTTGCCCATGCTGAAAGGCTAGAAAAATTTACCGGACTTAACTTTAACACATGGCAGCAAAAGATGTTCTTATATCTGACTATCTTAAGTTTGGTGAGGTTCCAGAAAAAGTACCTTCTTGTTGTTGCCCCAGACGATACCAATATGGATCGTAGGGATTTCCTTGATGCATGGGGTCAAGGGGACTACTTATGCGAGTATTACATCCCTAATGGATTGGATAATCTATTATACAGTGTGTATGCCTCGTTCAAAGGTACTATCAAGGGACTGTGGATCTCGTTGGACAAAAAGTACATAATAGAGGATGTCGGCACCAAAAAGTTCATTGTTGGCATATTCTTGGAGTATGTGATGGTTGATGAGTGTAAAATATACATGCATTTAAGGGATTAAAATGATATATATTTGATGCATTTGCAAGCATATTCAATATGTTTTGCTTGGTTTCCCTTGTTGGGCGTGATACTGCGTACTCTTGTGAATTTTGCAGAAAATAGAGCTAAATTGGATAAAAAGAGATATCACGTTCCAAAGTATAGGTCAAGAGCTAATGTACGAGCACAAATATGAGGAAGAGAAGCATGGAAGGTCAAACAAAAGGAATTTTCCTTCAAAAACGTCAAAACGCTAGCTAACATTTCAAAGATCGGGCAGAGTTCGATTTTTTGGCCATAACGCCCTCTACAAAATTGATATGATTCAAATGGCCATGGAAAGCTAAGAGAAATATCTACAACTTTCATGAAGACCCCAAGATCAAATTCTGATCGCACGACCTGTCCGTGTGGGTTGACACGTTCGTGCGATGTAACTGGGGCTGAATTGGTCTCCTTTTCCTACTCAAACTCTGCAAGTGATCTCTCCAAGCATCTATAAAAGGGACCCAAGGCTATGCACGGAAAATCATCCATCAATACTTCATTCCATATATAAAGCACATCAAATAACACAAGAACGAAGGAATCGAAGAGCTTCTGAGAGCAAAAGGCTAGGCCGCGAAGAACACCACAAGGCTTTCGCATCTAGGGAGCACAAGAGCTTCGAGGGCTTGGAAGGGGAATCCTTCCTGACAAGAAGGAGTTTTCTTTCTATATCTAAGAACTCTTGTCTGTACTTAAATGATGTCATAATATTGATTCGAATTTGTCTATGAATTTGTAATCAATGTTTGACATATTTTTCGGATCTTAGGGGCATAATCGAAACTGTGAATTTAATATTAATATGATTATTTATTTACTTAATTAATTCATGCGTTCTATTTTATGAATTCGAGTGCTTATTTTATAATTGCTTTTTATTTGGCCAATAATTTGCATGTCATATTTCTAGTCCATAATCCGAGAGGTGAGTTCTAGTAAGACGAAAATCGAATTCAAACATGAAACATGTGTGACAAAACGTGTTTGTGGGGAGTCATTTAATTCACAAATCTTTTGGGAGTTAATAAGAATTGTAACGATCCGAGAGGACTACAATTCTTATTAATCAATTGTATACGCAGTGAATGAATTTAGGAATTTGAATCCATAGAATTGCATGAATTGGTTTTTAAAACTTTATTCGCATTTAATATTGAAGAAGCATGTTGAGATTATGTGCCTAAGGTTGCTCCCAATGATGTTGAAAATACTTGTGGGGTTCACAAATTTACTTTATTTTTTTTTTATTGTTTCGATTTTTTCCTTAGACTAAAATAACTTGATTTTTGGTCGTTTCAATAAAATTGGAATACAATGTTATTATACCCTAAGTGTTTTGAGCTCCAATCCCTGAGGAATACGACCTTGCTTGCCATTATCCTATAAACTACACTGTACACTTGTAGTTAGATGAACCAGAACAAATGTTTGGCGAACAAGTTTTTGGCGTCGTTGCCGGGGATTGATTAGATTCTGCTTAGATATAGTAATAAGTAGTTCAATCTTAATTGAAGCATATTTTTTGTAAATATTTTTTTTTCGATTTTTTTTCTCTTCTTCGTTTCTAACATCGTTTTTGTTGAGTGCGAGACTGGAATCGTTGGAGATATAAGAAGCCCAAATCGCTGCTGCATTAGGAGGCCAACATCAAAATGGCAAATTCCCAGGCGATACTTAATCCGAGATAACAGAGCAACGCCATTCGTCTGATGGATGGTACAGAATATGAGGGCTCAATGATTTCAACCGACGCGGTTCAACGAAAGCGATGCTAGAAATCTGAGTCTGGCTGAAGACGAAAAACTTAGCGCTTTGTGGGAGGCAACCCAGACGTCGCGAAAAACCCCGGGGGTCAAAAAAATGAAAAACAAAACAAAAAAAAATTTAAAAAAATGAAAAAAAATTAGAAAAAAATGAAATAAAAAACAGATGCACACGGGCATGTAGACGCACGCGACCTAACCGTACGATCAGCTCCTTCAGTTTCCGAATTGACGGACGAGCTCCCGGCTTCATCAGAACTATCCATGTAAATATTTATTATGCATTCCTCTTTTCTTTTGATAATTTCCTCATATGTTCGGGACGAAGCATATTTTAAGTTTGGGGGGGTTGTCAAGAATGTGTAAATTAGTACTGTTGCATTTTGCATTGCATTTAGGACTGCACGTAGAGCACTTGCATAAAAAAAACATTTTTTTTCTTTATTTTTTCAATTTTTAGTTATTTTTGTTTTAGCACGTTTACCGCTTTAGCACGTTTAATTGCTTTTGTGTGATTTTTTTAATTCAGTTCGTATGCCTAGCTCCCTAGGATTTTACAATGAATATTTTATGGCATGAGATAACATACTTGTGGGAATAATGTAATAAATTCTTAGGAGGAAAGTTTATTTGCTGGGCATTTATTAAGAAAATTGGGTATTTGAGCATGTTGCAAAAAATAAGCCTGTAAGCTTTTGGGCCTTAAACTGCTTTATATTTTGCAGACGTATTTTCTTCTTGAGTGTGTCATTCATGATTGATAGAGCACTAGAACTTGCTCTGGTGTCTTTATTGAAGCCATGTGTGTGTGCAATTTTTGAAAATGATCTAAGGCTATCTTTGTTTAGCCTACTTAGCCTAAAAAACCTACCTATGAACTCATGATTCCCTAGTTAGCCAAGTTTGAGCCAAAACTATTATTCTGAGCCACATTAATCTTTAAAATTTACATGTTTTTAATGCCTACAAATTCTTGAGCTTATAGAAAATGAATAAGTTTGGGGGAGATGTGGTGAAAAATTTATGAAAAAGAGAGGAAGTTGGCAAAAGAAGGAGGGATGAGCAGTATCTATGTAAATAGAAAAAGTACATGAATCTCGAAAAAGAAAGAAATATCTCTGAAAAAGAAGAGAAAAATCGAGCAAAAGAAAATTCTGAAAAAAAAAGAGAGAGCTTGAGGCTATTTAAAAAAAAAGGCCTAAGAATGAAAAAGGAGAAATAATGGTGGAATTGAGTTGAAAAAGAAAACTGATATTATATTAAAATTGGGTTGGTGAATTGCAAGTTTGTATGCATAAATTCTATTTGCTCAAGTCAAGTCACTTAATCCAAATTTCCCTACCCTTACCAAATAGCCTACATTACAACCTAATAAAAAGTCCTTTTTGATTCTTAGATTGTGCACATAAAAGTGGTAGGGATGTTAGACGAGTTGCAAGCTTATGGTAGTTCTACATTCACTGAATTGAATTTGAGCGTAAACAATATCCATACACTTCTGAGAGTCGAGTGATACACTATCTTCTTGTGAGTCGCGATGTCGAATACCCAAGAGAGTATTGATTATGCCGAGTTTATGAATGATGACTTCTTGATGATGAGTTACATGGTGTCCTTGAGTATGGAATCGAGTGCTATTTAATGTTTATAGTGTTCTTGGGTGTTCTTTCGTTTTTACCCCTTATATTATTTTTCTTAATTTGCTCGAGGACGAACAATGCTTTAAGTTTGGGGGATTTTGATGAGTGTAAAATATACATGCATTTAAGGGATTAAAATGATATATATTTTATCATTTGCACGCATATTCAATATGTTTTGCTTGGTTTCCCTTGTTGGGCGTGATACTGCTTACTCTTGTGAATTTTGCAGAAAATGGAGCTAAATTGGATAAAAAGAGACATCACGTTCCAAAGTATATGTCAAGAGCTAATGTACGAGCAAAAATATGAAGGAGAAAAGCATGGAAGGTCAAACAAAAGGAATTTTCCTTCAAAAACGTCAAAACGCGCTAACAGTTTCCAGCACTGGCAGAGTTCAGTATTTTGGCCATAACGTCCTCTACAAAATTGATATTAAGGTGATTCAAGTGGCCATGGAAAGCTAAGAGAAATTTCTACAACTTTTATGAAGACCCCAAGATCAAATTCGGATCACACGACATGTCTGTGTGGGTTGACACGGTCGTGCGATGTAACTGGGGCTGAATTGGTCTCCTTTTCCTACTCAAACTCTCCAAGTGATCTCTCCAAGCATCTATAAAAGGGACCCAAGGCTATGCATGGAAAATCATCCATCAATACATCATTCCATATATAAAACACATCAAATAACACAAGAACGAAGGAATCGAAGAGCTTCTGAGAGCAAAAGGCTAGGCCGCGAAGAACACCACAAGGTTTTCGCATCTAGGGAGCACAAGAGCTTCGAGGGCTTGGAAGGGGAATCCATCCTGATAAGAAGGGGTTTTCTTTCTATGTCTAAGAACTCTTGTCTGTACTTAAATGATGTCATAATATTGATTCGAATTTGTCTATGAGTTTGTAATCAATGTTTGACATATTTTTCGGATCTTAGGGGCATAATCGAAACTGTGAATTTAATATTAATATTATTATTTATTTTCTTAATTAATTCATCCATTCTATTTTATGAATTCGAGTGCTTATTTTATAATTGCTTTTTATTTGGCCAATAATTTGCATGTCATATTTCTAGTCCATAATCCGAGAGGTGAGTTCTAGTAAGATGAAAATCGAATTCAGACATGAAACATGTGTGACAAACGTGTTTGTGGGGAGTCATTTAATTCACAAATCTTTTGAGAGTTAATAAGAATTGTAACGATCCGAGAGGATTACAATTGTTATTAATCAACTGTTTACGCACCACCTGACCAGGGGAGTAAATGAATTTAGGAATTTGAACCCATAGAATTGCATGAATTGGTTTTTAAAACTTTATTCGCATTTAATATTGAAGAAGCATGTTGAAATTATGTGCCTAAGGTTTCTCCCAATGATGTTGAAAATACTTGTGGGGTTCACAAATTTACTTTATTTTTTTTCTTATTGTTTCGATTTTTTTCTTAGACTAAAATAACTTGATTTTCGGCCGCTTCAATAAAATTGGAATACGATGTTATTATAGCCCAAGTGTTTCGAGCTTCAATCCCTGAGGAATACGACCTTGCTTGCCAATATCCTATAAACTAGACTGTACACTTGCAGTTAGATGAACCAGAACAAATTTTTGGCGAACAATGATTGACACCAAGACTGTTATAAGTCAACTCCAAGAATTGCAATTTGATTTTGCTGCAGCTGTGAGAAACCTTCCAAGTGGTCTGTAATTATTGAAAAGTTGTCGTCTAGTTGGAGGGATTTCAAAAATTATCTCAAGCATAAGATGAAGCAAATGGGCTTGGAGGCAATATTTTTAAACTCAAACTGGACATCGAATCGGATTAATAACTGGGTCATTGGTTTAACCGGTGAAACCGTTCTAAAAAAACCGGTTGACTCATATATATAAACATATATATGTACAAATGTAAAAAACTAAAAAATAACAAATAACAAATAAAAATAAAAACAAATTTAATAAATCATAATATCCAAATATATGTATAAGTAGAATATAAGGAAAAGTTATCTATAAATTTACCAAATACATTTTCGTTCCATTTTTGTAATAAAATAAAGAAAATTTGCTTAAAAATATTTGAACCGGGTTCACCGGATCACCGATTTTCGGGTTTTTTTATCAGGTTTGACCGGGTGGCAATGGTTTTTTAGCCACCCAATTTTAATATAGAACCGGACCGGACATGTGACCGATTCCCAGTTAAACTGGTCGAACCAGCTGGTCCGATTCGGGTTTCAAAACACTGCTTGGAGGATTTGATTGTCAAATTGCGCATTGAAGAAGGCAATAGACAATCAAATGTCAAGAACGGTAAGACCTCGATGGAGGCAAAGACTAATTTGGCAAAATCTGAAACAAACAAGAAATGCAAGCACTCGGGGAATAGCAGTAAGGTTAAACCCAATAACAAGAAAGCCAAGAAGTCTGTAGGAAATTGCCATAACTGTGGTAGACATGGACACAAACAAAAGTACTGTCGGGATGCCCCTAAGAACAAGGGAAAACAATTTGGAACGAACTTGGTCATTGAGGAAGGTATGTCCGAGTTGGACTTGCCTGATGTTGTTTTTGAAGCTAACCTAGTGGGCTACCCTAGGGAATGGTTCGTTGACACCAGTGCGACTCGTCACGTGTGCTCGGATCGTGACGTTTTCTCTATGTATACCCCAATTTCTGGGAGGAGCCTCCACATGGGAAACTCTTCAACTTCTGACATTGTTGGAATTGGGAAGGTGATGTTGAAGATGACGTCTGGGAAGGAGCTAAACTGAAAGAAGTACTGCATGTCCCAGATATTAGGAAAAATCTTGTATCAGGGTCATTAAGCGTACAACATAGCTTTATACTAGTGTTTCAGTCTGGTAGCTTTCTACTTACTAAGAATGGGCAATTCCTTGGAAAGGGACACCTTGAAAAGGGATTGTTCAAGATGAATATAATGGATGTGCGCCACACCAATGATGCTGATAAAACTATTGCTTCTCCCTCTTATATGATTGGGTCTTGTGATTTATGGCATGTTAGACTTGGGCATGTTAACATGAATTCCATAAAGAAATTGGTAGATATGAAATTATTACGAGATGTTCATTTAGACTCACAATATAAATGTGAGATATGTGTTGAGGCTAAAATGTCAAAGGCACTTTTTCATTCGGTTAAAAGGAGCACGATGTCTCTAGAACTTGTTCACACTGATGTGTGTGATATGAAACTCGTGCATACTAGAGGAGGCAAAAAGTTATTGCATCACATTTATAGATGAGTGCTCAAGGTTCTGGTATGTTTACTTGCTGAAAAGTAAAGGCGGGGGGCTATAGATGCCTTTAAGAACTTCAATAGTGAAGTAGAGAATCAACTCAGCACCCGGATCAAGTCAATCTGGAGTGATAGATTTGGAGAGTATGTGGCTCCATTTAAGGAATTTTGCAATGAACCTAGCATAATTCCCCAAACCACGGCACCTTACTCACTTTAATCGAACGGCATTGTTGAGCGCAAGAATAGAACCCTAAAATACATGACGAACGGTATGTTGATTAACTCAGGGTTACCACAGAACTTGTGGGGGGAAACAATTCTTTCTGCTAGCCATATTCTAAATAGGGTTCCCCACAAAGGAAAAGATAAAACCCCATATGAATTATGGAAAGATCGGGAGCCGAGTGACGGAAGGAACCACTATTAAATCAAGGAATATTATAATTTTTCGAGCACATCTATCCTTGTAAAGAAAACAAAGAAGAGAGTTTGATAAAAAGAACTCGTGATGATGAAGGTGATACATCACAAGGTGGTAATGAGTCAAGACGCAACAGAAGGACGAAGACAGCTAAGTCATTTAGTCTAGACTTCATTATCTACTTGTTGGATAATGAACCTTGGACCATCCAAAAAGCATTATCTAGTCCTGAAGCCCCAATGTGGAAGGAGGCTATCAATGCAAGAGATAGACTCTATCATGCAAAACCACACATGGGAATTGGTTGATCTCCCATCTGGCAGTAAAACTCTAGGATGCAAGTAGGTCCTAAGGAGGAAATATAAGGTTGATGGATCAATTGATAAATATAAAGACAGATTAGTGGTTAAGGGCTTCAAACAAAAAGAATGACATGATTTCTTTGACACCTACTCACCTGTAACGAGGATTGCCTCCATAAGGGTGCTCTTGGCGATTATTGTTTTGCACAATCTCCAAGTTCACCAAATGGATGTAAAGACTACAATTTTGAATGGGGAGTTAGAGGAAGAAATCTATATGGAACAACCCGAGGGTTTTGTGGTTCTTGGACAAGAGAAAAATGTGTGCAGGCTAGTTAAGTCCTTGTATGGACTAAAACAAGAACCAAGGTAATGGCACATTAAATTTGACAATGTGATGATGTCAAATGGATTTCACATTAACGAATGTGATAGCTGTGTATATGTAAAGGGCACACCTGACTCGTTTATCATTGTCTGTCTATATGTTGACGACATGTTGATAATGGAAAGCACTCGTGAAATGATCATGGGGATGAAGAACATGTTGAAAGATAACCTCGACATGAAAGATTTAGGTCGAGCTGATGTGATCATAGGGATCAAAATATAGAGGGTGTCAGAAGGCATCCTACTGTCTCAATCTCACTATATCGAAAATGTATTGAGAAAGTTCAGTGCCTTTGATGATCCACTGGCAAGTACACTCATGACGATAGCATGCGTTTAATCAAGAATACAGGGGAACCAATGGCTCAACTTGAGTACTCTAGGATCATTAGGAGCCTAATGTACATCACAAATTGTACAATGCCAGATTTGGCATACTCGGTAAATAAACTAAGTAGATTCACAAGCAATCCAAGCAATGAGCACTGGAAAGCACTGACAAGGGTGTTACGAAACTTGAAGTACACCTTGAGTTTGGGCTGCACTACACGAGCTATCTAGCAGTACTAGAAGGGTACACTGATGGAAACTGGATATCGGACTCAAAAGACTCACACTCCACCAGTGGGTATGTATTTATCATAGGTCGCGGTGTAGTATCCTGGAAGTCCACTAAGCGAACGTGCATAGCCCGGTCCACCATGAAACCAGAATTCATAGCTTTGGATAAAGCTAGTGAAGAAATTGAATGGCTTCGAAACTTCCTCAAGGATATTCCATATTGGGACAAGCTTGTGTTATCAATATTGATACATTATGATAGCCAAGCAGCTATAGGCAACGCAGAAAGTGCCATGTACAATGGTAAGTCTCGGTATATTCGTCGAAGACACAATACCGTGTGGGAATTAATCTCAAGAGGATCCACTAACTAAAGGGCTAAATAGAGATCAATTCCATAAATTGCTAGAGAGAATGGGTATAAAATCCACAACTTAAAGAACAGTGTTTAGTGGAAACTCAACCATGATGACTGGAGATCCCAAGAACTTGGTTCAATGGAAAAACTAAACTTTAGACTGTTCAGTCATAGCACTTGGTACTTAGATTCAAGCTAACCATTCCCTAGAAGCCACAACCAAGTGACTGAACTTGCTGATTGTGGTGAGGTTAAGTCCTATGGATTTTTATTGAGTCCAATACCTAATAAAATGGGGTATTACAGGGTACCTCTGATAGGCAAGGTCACCTATGTAAGTGCGAGGACGAGCCGCCTCAATGAAATACTTATGAATCCCAAGTGATCCATGGCCAAAACGGACACAACTAGAGAACTTCGAGATTAGTGGAAATGTTGTTGTGTAAGTACTATTGTTTTGGTATATTAGTAAGTGGCGTAGTTCAAGGCATCATGTCCACTAAGCCACGGATATATCCGATAGTATCTTACTAAGAAAGGTTCAAAGCTACAAGCTACCTATCCCGATGCAATAATGTTTTCTGAGGTAAGAGTGACTGAGTCTGCATGCATTCATGCATCGTTTTTACTCATGTGAGGGGTTGTTTGGAAAAATTAGTTTTGGTAAAGCCAAAATTCTAAGTGTGGGACTCGTTAATTTTGGGAATGAGTGGTGTATTAATTTGCAGAAAACTATTTATTGGTGAGTGAGAAATTGATGCACAAATGGTACACTTGAAAAGATATATTTATGGAAAAGGTATCCAACTTATTTAGAATGTTGGTAGATTGGTCAAAATTCACTGTTTGGTAAGTTGCTTGATTTTATTTGTTAAATAGGCAACTTTAAATCAAATCACCAATTTTATGGAATCTTAAAAGAGTGAATCATCATTCTTGAACCGATTGAGGCCACAATTGAAATGATTGACTTTACACAAATCAATCAAGATAAGGAAGGATTTGATCGATAATTATGGACATAAATGAGTCCAAATTATTAGAGTTTTCCTTTGGCGGATCCCTTGTGTTTTTCCTATAAATAAAGGCTCATCCATTCAGTAGAATACTCATTCACTATCACAAAATTCGTCCATACAAGTTTCATAATCTGTCACTCTCAAAATTCGCATCTGCACAGTAGGTGTTATGCCAAGGTCTGACGTCACTCAGGGCCTCACTCATCTCAATTCACCGGGTAGAAGGATTTGTGGTGCTCCTATGTTTTACCAAAGTTGTTGTATCTTGGGAGACTCGTTGCCTGTAACCGTGAGCATTGTGATGGGACAACAAGAGTCTTAAAGAAAGAGTTAGCTCGCCTCGACTTGCTTTACTACTTTCTATTTCGTTTTTCTTGTAATAGACGTTGTTAGTTCGAATCATCCCCCATTGTATCCCATTGATTTTTGTTGTATCTCCAATAGTTAATATCAAGCTTCATCTGTTTATTTGTTTTTTTTTCTGGATTTTGGGGATTCAAGTTTGCCAGACTGTGATTTTTAATTATTTATCTTAAGTTAGGAAACGGAGGCTTTGAGTTGGTGAAGAGAAACATATAATTATGAGTTAAATGCATATTTCTTCCGTCCATGAAGAGTCAACTACTAACAGAGTTTTATATTAGCTGAACAATAAATGATTTCTTAATTTTGTGGGTCGGGTCCAACGGTTGGACATGCTGGGTTCTAGGTATGTGGCTAGTCTAGAAGCCAGGTGGAGTGGGTCCCGAACCCTATTTTCCTAGACAGGGCATGTTTGGGACGGGTTTTTAGTAATTCTATTAAAGTATACTTTTTAAATAAAATGTGTATAATAATTTTTTTTAAATGTGTCGGTTGGGTGGGTGGGTGTCTTACTTGGACATGTTTCCATTATTGGTTTTATAGGTATTGTTTTTGAATACAACGTCCTAAGAATGGTGGGACTGGTAGGATTTTGATCCAAGGTCAATGGCATGGATTACAAATGTTCAACCTAGTGATCTATAATCAATTCCTTTATGGTGCATTTGGATGAGGGAATTTGGGAGAGGAATTTGGATGAGTGATTTGAAATCCTTAGCTAAGGAATTTGGGAGGGGATTTGGGATGAGTGATTTGAAATCCTTAGCTAAATTTATATCCTTGTTTGGAATATAAATCCAAATCAATGCATTTCAAATTCATCTTTAAATTTTAGTTCATTCAAAGGATTTTAATCCCTCCCAAAATCTAGTCATTTGAAATTCATTATTTTCCTTTTCCTTTGTGCTCACTTGCAATTTACACACACTTGCACACACTACACACACTGCATATATTTGCACACACTTACACACAATGTACACACACTTCATACATTTACACACTAACACACACTGCACACACACTACACGCACTACAAACATTTACACACACTTAGACACACTACAGACAGTCACACATACTCTCTCTTACATATTCACACTGCACTATCTTCATACACACATAATAAAAGTTATATATTTCATATTTTTATTCGTGTATAAAATTATAATTATCTATAAAATAATAAGATTATATATTTTATTTTTATTTATTAGATATCAGTTAAGAAAATGAATAGAGCTTTTGAATTTTTTTATCAAAATTTACGATGGATTTGAAATATCTACACAACTCACATCATTCAAACAAGAGATGGATTTCAAATCCAAGGAGTTTGAAATCTATTCATTTGGAATCTCTCAGAATTTCAAATCCCTCCATCCATCCAAATGGACACTTATTGGTTTTATAGGCTTAAGTATTGAAGTGTTTTCGATAAGTAATTCTGGCACTCCTATATATATGTTGTTTTATAGGTATTTTCTATTGATTATATAAATACTGAATGTAAGAATATTTATTTTAGAATTTTTTATATATGTGCAATTTTAATAGTTTCAATTAATAAAATAAAAAGATACATGTTTTCTCCAATTCACGATTTCATTTATGTCCCACTAAACCATCTCCACTAGTCTGCACCACTTAATTGATGTAGAATCTGCACTATTTTGGTGCATAACCTACACTCTATCTAGAGTCAGTAGAAATGGGTGAGTGAGGTGGGTTGGCCGAGAGGTGGCGGACCGAGAAAACCTCCAACCCAACCCGCTTTGGTCATGGGTTATGCGGGCCCTAAAAATTAAAAAAAATAAAAAAAATATTTTTTATTCATATTATTAATTTTAATGAATTAAATATACTAATGGATAACAAGTACATATTTTATAAAAATATTATATATACCTTTATAAGAGATAAAAATATAAAATATCGATTATGCTATTTTTTTGTGTATTTTATCTAATTTTTCTTTTTTTTTTCTTTTTCTTTTATTTACGCGGCCTAGCCCCGCCTTGCGCACTACTAAATACTTAACCCACCCCCTACCTTAGGCGGGACGGGCCGGCCCAATGGGCCTGACCCGTTTTGACAGCTATAACTGTTGGGAAATTTATTTTTAGATTTTGATGATTGCCATGTAAAACTTAGACTAGAAAGTTGGCACCCCATTTTCTTTGTAATTTGCATAGTAATAGATAGGGCTGTTCGAGCTGAGTTAAGTCAGCTATGCCTAAACATGTAAGAAGTCAACTGAAGACTAGAATGAAAACTCCACCGTGATATAGCCGAGTATGGCAAGGAAGACAAGACAGAACTCGAAAAAGTATAAGTTGAGATGACGCAACAGAAGTGTCGACAAGTCAACCCAAGATAGCCAAGTCTTAAGTTGAAGTGACAGATGAGTCATCCAATGATTGGAAGTCGACTCAAGTCATCCGGGAAGTTAAAAACTGCAATCAAGTCAAGACAATCAAAAGGATCCGTTGCACAGAAGTCAAGAAAGTTACTTAAACAAGTAATACTTCCATACTGCAATATTCTAAAGTGCTCAGTCCCAGAAGCGTGCAAAAGGAATAAACTAATGGGAAGCACTCGCACCCGTGTCGAACTCGAAAAGTCAAGATTCATTCAATACGAGGAAATGTCAATTTCAAGGACTGCAACAAGACAAGCCAACGACCACAAGTGCCTTTTGAAAATTAGCCTATCTCTTCAACGGGTAGATTTTCAAAAGAACACTATAAAAGGCTGAGGAATCAATTTGAGAAAGGATATAGGTTACCTTGACTATCAATACTACGAACATTCAAGCTATCAATTGAGCTGTAACCTACAAAATATTCTCAAATCATTCAAGCTTAATCCTCAC
The DNA here is from genome assembly GCA_016081115.2 of Rehmannia glutinosa. Classification (NCBI taxonomy): domain Eukaryota; kingdom Viridiplantae; phylum Streptophyta; class Magnoliopsida; order Lamiales; family Orobanchaceae; genus Rehmannia; species Rehmannia glutinosa. The sequence goes on from CM071928.1 coordinate 67,382,403, forward strand.
ACCAAAACTTCAAAGGAAATCAATCCAACACTTACCTGTGAAGGAAAGACGACTTCAATCAGTTGAAGAGGAAATATTTGAAGAATCAACGGTGTCTACATTCCACAGAGGATTGCAGAAAGGTTCAAGGTCGAACCAGTCTCAAGCTATTGGAGGGCTTCGTTATCAAATCCAAGAAGCTTGAGCAAGTGGGTCAGTAGTAGCAAGGTAGCCGCCTGTGAAGAAGCCGAGTCGTCAGAAGCCACCTGTGACCAAGGCATCTCCGCACTAGGTCCCAAAGGATCAAGTCACCGTGTGTGATCAAGACTTGCATCCGGACCGATAACCACTTTGTACTCTGATCAATACTTAGTGGATTCCTCCAGGAGTTGGAGAAGAGAGGATTAGAAGAATTACCCCATCTTCGAACCTCTATAAAATTTATTGTGTCATTTACATTTCAACACTTCAATTCTGCATATTATTTTATACCTGTTGATAAATTTGCTATCCAATTGATATTTAACAAAGTGCTAAAACCAAGTGTTAAAACAAACGTAAACCAAATTCAAGGGTGTTAAATCTTCCGATGAAAACATATCACAAAGTTGAGTTAAGCTTTAGACTAAGCGGTGAGTTATTCTATCAACAAATCGGTCGAGTTTGTTGAGTGGCTAACTCTGGTTAACTAACTTAGTGTCCATCAAGGACTTAGCCGTGAAGTATTAACTCTGAACTATCTTAAAAGGACTAAATTGAAAATTTGGTAAGGTTTATTCAACCCCCCTTCTAAACCTTACACTCACACCCCTTGGGGACCTACAAGTGGTATCAGAGCGGTTGGTTCATTGAGCCTTCCGCACTGGTTGCTGAACTAGATCTCCAATCTTTCAAAGCTTGCTTTAGCACTAGAACTTTCAAAACTCCTTTATTCAGAAGTTATTATCATGGAAGCAAATTTGACACGCATCCCTATGTTCGCTATTAAGGAATTTGATGATTGGAAAATTCGTATGCGAGCTCATCTATCAAAGATTACACGATGAAATGTGGATAGTAATAGAAGATGGGCCACCGCAAATTTTAAAAGTGAACACAAACCGTAAAGGAGGGCTACTGCACTTTGAAGGAGAAGAGGATGTTGCTCCCAGACCAGCTATGGGTTGAAAAACCAATAGCTGAATGGACAAATGATGACAGAAAAAGATACAACTTGGACAACGTGGCCAAGGATATTCTTTACAAAACTTTGGACAAAGCCATGTTCAACAAAGTCAAATCATGCAAGACTGCAAAAGAAATCTGGGATAAGCTAACTTTGATTTGTGAAGGCTCTGAGCAAATCAAGGAAAATAAGCTATCTGTTGTTGTGCAAAAATTTGAAAACTTTAAGATGCTTGAAGGAGAAACCTTGGATCAGCTGGATGCTAGATTCACTGAAATTACCAATGAATTGTCAGCACTTGGGAGAGAATATACACAGAAAGAGATGTGTATGAAGATTCTAAGAAGTCTCCCAACTGAGTGGGAAATGAAAGTCATGGCCCTGAGACATTCCATAGACCTATCAAAAACATCTAACCATGAGTTATTCTCAGATCTCAAAGCCTATGAATTTGAGCTGAGAAGAAAAGATCAAGAAGAGACAGTTGTGCCCAAAACAGTTGCTCTAATAGTCAAGGATGGGAAGAGAGTCAAGTCAAAGAAGTCATTGACCAAGAGAGATTGCCCCGATGGTTAAAAGGTTCAACAAGTTCTTTAACAAGAACTACAAAAGAGGCAAAGGTGAATCTTCCGTAAGATACTCGGCTCACTCCCAAGTCAAGGGAAGATAGGCCACCCAAGAGAGCAAAGCATCAAAAGATCGAATACCAAAGAACTGACAATCCAAGAATGGAAAGAGTCGATCAAAAAGTTGAGAGTCTATGTTTGAACCGCAGCAACCTACACTATGCCATTGATTGCCCATATCCTGTAGTGACCAAATACAGAATGAAGAGGAAAGAAAAGTCTTGAGAGAAAGAAGACAAGAAAAGAAAAAAGCAATGTTAATCGCAGAGATCACCGAGACAAATGCAAGTCAAAAGACACAAAGCACTTTCGGAGAGTAGTGAATCGACTACTCAAGTGACTCAAGAAGAAGCCTTGATATTTTTAATGGCCAAAGAACAAGACCAACTCCGACCAAGAAGATGAGGTACACTCTAACTCATCTCACTCAGACACTAGTGATAGTGATTGTGACACGCACACTTCATCACCCACTAATCTTTATGATTCATTAGGCAAAATGATGAAAGACTTTGAGCACATTAAATCCTCGCACACACTGCTAAATGAGAAAAACAGCCTGCTCAAAAGCCAAAACTCACAGCTGACTAAGGAGCTGAGTACTCCGAGTCACATAGCTGATGAGAATAAAGAACTAAAAAGGCTGAAAATGCTAAGTTAATAGCAGAGATAGTCTTATATAGGAAAGAGGAAAATGACCTCAAAAATGTGATTGCCTCATTCACTAAGGCATCTAAATCTTTGGATGATCTTATTATGAGCCAAAGAGAATGTGGAGATAAACAGGCTTAGGATTTAATTCCTCTATGCTAAGTCAAGCTCCCAAAGTGATTTTGGAAAAAGGATCTTCAAGCAATGAAGCATCTCAAAAATCCAAAACTCCAAATGGTGCACACACATTCATTCCAAAGCACAATCACAACCAAACTGGCCTTGGTTATAAAGGAAAAGGAAAACAGCCAGTTGAGTATGCTTGAGAGGACAACGAGAAGAAATCCAAATGAGTTCCTCAAAAATTCCAAATAGAAAATACTCAGAAAAGAAGAAACAGAGCTACCAAAAACCCCAGAAGTTCTATAAAAGGAACACATATGATGGGAATGGTAGAAACTACACAAGCCAAGCTGATTGGTACAATGTGAAAAATCAACAAAAATCAATGGAATACATGCCTAGATGGCAAATGCCTAGAACTCAGGAAAGGCCATTCCAAAGGCAAAAGAGCTATCCTCAGCATATATATGCACCCAAACACTACACACAGAGGTATCACAACTACCCAAGGAACGCAATTGCTAAAACACACACAGGCATACAGACAAAAGAGACAGATGTATGAACCTAAAACCCCCAAACAATTTGCCAAAGTAAATTATGATTTTGGCACAGATAGATGGCAACCTCTTAGAGTCAAATCATTTGGCTATAGGTTGGTTGGATCATCTTACAATACTAACCCCTCATGACCCAGACGAGTATGGGTACCTAAAACCTAATTTCCTTGATTGCAGGTTCAAGGAACAGCAGAGTGCCAAGGAACCTGGTACATGGATAGTGGCTGTTCCAGACACATGACAGGAACACAAGAAAAATCTATCAAAATTCAAGGAGGTTAGAGGTGCAAAAGTTATATTTGGAGGAATGAAGCTCCAGGAGAAATAAGAGGCATTGATCCATCAAGAAAAATGGATTAGAAATTACGGATGTTGCATATGTTGAAGGCCTCAATTTCAACTTACTAAGCATAAGTCAACTCGTGACGACAAGGGCTATAATGTTGGATTCAATATGGGAGTGTGCCAAATCAAGAACACTGAATCTAATGAAGTAGTGCTACAAGGATGCAGACAAAAGAACATGTATGTGGTGGATTGGTCAACTGCAACACCAAGCACTTGTCTACTAGCAAAGAGCACAAATTAAATCAAGTTGGTTGTGGCACAAAAAGCCGAGTCACCTGAATTTCAAAACTATTAACAAACTTGCAAGAAGTAATCTTGTAGAAGGACTTCCAGATTCAGTATACAAGAAGGAGAGTGTATGTGATGCATGCCAGATGGGAAAGCAGATCAAATCATCATTTAAAGAAAAGACATGTCCATCTTCAACAAGAATATTGCACCTATTACATATAGATCTATTTGGTCCATTGAACCAAAAGCATAAGCGGAAAGAAATACACCTTGGTGGTAGTAGATGATTACTCAAGATATACATGGACAATTTTCATGTGTAAGAAGAAAGAAACCTTGCGAGAAGTTACCCACGGTGATGAAGAGAATTCAAAATGAGAAGAGTCAAACCATTATCAAGATTAGATCGACAGAGGAACCGAGTTTGTCAATGGAATAATAACTCGATATTGTATTGAAAATGGTATTGCTCATGAACTATCTCAGGCAAAGGACTCCACAAGAGAATGGAGTTGCGGAAAGAAGGAACAAAACTCTCAAAGAAGCAAAGAAGGACCATGTTAGGTGAAGCAGGTTGCCTAAAAGATTTTGGGGTCAAGCAATAAACACAACATGCTATACTCAAAATAGATTCATGATAAAAGACATAAATGACAAAAACTCCCTATGAGATTTGGACAGAAGAAAGCCAAATGTTGCATATTTTAGAATATTTGGATGCAAATGCTTCATCCATAATAATGGCAAAGACAACTTAAAGGCTTTTGATGCTAAAGTCGATGAAGGTATCTTCTTGGGATACTCAAATTTGAAAGTAAAGCCTATAAAGTGCTAAACAAGAGGACAATGGTTACGAAAGAATCCATCCATGTGGTGTTTGATGAACCCAAGGTAAATAAAGAAGACATTGAAGAGTTAGGCGATAAGTCAATCACCAACCATGCATAAGAGTCCCTATGTTGAAGTCAAGTCGAGCAATAAACCAAGATGAAGATGAGACAAATTTGAATCTCAAAGACAAAAAAAATTTGCAGCTAAGAGATGGCGAGAGAGCCGATCAAAATAACACAGCTACAAGACGACTGAATCCAGCTAACTTACTCCAACCTGATGTGAGATGGCTGAGAGACCATCCACCAGACCTAATCATTGGAGATGTAAGAGAAGGTGTAAGAACCAGATCCAGAGCTCAACAAGAAGCTATGTTCACTTGTTTTATCTCTCAAATAGAACCAAAAGATGTGTCACAAGCATTGGATGCCACACATTGGATTCAAGCCATGCAAAAAGAGCTGAATCAGTTTGAAAGGAACAAGGTATGGGAATTGGTTCAAAGACCAACTCATCAAAATGTCATTGGTACAAAATGGGTTTTCAGAAACAAAATGAATGAAGGAGGTTCTGTGGTAAGAAACAAGGCAAGATTGGTAGCCAAAGGGTATTGCCAAGAAGAAGGAATAGATTTTGATGAAACTTTTGCCCCTGTTGCAAGATTAGAAGCAATAACGATGTTTCTTGCCTATGCTGCACACAAGAATTTCATTGTATATCAAATGGATGTAAAAAGTGCATTCCTGAATGGATTATTGGAAGAAGAAGTCTATGTTGAACAACCTCCAGGATTTCAGCAGAAGACTCTTGGAGATAAAGTGTACAAGCTCAAGAAAGCTCTATATGGATTGAAACAGGCACCAAGAGCATGGTATGATACATTATCACAAATCCTGACGAGAACGGATTCACAAAAGGCAAAGTAGATAGAACACTCTTGAAATTCAAGATGGGAAGAGTATACTTTGCTTGTTCAAATATATGTGGATGACATCATTTTTGGTTCCACAAACAAAGAGCTGTGTAATAAATTCTCAAACCTCATGCAAAGCAAATTTGAAATGAGCATGATGGGAGAGTTGACATTCTTCCTAGGACTTCAAGTAAAACAAAAGAAGGATGGAACCTTCATAAGTCGACAAAGTACACCGAGAGAATTAATGAAGAAATTTGGTATGGAAGAGAATTCTTCCGTGAAAATACCAATGAATACATCACCAAAATGGATATGGATGCGGATGGCAAACTTGTGGATCAAACAAGATACGAGAGCACTCATTGGATCACCGCTTCATCTCACAAAGCAAGTAGGCCGATATCACCTTTGTTGTAGGTGTATGTGCAAGATTTCAATCTGCTCCTAAAGAAAGCCACATGATCAGCAAATGCCAAGAGAATATTGAGATATTTAAAGGGAAGCCAAGAAGTTGGCTTATGGTATCCAAAGGAAGGTGGATTCAAGCTAATTGGTTATTCAGATTCTCGACTATCTTTGGATGTAGAGTTGATAGAAAAGTACTTCGGTACATGTCAAATGCTTGGAAATAGGTTAATTTTCCTGTTCAAGAAGAAGCAAAACTCAATAGCCACATCCACAAATGGTGAAGCGAATACATAGTGCGGGCAAACAGCCCCAAGTCTTATGGATGAGACAACAAATGAAGAGACTATGAAGTTGAAGAAAAGGAAATTCCAATCATGTGTGATAACACAAGTCCAATTGCAATCACTCAAAATCCTCGTGTTACACTTAAGAACAAAGCACATTGATGTCGATACCATTTCATAAGAGACCATGTTGAAAAGAAGGACATCACTTTGGAATATATCTCAACCGATAAGCGAAGAATGATATATTCACAAAACCATTATGTGAATCAAGATTTGAAGAACTCAAGCATGAATTAGGGTTAATTGAGCTGAGTTGACACTCGAAGACTCAAGGAAAAGAGATGGACCTTGAAAAGATGGAAAAAGAGCGAGCTCTTGAAACAACTAAGTGAATCACCAGATGTCGGAGAGTCACCGCAACGAGTTGGTCGACAAATGAGTCACGATGTGAATTGAGAGAAGAAGAGTTGAATCGGCTAAGAAGCAAGCCGAGTCATTTATGAGCAAAGTGACAAAAACGCAAATCGTTTACGCTAAGCGGAATGTTTTTAAGAATGACGTCGACATAATTATGACGCGTGTACAAATCAAAAGTCGCATACCAAGCTTATGATTGGATATAAATGCTGCTGCATTAAATTCGAGAAATTAAATACTAATCGACGCGTGCAAAATCTGAGCCGTAGATCTTGATCAAATTTCAAAAACCGTCCGCACGTCCTTTCATAACCCATATATATACCATTTCGTCCGACTTTCTCTCACTTTACCAAAACTGTTCATCTCTCTCAAAAGCAAAGAAAGAAGTTTTTCTCTCAAAACCTTACAAACCTTCAAAGCTTATTTTCAAAGTTTCGTTCGGTAAATCTTCAAGAAATGGCATCTACTTACGATTTTGTCAAGATGGGAAAGCAAATCCACACGGGGTCTACTGTGGATTTCGAAGGACTAATCAAACAAGGGTCAGATGAAACCCTTGTGAAGAAAATAGCAGAGAAGTTGGAAAAATCTGGACTGAAACCTTTTCTCACGATGGAGTTTCAGATGATCTACGTAGAAGAGGTCACTCAGTTCTATGTGAACACTGATGTTCACGACGAGGGCATCAAGTCCTCTGTTCACGGGAATGAAGTTGGCAGAGCACTGCTTGCTACCGGTTGAAGGAGTGTCGGAGATCTACGAAGCGGATGTAAATCTGGCTGCTGCATGGAAGGAAGTAGCCAAACCCGATTGTCTTTGCAAGGTTGTCTACACAAAATGATAAGAAGCTGCTGAATGAGGATTACCACAAGCTGTTAGACATTGTTGCCAAATGCATAGATATCAAGTTTGGAAGCTTTAATCAGCGTCCAAAACACTTGCGATCATGGAGGAGAAGAAGGTGAACTGGTCTGAGTTTGTATACAGCAGACTCTGCCAGAATATTGGGAATAAATCCTTCAATGAGGATGGTTCGTTTGGAGGATCTTTGGGATATGGCCTGGTGATTGGCCGGATGATGGAAGTGAAGGGAGTCCCTCTTCGACATGGAAAGGCGTTCCATGTAAACAAGAAAATGTTCCAATCGAACCATTCTAGAGCACAGAAGAGAGCGTACACCAAGAGGACTGATACGAGTGAGGGGGAATAAGCTGGCCCTGAATAAACAGCTGTCTCCTCCTCTCCCTAGAAGAAGGCTACCCCTGCAGCTGCAAAGAAGACTGTTGCCCCTACAACAAAGAAAAAGAAATCCGTACCTGCCCCTGCAGCCGAGTCACATGCCCCTGCAGCCGTAGTGAAGAAGGAATCCCAAATGCCTTCTCCAGTTATTAAGAAAATGAGGACTAATAAGCCGAGAAAGCCAGCTCCTCAGAAAAAGACAATAACACCCCCGCCGCCCGCCAGACTCGGAGGAAACGCATCCGAACCGTAAACTCCTCTGGTAAGGACCAAAAGGAGAAGACTCTTCAAGCGATCAAGCTTGAGAAAATAGTTAGTCCGCCACTCACCGAACAAATCGCGGAGACAACCGGAGAAGTAGAGTCTCCCGAAATTATTGGTGAAACAAACCAAGTCATTGAAGCCGATCAGCAGAGGCAAATCAAGACACAAATTGTAGTCCGAATAGCAGAGGCGCAAGAGGTAGCTAACAAAGTCAACTCACCTGTCGACAGGGTCGCACCCCCGCCCGCGACGACGCCGCCGAGGATGTTGAGCGGAAAGTCTGCTACCTTCAATCCCCGAGAACAAGGGACAAAGCAAGGAGATAATGATGAAGAAGATGATGACGTGATGATCCTATCCCCACCATATCCGGACATCCAAAATCGCCTCATGGGAATGGAGGAAGTGGAAGCCGAGTCGATCAAGGGAACATTTCCAAAGACCGGAGTTTATTGAAGAAGAAGAAGAACTGTTGAATTTCCTCGGTTTGACCACAGTGGTCCAAGCACTGGATGAAGAAAACTGCAAAGATATCCTACAGATCTTCAAAGACAAAGAGAAGGAGAGATCGCGAGAGGAAGTCAAGCTTGTGAGAAAGCCAATGATCGCCCTCTAACTCGAACCACCGATCATACTCATCCACATCTTGATATGCTTTCGAGAGCGATGAGGATCTCGGACCTGCTGCAGCCATCAAGAATTGGAGATGTAGCAAGCCATGCGGGAATCCAGGATCCTACATGAGCAACAGCTGATGGAAGGCCCTGGGGAATCTTCCAAATCACAGCTGGAGATTAATCCTATGGGAGTGGTGCAGCGAATTGCAACCGTTGTTGCTGCTACCACTTCCCCGCTCACTCGATGAAGGCATTAAGGAACTCGGCGCGATGAAACCGGGAACTTGGGGACCCAAGTCGAGCCAACCCCTATCAAGGTGTTTTACCACCGCCCTAATGGCCGACAACTCACAGAAAACAGTGAGTCCGGAGAAGAGTGACTCCATTCTAAGTCACTCACCGGTGTGTGGGGGAAACTCTCTCCACTGCAGCTAGGTCGGAGAATGCTACAGCTGACTCCACAACGAATCTCGGAGGCAAAGTGGAAATGGAAACACAAACAGATACACAACAAGTTATCACTGAAGAGGCTCAGACAGTTGAGACTGTCTCAGCTGAAGTGCCAACTGCTTTGAAGGCCAATGACGCTGCTGAAGCAGCAGAGGCACATGATGGATCTGCCCTGGGAGTTAACACTCTGGGCGATGAAAGTGCAATCCATGGAGTTGAGACTCCAGTGGATGCCACCTCTGAAGACCCTAAGACAGTTGAGTCTGTCGAATGGATTGTCCAAAGCCTCGCTACAGTTGAGATTACAGGAGGAAGTGAAGGCCAACGGGAGGTTGAGACTTCCTGGGGTAAAGAGACAGAAGCACAGAACATCCCTCCTACTATCATTGATGCATCTGAGAAGGAGATAAGTGCTCTTCACGATTCCCAAGACAATCATGATGTAACATTTCTGGGATCTGAAGGTGAAGATGAAGCTGAGTCATCCCCCATTACAAATCCAACCGACTCAGCTGAGAATGTTCTTCCCAGCACGAGTAAGCCAGAATTCAAGGCTGCTTGTCAAAAGTTCAATTTCGATGATGAGCCACCTCTCCAAATCTCATCATCTTCCGATGACGCCACTGATACGGTCGAGGACCAGACAACTCAAATGGAAAAATCACCGAGACCGACGGTTGTTGAGATACTGATTGAGGCTCGGCCACCGGATCAATACTCCAACAGACCACAACTGAAACACGAATCCAATCACAGCTCCCCAAGTCGCAGCAGAATCGACGAATCGGGCACATCACGGGCACGAGTTACCATTGAACATATTCCCGTTGTCCATGATGATCCGTTCAAGAATCGTTCCCTTTCTCTCTCGAGCTACCCGATCTTCTTGAAGAATCAGCTCTGATCGACAACGTTTCCATAAACCTGATCCCGTCATTCTAACAGACACCATCGTCCCAGCAGATTTTGACTTTGACGCTGCTTGGCCGCCAACTGAGATAGAGGTGACAGCTGAGGTTCGAGAAGTTTTCAAGGCCATATTTGCGGAGATAGAGAAGATGGAAAGGCACCAGGACTCACTAGACATGAGACTAGATAACCGAGACGCCAATCTTACTGCCGATCTGCGAGGAATAATTGTCAGGATCCGGGAATGGTGGCAACAACAGCAGACAATGTGCGTGGGGCAAGTTCGATACTTCAGAACATTGTGCAATAAAATGCTAGTCTGGAGCGCTGATAATGTTGACATGAAAAGGAGGATGCAGGAAAATATTGACAGAATGCATACCTCCCATACCACAGAAATGGAACTGTTGCGTGAATTTCATCGCAAAGAGCTTCTGCGCGTGGAGGAGAACATAGAGAAGAAATTCAGCCTCCTCTCGGCTGAACTGAATCAGGTGGCAGCTGAATCGAAAGACACTCGCTCTAAATTCCGTGCAGCATACTCCGCAGCAGATTCAAAACATAACTTAGCTATCAGTCGCTTGGACGTCATGATTGCTGGCATGTTTTCAGGGGTTCCTCTCTGTAGGTCCCAAGAGGTGTAAGTGTAAGGTTTAGAAGGGGGGGTTGAATAAACCTTACCAAATTTTTGATTTAGTCCTTTTAAAAATTCGAGTTGATACTACACAAACAGTGTCCTTGGTGGATGACCAATTTAGTTAATCAAGAGAGTTAGTCTCTCAACGAGACTCAACCGAGCCATTGATGGAATAACTCACCGTTAAGTATAAATTAACTCAATTGTGGTTTGTTTTTATTGAAGACTTAACACCCTTAAGTTTGGTTAAGTAGAGATTTAGAGATTGATTTAGTACTTAGAGATTATCTAATGGATAGCAAATATGTCGTCACAGAATTAAACAAATATGATGCAAGAATTAAAGTCTTGAAATGTAAATGACACAATAAGATTTTTATAGAGGTTCGAAGATAGGGTAATTCTTCTACTACTCTCTTCTCCAACTCCCCGGAGGAATCCACTAGGTATTGATCAAGATATACAAAGTGGTAATAGTCCGTATACAAGTCTTGATCACACAAAGTGACTTGATCCTTTGGGACTCGATCCGAGACGCCTTGATCACTCACCAAGGCTTCTCAGACGACTCGGCTTCTTCACAGGGCAAATGCCTTGCTACTACAGCCCACTTGCTCAAGCTCTTTGGATTTGATCACGAAGCCGTCCAAAAGCTCAAGACTTGGTTCGACCTTGAACCTTCCTACAATCCTTCGTGGAATGTAGACCCTTGATTCTTCAAGAATTTCCTCTTCAACTGATTGAAGTTATCTTTCCTTCACAGGTGAGTGTTGGATTGATGTTCTTCGTAGTGTAGGTTTGAGGATTGAGCGTTTAATAACTTGAGAATATTTCGGTTGCGCTTCTAATAATTGCTTGAATGTTTGTGGTTCTGTCTGCTTTGCTCTCGTAGTCATTCCTCGGCCTTTTATAGTGATCTTTCAAAAATCTGCCCGTTGAAGAGATAGGCTTATTTTTGAAAGTCACTTGTGGTCGTTGGCTTGTCTTGTTGCGATCCTTGGAATTGCCATTTCCTCGTATGAATTGTTCTTCACCTTTTCGAGTTCGACACGGTGTAGTGCTTCCCATTGGTTTATTCCTTTTGCACGCTTCCTGGGACCGAGTACTTCGAGAAAGGTAGCATGGAGATATTACTTGTTTAAGTAATTCTCTTGATTTACTGCAACGGATCTTTTTCGATTATCTCGACTTGACCGCATTTCCTTGCTTTCCCAAGGTGACTTAGAGTCGACTTCCAATCATTGGATGACTCTTTCTCATCACTGCTCACTCAACTTGAGACTTGGCTTTTCTTGAGTTGACTTGACCGATACTCCACTCACCGCTCCTTCAAGAGAGTTCCCGTCTTCTCTTCTTTGCCATACTCAAATGTCTCGCAATGAGTCTTCCTTCTAGTCTCCATTGTCTTCTTGCATGTTTGGGCATAGTGACTTAACTCACTTGACCAGCCCTATTTATTACAATGCGTTTACAACAAAATTGGGGTGCCAACTTCCTATTCTAAGTTTTACATGGCATTCATCAAAATCTAAACAATAAATTTCCCAACAATTTCCCCCTTTTTGATGATGCCAAAACTTAAACCATTCAAAAATGTAAATAGCAAAGATACATACGATAGTGTATTCACATAGAATGTATGCGTAGAATCAATCCTTTTATTGATCATAACATTCTTGTTCTTTTACACAATGTTTTTACAAGGTGTATCGAGCAAACATTTGTCTACACAGAGAAAAAAAATAAAGAATTTATAGCTTTATTGCGAAGACTTACATAGTATGTATTTACATAATAAAATACATGAAGGGGTGGACAAAGAACACTTCATCTCCTTCGTTGTCTCCTTCTTTCATCTTGTTCAACATCTTCTCGCTTCTTCTTCTCTTTTTTCTCATCGTCAACCGCCTTCTTCTTATTTTCATAAGCCTTCCCCGGCACTTCATCTCTTCTTAATCTCTCTTGTCTTTCCTCCCATAGCCGAGTTTGTCTCTTATTTTCTTCTTCTATTCTTTTCGCATACTCAATTACTTTTAGCCACTTGCAAATTTGCTACTTGGTCAAGACCACCCCAAAGAGATCCCTCCTTTCTTGCCTGGATCTACGTACTCAATGTTTTTGGCGGAGGCCTGGGTCCAAACCTCTTCCTCCACCACTGCTTCTTCCTCTTCCTCCTCTTATCGTCGGTCTTCTTCACATAACGTGAGGCCCTTTTCCCAAGATCGCCTTCTTTACAAGACCCAAGCTTGAGCCATAGACATTTTTGCAAAGTATCCTTCGATGCGAGCGTTTTAAATTCATCAACCGATCGTGGCTCGGTCCCGACATCCGAGATGGCATAAGTGTCTCTCGCTCTCTTGGAATGCCTCCATGTTGTTTCAAGATGTTCATAACTCAGGCATCCATTCTTCCTTCCACTTTCTCCATCCCTGCTTCAATTGTCTTTCTCTTTTTAGCCATAGATATAGCAGAGTGTTGGAGTGGCAGAGTCACAGGGAGTTTGCTGCTGATAATATCAGCTGTGACAAGACCTTGTTGGGGGGTTTGTGCAATCATTGTTAAGTTGGTTTTATATCAATGTATTGAGTGCTCTAGACTAGGATTTTGCGTTGTTTTCGGGTATTCTAGCGTCATTTGAGTAGAATTCATGTAATTAGTTGTCGTTTGTGAGTCGGGACTAATTTTGGTAGCAGAAATTGAGCAAAAACGGTGAAAAACGTGTTGGACGGTAAAGATCGCATTTTAGGAGCGAAAATACGGAAAAATAAATCTCACGGACGAGCGCCGCAGCGCCAAAACCCCCGCGCCGCAGCACGGGGGTCGAAAATAGTACAGTGAGCATAACGTTGTTGGAGTCTTTGCAGCGCTAGAAGCAAGAAGCTGCAGCGCCCGTAATTAGCAAATTAGAAACGCGTGCGTGTGCAAAGGAAAAAGGGCGCAGCCGCAGCCCCATCACATCAAGGGCTGCAGCGCCCGGCCAAGCATGCAAAGAAGCAGGCGCGATCATCACGCACAAAGCACAAGCAAGCAAGAAGATCATCCAGGCCCGCCAAGCAAGCGGCTCATCATCCAAAGACAAAGACAAGCAAGCGGCGCAATCAAGCAAAGGCGGCGTGATCAAGCGGCGGTTGACATGTAGCAGCGTCTTTGCGCAGCGCCATCTCCAAGGGGCTGCGGCGCGCGCAAGCAAAGAAAGCGGCGAGATGATCGTCAGCGGCAAGCAGCAGCAGCAGCGCGATCAAGCGTCGCGGCAAGATGGGGCCTGAACGTGGGTTGAGCTATTTTTGGGCCGTTTTGACGCGAATTCGAGGGTTTCGACTTATAAATAAACCAAGGAGGCGTATGAAAAAGGGGTCGGACATTATTTTGAGCACAACACAAGGCAAGAGACACGAAGCTAGGGTTCGGGATGGCAATTGGAGGCACTTCTCATCCGGACACGAGAGAAATTCCTTCTCTTTTCTTCTCAATTCTTTCTTTGTTTTTCTTTGTCGATTTCTTGAGATGTATAATTATTTCTTCATGAATTTTTGTACATCCAACATGAGCTAAACCCATATTTCTAGGGGATTGATGTAACTTACATTTGAACCTATGTTTTGATTTCTAGTTTATGAAATTCGCATATTTATTAATCTATTTGTGCTATTTGATTTGATTGCATCCGGATTATCGATCAATAATTTAGATTGTTTGGCGTGTTTGATTTGACGCTCGAGAGAGGTAATTGAACGCCTGGCCATAGAATAGCACAACCTAGGGCTTCATAGAATCGAGAGATTTATGAATCTTTTGAAGCCTGTGATAGAATATTCATTGAGCGCATTAGGGTTTAATTTATGATTTTTATAGAGATATCGAAATCAGAAATTGAAACCTAGAATCACTTGGCACTCGAGAGAGGAAGTGATAAACGGTAGAAATATTGGCTTATAGATTGATAACTTGTGATTAATAAACTGGATTGAAAACATAGGGGATAACTAGGTGAAATCAACCCTCTAGAATTCATCTTCTACGTGTTTGATAAATTGTTTGAACCATTTATTTGCTTAATTTTAGTTTTTTTTAGTTTAATCAATCATCATCTCTTTTCGATTTCTAGATAGAATTAAGCTATTTTAATTATAGTACTTAGTATAAAATTCGATAACAATCCCTGTGGAGACGATAACCCTACTTTCAAAACATATACTAAAACTTGACACCGTACACTTGCGGTAAGATTTTCGCGATCAAGTTTTTGGCGCCGTTGCCGGGGATTGTTTTATCCTATTTTAAACTAATACTATTACCACATAGTCTTAATCCTAATCTAGACTAGTTTAGGAATTATAATTTCGTTTTTCTCATTTGACTTGTCTGTTTATGCGAGATTCTAAAGATATTAATTTGCTTTCTTTTGATCCAGAGATTGAAAGGACACTTCGAGCAATCCGAGCAGCAAAGCGAGCAGAGAATCGAGCAATGGCAGAAGGAGGGGATGATGAGAATAACAGAAATCGGGTCGTGAATGTGCCACCATAGCCTGAGGCACCAGAAAGGGCAATCCGGGATTACTTTCTGCCGACCGTAAACCAGAACTATTCCGGAATTGTGCACCAGCCCATTAATGCAAATAATTTCGAATTGAAACTGGGCCTCATAAGCATGGTTCAGCAGAATCAGTTTGGGGGGAGTCTAGTGGATGATCCGAATACACATCTGACCACATTCTTGGAGATTTGCGACACCATCAAGATGAATGGTGTGACTGATGAGGCCATTCGGTTGAGCCTTTTCCCATTTTCACTTCGGGATAAGGCCAGGCAATGGTTACAGACGTTCGCCCCTGGGAGTATTACGAGTTGGGATGATCTGACTCAAAAGTTTTTAGCAAAATTCTTCCCTCCCGGCAAAGAAGACACTCCAATCAAGAGCGAGATCGCCCGGTTCAACAGTTGATTTTGAGCCGTTATATGAAGCTTGGGAGCGATTTAAAGATCTGTTGAGGAGATGCCCACAACATGGATATGCAGATCGCGAGGTTCAATATTTTTACAATGGGTGAATGGGCATACGAGGACGATACTAGATGCGGCATCGGAGGTACATTGATGGCTAAAACACCGATCGAGGCCTTACGTTTACTTGAAGAAATGGCCACAAACAAACTATCAATGGCCCTCCGAGAGGACAACACCAAAGCCGGTTCTTTGGTGTTCTTGAGTTGGATACAATATCGCTTTGGCAGCTCAAATCTCGAGTCTGACAAAGCAATTGGCAATCATGAATACCGGTAGCACACCACAGCAAGCCGCACTCCCACCCGCCGCCGTTCACGCAGCTGCCACTCACGAGGCCGAGCAAGTCAATTATGTGAATAACCGGGATTTTAATAACCGAGGTAATTCATTACCAACTCACTACCACCCGGGACTTCGCAATCATGAGAATCTCTCTTATAGCAACAACATGAACGTATTGAATCCACCTCCGGGTTATCCAAACCCATCCAGCCCAATGCACTCGGAGGTGAAAAGAAGCGATCGCTAGAGTAGATGCTCGGCTCATTCATCGGAGAGACCAGAATCGAATGAATAGGAGTGAGGCGCAGATTGATGGTCTGAATACTAAGATGAGCACAATGGAGACGCATATTAGGTCGATCGAGACACAAACGGGTCAGTTGGCTACAGCCGTGAATTCATTGCAGCAGAAGGGAAAGTTCCCAAGTGATACAGAGGTTAATCCGAGAGAGCACTCGCAATGCAATTTACGCGGAAAAGGAAGCAAAAATTCACCGCTCCCAAAGAATCACCTATTTATGCAAAACCAAAGGGAATCCAAGAAAATGAAGTTGGAAGAATTTGAAACCGTCTATCTACAGAGGAGTGTAGTGCAATAGTCCAGAGTAAACTACCTCAGAAAATGAAGGATCCAGGGAGTTTCACTATTCCTTGTACTATTGGAGGAGTTTGCTTTGAGAAACCACTTTGTGATCTTGGGTCCAGTGTGAATCTGATATCTCTTTCTGATGTGACGAAGTTTGGGCTCGGGGAGGTGAAGCCGTCCAATATCACTTTGCAGTTCGCTGATCGATCCATTGCCTATCCGTGGGGAATCATTGAAGACGTATTGGTAAGAATTAATAAATTTGTTTTTCCTGTGGATTTTGTAGTGTTGGATGCGAACGAGGAGAAGAAAATACCCATAATCTTTGGGCGGCCGTTTTTAGCTACAGCACGGGCTTTGATCGATGTAGAAACGGGGGAGCTAACATTGCGGGTAAATCAAGAGAAAGTTGTATTCACCATCCATCCAACCAATAGGCTAAAATTTGAATTAAAGGATGGTAAGCAGATGGTTGGGAATATTGCTGAAGACATTGGAGGTTGGGAAGTTTCTAAGGGGAATGTGGATAACATGCCTATTGGAGCCCCAATTTGAGGATAATCTGACATAGTCTGGCTGAAGACTGTAAACTTAGCGCTTCTTGGGAGGCAACCCAAGCCCCTTTTATTGCTTTCTTAGTTTTAATTTGGTTTAGTAGTTGTTTTTGTTTTTTCTGAATATTTTTTGCATTTTTTGGAGTAGTGAGTTGCATCATACCCCACCCCTCTTATTTGTGCAACTCCCACATATCCCACTCCATCTTCACAAAGGAGCATTATAACACCACACACACCATCTTTATCTCATTCACTCATTTTTGGTAAGTTTGCAACTTCCAAACCCCACCCCATTTTCCCCATCTTGTGATTTTTGGTGTGCTTGGATTGTAGTAGTGCTAGGATAATTGTTGTTGATTTGTGGATTGTGGATTGGTTGCTCATGCTAGACTTAGGCTTGGTGTTGATTTTTGGGATTGAATTTAGTTATTCATTGCATTCACTATATTTGCCCCAATTCATGCATATGAGGTGTTTGATAAAATGCCCCAATGACAATTTCACATTGTTTAGTGCTATCTTGCATATCTATGCTTATCTTTTTGACATGGCACTATATTTTCTACTTGGGTGCATTATGTATGGGCTTTGATTTTCGATTTCTCACCCATAACCGAATTCCATGGTTCCACGAGTTTTGTTTTCTTGTCTACCTTGCTAGGTTACAAAGATGCGAAACCAAAAAGGACCCGGGCCAAGGCCAATGGGAAGAACAAGACCACACCTCGGAGGCATACAACACCTACGAACTTGTGCGCTAGGATACGTTGTGAGCTTATACGAGACACCTCCTACACGTAGTAGTACCACATGACTTAAGGAGCCTTCGCTCCTCGGCTACCAGGAAAGTCCCTTTTTCCCACCTCTCCATTGGGGACAATGTCGTTTTAAGTTTGGGGAGTGCAGTCTATTTTTATTCATCGAGTCGGGTCTTGAGTCCCAAAAAAAAAAAAAAAAAAACGAAAAAAGAGTCTAGAGTTGAGTCGAGTCGCTTGTAAAAGCTGTGAAACTGCATGACTAAGTGAATTTGTTGAATATGAGTTGAACGGTCAAAAGAGCATGTGTTTAAACTGTGATATATTCTTCTTTCCATTAATTCCATCTATGTGCTTAACTCTGTTGATTTATTTGGGGATGAATTATGCGATTGGGTGTTTCCTTTATGATCCCACCGGATTCTAGAACTTGTTTGATCACGAGTCGAGGCGAAATCCTAGGCGAAGTAACATCAAGGAAGTGATATAGGCCATCTTTGAACAAGCCAGAGCCTATAATGCCTACCTTTGTATTATATTTTCCCTAGTGTCCCCCTTTGAGCCTTATAAACCCGTTTCTTTGGCAACCAATCTAATACCCAGAGCCTAAATGTGAAAATCCTAATTACCCATCACTCATACACACAAAGTATAAAAAAATATTGGAAGCTAAGGAGGGTATGATGAGAAGGGTATGTATCTAATTGAATGAAGTTGCCCGAGAAAAGAAGATATGAAACCCCATGTATGCAAAAGAATAAGTTTGGGGGTTCCGAAAAAAAAAATATATATGAAAAAAAAAAGAAGAGAAAAATCAGCGGGATTGAAGGTTCATAAACATTGGGGATGTCAAAAAGTGAAAGGTAGTTGATGATTCGAAGTGATAATTGTGTGTTTGGGTGATTTGAGCTACTTAATCCTATATTTTCCTACCTTACCCTAAGTCCACATTACAAGCTTTAAAAGTCCTATTGATCTTTGTGTTACATTAGCCTACATTAGTGGAGATTAGTATGAAAGACAAGCCTATGGAGTCCGGTAAGCATTTCACCTCTATATTCAAAAAGTGGATCATTTTGAAAACACTTGATTGCGTGAATCTATCTGGATAATGAAAACGGGGTTGGCATGAACATTCCACCTTCATGATCACATTGTGAAAATACGTGCTGGATTGATAGTGAAACGGAATTTGACGAATGAGTTTGGTTGTGAAGTTTTGCAGTTAGTCCGTTTGAAGTCAGTCATCTTCATTTTTGTTTCATTCATGTTTGTTGATTTTTAGAGTCTGTAATTGCTTGAGGACAAGCAAACGTCTAAGTTTGGGAGTATTTGTTAAGTTGGTTTTATATCAATGTATTGAGTGCTCTAGACTAGGATTTTGCGTTGTTTTCGTGTATTCTAGCGTCATTTGAGTAGAATTCATGTAATTAGTTGTCGTTTGTGAGTCGGGACTAATTTTGGTAGCCGAAATTGAGCAAAAACGGTGAAAAACGTGTTGGACGGTAAAGATCGCATTTTAGGAGCGAAAATACGGAAAATTAAATCTCACGGACGAGCGCCGCAGTAGCTAAAAACCCCGCGCCGCAGCAGCGGGGTCGAAAATAGATGAGCATAACGTTGTTGGGCGCGCAGCATTTAAAGCAAGCAAGGCTGCAGCGCCCATAATTAGCAAAGTAGAAACGCGGTGTGTGCAAAGGGAAAAAGCGTGTGCAAAGGGAAAAAGCCATCACATCAAAGCTGCGCAGCGCCGGCCAAGCATGCAAAGAAGAGCGAGGCGCTCATCACACGCACAAAGACAAGCAAGCAAGAGCGGCGTCATCCAAATCCCCAAGCAAAGCAAAGGCTCATCCAAAGACAAAGACAAGCAAGCAAAGCGCGACGCTAAAAGGCGAAAGCGTGATCAAGCAAGCGGCCGACATGTAGCAAAAGGTGCGGCTGCAGCGCTTATCTCTCAAGAAGCTGGTCGCAGCACAAGGCTCAGCAAAGAAGCGCAAGAAATCGCGATGATCGATCGTCAAGCGGCAATCAGCGCGATCAGCCAAGATCCAAGCACCGATCAGCCGCGATGGGCCTGAACGTGGGCTGAGCTATTTTTGGGCCGTTTTGACGCGAATTCGAGGGTTTCGACTTATAAATAAACCAAGGAGGCGTACGAAAAAGGGGTCGGACATTATTTTGAGCACAACACAAGGCAAGAGACACGAAGCTAGGGTTCGGGACGGCAATTGGAGGCACTTCTCATCTGGACACAGAGAGAATTCCTTCTCTTTTCTTCTCAATTCTTTCTTTGTTTTTCTTTGTCGATTTCTTGAGATGTATAATTATTTCTTCATGAATTTTTGTACATCCAACATGAGCTAAACCCATATTTCTAGGGGATTGATGTAACTTACATTTGAACCTATGTTTTGATTTCTAGTTTATGAAATTCGCATATTTATTAATCTATTTGTGCTATTTGATTTGATTGCATCTGGATTATCTGATCAATAATTTAGATTGTTTGGCATGTTTGATTTGACGCTCGAGAGAGGTAATTGAACGCCTGGCCATAGAATAGCACAACCTAGGGTTTCATAGAATCGAGAGATTTATGAATCTTTTGAAGCCTGTGATAGAATATTCATTGAGCGCATTAGGGTTTAATTTATGATTTTTATAGAGATATCGAAATCAGAAATTGAAACCTAGAATCACTTGGCACTCGAGAGAGGAAGTGATAAACGGTAGGAATATTGGCTTATAGATTGATAACTTGTGATTAATAAACTGGATTGAAAACATAGGGGATAACTAGGTGAAATCAACCCTCTAGAATTCATCTTCTACGTGTTTGATAAATTGTCTGAACCATTTATTTGCTTAATTTTAGTTTTTTTTTAGTTTAATCAATCATCATCTCTTTTCGATTTCTAGATAGAATTACGCTATTTTAATTATAGTACTTAGTATAAAATTCGATAACAATCCTCGTGGAGACGATAACCCTACTTTCAAAACCTATACTAAAACTTGACACCGTACGCTTGTAAGATTTTCGCGATCAATCATCAAAGTCGCATCTTTCGATCCTTCCCCCTCAACGGACTTTCCTTTCTTTTGTTTTGACACTTCCTCACCTATCTTTTTCCCTTTACACCGCTTCCTCCTTTTCACCCCGACGAGATCTCTTTAGCGCTTTAAAGTATTCCTCTTCCCCTTTTTGGCATCATCAAAGGAGAGAGGAACACTGAAACATATCTTGCAAGCGGGAAGTCGAGCCTGCGATAGCCGAGTTCGCCTCAAGTCTCGCGGTGTATGCGGCACGAAATTCGAGCTAGTAGCGTTGGATTCTCAATGAAATTAGCTATATCTCAAATATGAGAAGAAGAATTTTCTATCCATGTTTTCTTCCATACGTTGGAGATCACTCTTATTTTGCTCACGCAAGCCTTTATCTCGAAGAGTGTGAGCTTCATGCATGTGCTCAATGTGTTCTCTCAATTTCGTTTTTGCATCGGATTCTCGGCTCTCCATACCAGACTTGTTGAACAATGTCCTCAAGTATCTAACTTGTTCCACACGCATTGTTTGCTTGCCGATGTTGCCACCATTCCCTTATCCTCGATCAAGTTATGCCTCGCAAGTCGCCAGCAAGGTTGGCATCTCTGTTGTCGATCGCATGTCCATAGAGGCCTGGTGCCTCTCCATCCGTTCAATTTCAAAGAAAATAATGCTTTGAACACCTCCCGAACTTCATTGTTTCTTCCGCTGGTGCGGTGATGGCCACGCAACGTCAAAAGTCATAGTCACCGAACGATGGTACTTGACGGAATGACAGAGCTGGTCTGTGGAAGCGTGCGAGTTCGTTCTCGACTCTTCATGGAGGTCGGGTACCTCCAGGAGAAAGGAAATGATTCTACAAAGGAATCATCACGCCAATCGGGATTTGTTCAATGATGAGAGGTGCGCGTGAAGTTCCTTTTGAGTCGAATTTGCTGCAGCTTGGGAGCTGCGCATGGACTCTGTTTCAACCGGGTCTGTTGTGAAGTGGACCCGACTTGCCGAGCCTCACTGCTCAACAACTTCGTTGGTCTCATTGGTTTCTCCAATTGAGTGGACGGTCCTCGACCTTATCGAAGCGTCATCGGACGATGATGAGATTTCCATTGGTGGCTCATCATCAAAATTGAAAGTTTGACGAGTAGTCTTGAGATCGACTTGCTCGTCTTTGGGAACATCCGCAATGGTGAGTCTTTTGGATCTGTCACGGCGATGACTCAGCTTCTTCGTCGCCTTTTGATCCCGAAAAGGTTACATCGAGATTATCCTGGGAATCATGAAGCGCGCTTTATCTCCTTTTCGATGGATCAATGATAGCGGGAGGGATGTTCTCTACTTCAGCTTTTTTACCCCGGAAGTCTCAACCTCCCGTGGGCCTTCATTACCTCCTGCCGCAGTCTCAACTGCAGCGAGGCCTGACCTCCCTTTCGACAAAGTCGATTGTCTTAGGGTCTTCGTGGTGGCATCCATTGGAGTCTCAACCCCATGGATTGCACTTTCATCGCCCGCAGTGTTAACTCCCGGGTTGTTCCTTCATGTGCCTCGACCGCATCGCAGCGCGTCATTAGCCTTCGTAGCGATTTGGCACTCACCGAGACAGTTTCAATCGTCGAGCTTCGTTGATGGCAACTTGTTGTTCGTTTTGTGTTTGTACTTTCTCCACTTCGCCTCCTAGATTCGTTGTGGAGTCATCTGCAAAGATTCTCCGACCTTGCCGCAGCGGTGGAGGGATATCCCCTCACCGGGGCACACCACCGGTGAGTGACTTGAATGGGGTCACTCGTCTCCAAACTCCCTACTGTTTTCTACTGAGTGTTCACCGTTGGGGCGGTGGTAAGACACCTTCATTAGGGGTTGGCTCAACTCGGGGTCCTTACTAACCCGGTTTCATCGCCATTTCTCTTAATTCCTTCTTCCGAGTAAGTCGGGAAGTGGTGGCAAAGAACAACGGTGGCGATTTCTGAACCACTCCCATTGGATCAATTTCAGTGTGTTTTGGAGGACTCTCCTGGTCCCTCCATCATGCTCTTCTCATGAAGAATTATGGATTCATGCATTGCTCGCCGCATTTGCAACTCTTCTCGTGGCGCGTAGGGTCCGATCCTCATCACTTTCTCGATAGAATATCGAAGTGAGAATGTGTATGTTCTGTGGTTCCAGTGAGAGGGCGATGATCGGCCTTCTCTCTTGCCTCGCCTTCCTCTCGCGCTCTCCTTCTCCTTATCCTTGAAAATCTGCAGGATATCCGTGCGCTTTTCTTCATCTAGTCTTTGGGATCACGAGGTCACCCAAGGAAGTTCAGCAGCTTCCTCTTCTTCTTCGATAAACTTGGGCCGTTGGAACTGTTCCTCTTGATCGACTCAATTTCCACTTCCTCCACTCACGCAGACAATTTTGGATGTCCGGGTAAGGTGGGGATAGGATCATCACATCACTATCAGCTCTATCGCCTTCTTCTTGTGTCTCACCGCGCGGACTACAACTATTTCTTCGATTTGCCTCTTGATCGCCTTTCACAGACTTAGTGCTTTAAATCCTATAATATCCGGGGACTCTACTTCTTCAAGCCTCCCAGATTCTGCTCCCGTGAGTGGTGACTCATCCGGTTTCTCAAGCTCGGAGTGCTTGATGATTCTTCTTCGTCTCCTAGTTTGTACCGAGAGGAATTTCTCGGTTCGAGAGAGTTTCTTCTCGAGTCTTGGGCGCGGGGCGTGTTGGTGTTTTCTTCGAGGAGCTGGCCATCTTGGCTTGTCGATCTCCTCTTTTTGACGATCCGAGAAGGTAGTTGAGAGTCCTTCTCGACCGCTAACCGCTGGGGTAGGAGACACGGCTGCGGGGCGGTGACTGACTCGGCTGCAGGGGCGGGAGCAGTTTGACTTTCTTTCTTTGCGGGAGCGAGATCTTCTTAGCACCGCAGGGGCAGCTTTCTTCTTTGGTGGAGAGGAAACAGTTGTATCTTCGTGGTCACCGATTCCCCTCACTTGTGTCGCTCTCTTGGCGTAGGCTCTCTTCGTGCGCCGGGAGGTTTGATCTCGAACATCCTCTTGTTTACATGGAACGCCTTTCCATGTCTAAGAGGGACTCCTTTCACCTCCATCACCGGCCAATCACCAGGCCATATCCTAGGGATCCTCCAAATGTACCATCTTCCTTGAAGGATTTGTTCCCTACATTCGGCATAGTCTGCTTTGTAGACAAACTCGGCCGATTTATTTTCCTTTCTTCAATGATCGCAGCCATTACGATCAACTTTGCTTTTGACAGTTGGTCAAAGTCGCCAAATTTGATGTCTATGCATTTGGCAACTATGTCCAACAACTTTGTGATAATCCTCCTTCAAAGCAAACCTCTTGTTTGTTGTGTAAACTATTTTATCAAAGATAGTCGGGCTTGGCTACTTCCTTCCAAGCAAAGCAGCCAGGTTTACATCACCGTTAATTTTTGATGCTCCTTCCGTTGGTAGTGAGCGATGTTGACCAAATCCTTGGCGTATATGGTGAGCTTCTTTCCGTGAATGATGACTTTATCCCTTCATCGTGAATCTCAGCGTTCACGTAGAACTGTGCGACCTCCTCCACATAGGTCATCGGATATTCCAACGTCAGAAACAATTTCAACCCAGGCGTTTCCAATTTCTCAGCAATTTCCTTCACTAAGGTGTCGTCGGACCCCTGTTTCACCATGCCGTCGAAATCCACAAAGAGACCCTGTGGATTTGCTTTCCTAACTTGACAAAATCATAGGTTGATGCCATTTTTTTTTTTTGGATTTCACCGAAGAAAACTTAGAGGTTGATTTGAGGATAGATAGGGTTTCGAGAGAGTTTTGCCTTTGCTTCTGAGAGAAATGAACAGTTTTGGTAATATGAGAGAGAGAAGAAAGAAAGCTTAAGTATGGTTTATGAAAGGACGTGCGGGTGGTTTTTGAAATGTGATCGAAATCAACGGCTTAGATTTTGCACGCCTATTTAGTAAAAACGATTTGCGTTTTTGTCACTTTGCTCATAAATGACTCGACTTTTACCCTCACCGGTTTAACTCTTCTTCTCAAAGTTCTCTTTGTGACTCAAATTGTCGGTGACTTGGTATAGATGTCTTTCCGATCTGGTGATTTACTTAGTGATTTGTGAGTTCACTCTTTTTCCCTTTTTGTGTTCCATTTCTTTTCTTTGATTCTTCCGAGTGTCACCACTCAATTAACCCTAACTCATGCTTGAGTTCTTCAAATCTTGACTCACATAATGTTTTGTGAAGATGTCGGTAATTGTTTATCGGTTGAGATATATTCCAAGATGATGTCCTTCTTTTCAACATGATCTCTTATGAAGTGATATCCGACATCGATATGATTTGTTCTTGAGTGCAACACAGATTTTGAGTGATTGCAATTGCACTTGTGTTATCACACATGATTGGAATTTCCTTTTCTTCAACTTCATAGTCTCTCGATTCTTTGTCTCATCCATAGGACTTGAGCACAACAATTTGCCCGACTATGTATTCTCGTTTGGTAGTAGAGGTGGCTATTGAATTTTGCTTCTTGCTAAACCAGAAAATCAACCTTGTTTCCTAGCATTTGACATGTGCCTGAGGTGCTTTTCCTGTCAACTCGCATCCAAAGATAGTCGGAGTCTGAATAGCCAATTAGTTTGAATCCACCTTCCTTTGGATACCATAAGCCAACTTCTTGCTTCCTTTCAAGTATCTCAAGATTCTCTTAGTTTGTCATATGGCTCTCTTTTGGAGCAGATTGAAATCTTGCACATACACCTACAACAAAGGTGATGTCCGCGGCCGCTTCTTTGTGAGATAGAGCAATGATCCAATAAGTGCTCAGATCTTGTTTGATCTACTGCTTGCCATCCGCATCCATGTCCATTTTGATGATGTATTCATTGGTATTTTCACGTAAGACTTCTCCTCCATACCAAATTTCTTCATTAAATCTCTCGGTGTATTTTGTTTGACTTATGAAGGTTCCATCCTTCGATTGTTTCACTTGGAGTCCAAGGAAGAATGTCGCTCTCCCATCATGCTCATTTCAAATTTACTTTGCATGAGGTTTGAAATTTTTTACATAGCTCTTTGTTTGTGGATCCAAAAATGATGTCATCCACATATATTTGAACAAGCAATATACTCTTCTTGTCTTGAATTAAAGAAAAGTGTTCTATCTACTTTTCCTTTTGTGAATCCATTCTCGTTAGAAATTGTGAAAAGGTATTATACCACGCTCCGGGTGCCTGTTTCAATCCATACATAGCTTTCTTGAGTTTGTATACCTTATCTCCAAGAGTCTTCTCGCTCAAATCCTGGAGGTTGTTCAACATACACTTCTTCTTCCAATAAACCATTTAGGAATGCACTTTTTACATCCATTTGATATACAATGAAATTCTTGTGAGTCGCATAGGCAAGAAAAACATCCTTATTGCTTCCAATCTTGCTACAGAGCAAATGTTTCATCAAAATCTATTCCTTCTTCTTGGCAATATCCTTTGGCTACTAGTCTTGCTTTGTTTCTTACCACGTAACCTTCCTCGTTCATCTTGTTTCGAACACCCATTTAGTACCAATAACGTTTTGATGGGTGGGTCTTTGAACTAATTCCCATACTTTATTTCTTTCAAACCGATTCACTCTTCTTGCATAGCTTGAATCCAATGTGTGTCATCCAATTGCTTGTAACACATCTTTGGGCTCTATTTGTGAGATAAAACATGTGAACATAGCTTCTTGTTGAGTTCGATCTTGTTTTGACACCTTCTCTTATATCTCCAATGACAAGTTCTCGTGGATGGTCTTTCACCCATCTTACATCCGTTGGAGTAAGTTAGTTGGGTTCAGATTGTCTAGCAAATGTGTTACTTTGATCGCTCTCTCGTAATCACTTAGCTGCAAATTTTCCAAATTGCTTTTTGAGATTCAAACTTCATCTTCTTCTCGAGTTTATAATTCCAAATATCTCATCTTCTATGTTTGGATGATTCAATTGATTCTTCAATATCTTCTCCATTTACATTTGGCTCATCGAATACCACATGAATGGATTCTTCCGCAACCATAGTCCTTTTGTTGAGTATGTTTGGATGATTTGGATGTATCCCAATAAGATACCTTCATCGCCTTTAGCATCGAAGGCCTTTAGATTGTCTTTGTCATTGTTGTGGATGAAGCATTTACATCCAAATATTCTAAAATATGCAACATTTGGTTTTCTTCCACCAAATCTCATAGGAGTCTTTGTCACCTTGTTTATCATACATCCGTTTTGAGTGTAGCAAGTTGTGTTTATTGCTTGACCCAAAATCTTTTTGGTAACCCCGCTTCGGCTAACATGGTCCTTGCTTCTTCTTTGAGAGTTCTATTCCTTCTTTCTCGCAACTCCATTCTCACGCGGGAGTTCTTGTTGCGATAGTTCATGACCAATACCATTTTCAATACAATATCGAGTTATTATTCCATTGACAAACTCGGTTCCTCTCGATCTTATTTTGATAATGGTTTGCTCTTCTCATTTTAAATCCTCTTCATCACCGTTGTGGTAGTTTCGTAGAGTTTCTTTCTTCTTACACATGAATATTGTCCATGTATATCTTGAGTAGTCATCTACTACCACCAAGGTGTATTTCTTTCCACTTATGCTAGCTGGTTCCACTTTGGGCCAAATAGATCCATATGTAGCGGATGTAATATTTTTGTTGAAGATGGGCATGTCTTTTCTTTGAATGATGATTTGATTTGTTTTCCTTTCGACATGCATCACATATACTCTCCTTCTTGTATACTCGAGTCCGGAAGTCCTTCCACAATATTACTTCTTGCAAGCTTGTTAATCGTTTTGAAATTCGGGTGACTCGGCTTTTTGTGCCACAAACCAACTTGATTCAAATTGTGCTTTTTGCTAGTAGAGCAGTCTTTGGGTGTAGCGGTTGACCAATCTACTATATACATGTTCTTTTGTCTGCATCCTTGCAACGCAACTTCATTCGATTCAGCCTTCTTGATTTGGCATATACCCATGTTAAATCCAACATTATAGCCCTTGTCATAGAGTTGACTGATGCTTAGCAAGTTGAAGTTGAGTCCTTCAACATACGCAACATCTGTGATTTCTAATCCATTCCTCTTGATGGATCCAATACCTCTTATTTCACCTGGAGCTTCATTTCCTCCAAATATGACTTTTGCTCCTTTAACTTTCTTGAATTTTGACAGATTTTTCTTGTTTCTGTCATATGTCCGGAATAGCCACTTTCCATGTACCAGGTTCCTTGGCACTCACTTCCTTGAACTCGCAATCAAGGAAATTAAGTTTTAGGTACCCATACTTGTCCGGGTCCCGAGGGGTTAGAATTGTAAGATGATCCAACCAACTTATAGCCAAATGATTTGACTCTAAGGGGTTGCCATCTATCGCTGCCATAATCATAATTAATCTTGGCAAATTGCTTGGGGATTTTAGGTTCATACAAATTGTCTTTTTGTCTCGTATGCTTGTGTATATGTTTTAGCAATCGCCTTCTTTGGGTAATTGTGGTGTCTCTCGAGTGTAGTGCATGCATATGTGTGTTTGATGAAAGCTCTTATACTTTTGGAATGGCCTTTCTTGAGTTCTAGGCCTTTGCCATTTGGGCTTATATTCCATAAGTCTATCTTTGATAGTTTACATCATTCCAATCACTTGCTTGGATATTTTCTACCATTCCCATCATATGTATTTCTTTTATAGATTTTCCGGGGTTTTTGGTAGCTCTGTTTTTTCTTTACTGAGTACTTTCTGTTTGGAGTTTTTGAGGAACTCATTGAGGAACTCGACTCAATCTTTTTCTTTTCCTTTATAACCAAGGCCGCTTTGTTTGTAATTGTGCTTTGGAGTGAATGTGTGTGCAACATTTAGAGTTTTGGATTTTTTAGTTTCATTGCTTGAAGATCCTTTTTCCAAAATTACTTTTGGAGTTTGACATAGCACAGAGGAATTGAATCCTAAGCCTGTCTTGTCTCCACATTCTCTTTGACTCATAATAAGATCATCCAATGATTTAGATGCCTTAGTGAATGAGGCAATCACATTTTTGAGGTCATTCTCCCTTTTCTTCTTGGCAACTATTTACGCTATTAGCTTAGCATTTTCACCTTTAAACTTTCATTCTCATCGGCTATTTGACTTAGAGTACTCGGCTCCTTAGTCACCGTGAGTTTTAACTCTTTGAGTAGGTTGTTTTCCTCATTTAATAGTGTGTGTGAGGATTTAATGTGTTCAAAATCTTTCATCATTTTGCCTAATGAATCATAAAGATCGAGTGGGTGATGAAGTGTGTGTGTCACGATCACTATCACTAGAATCGAGTTTGATGAGTTAGAGTGTACCTCATCTTCTTGGTCGGGTTGATCTTGTTCCTTGGCCATCA
This sequence comes from Rehmannia glutinosa, assembly GCA_016081115.2. NCBI lineage: Eukaryota > Viridiplantae > Streptophyta > Magnoliopsida > Lamiales > Orobanchaceae > Rehmannia > Rehmannia glutinosa. The sequence goes on from CM071928.1 coordinate 67,411,705, forward strand.
AACGATCGAGGGCTTCTTCTTCGAGTCACTTGAGTAGTCGGCCACCGCTCTCTCGAATCACTGTCTCTCTTGACTTGGCTATCTCGGCGTCTCTGCAGCCATCATTGCCTTTTTTCTTTTCTTGTCTTCTTTCTCTCAAGACCTTTCTTTCTTCTTCATTCCCCGTATTTGTTGACTACGAGATATGGGCAATCAATGGCATAGTGACCTGGTTGCCTACAGTTCAGATAGATATTCACCTTTTGATCGCTTTTTCCATTCTTGGATTGTCACCCTTTGATATTCACTTTTTGATGATCTGTTCACTTGGTTGGCCTATCTTTCCTTGACTTGGAGGGAGTGTCTTCTGGAAGATTCACCCTTGCCTCTCTTGTAGTTCTTATTGAAGAACTTGTTGAACCTTTTAACCATCGGGGCTATTTCTTCCGGATCAATGACTTCTTTGACCTCGGCTCTCTTTCCATCCTTAACAATTAGAGCAAATTGTTTTGGGTACAACTCTCTCTTCCTGGTCTTTTCTTCTCAACTCAAATTCGTAGGCTTTGAGATCCGAGAATAGTTCATTGTTGGAGGTCTTCGATAGGTCCATGGAATGTCATAGTGCCATGACCTTCATTTCCCATTCAAATTTGGAAGACTTTTTAGGATCTTTATACACATTTCCTTCGTGTATATTCTTTCCAAGTGCGATAGCTCGTTGGTGATTTACGTGAACCGAGCATCCAGTTGATCCAGGTTTTCTCCCGAGATCATTTTGAAGTTCTCAAATTTCTCAGACCCACCGATAATTTGTTTTCTTTGATTTGCTCCGAGCCTTCACAAATCAATGTTAGCTTGTCCCAGCATTTCCTTAGCCGTTTTGCATGATTTGACTTTATTGAACATGGCTTTGTCCAAGGTTTTGTAAAGGATGTCCTTGGCTACATTGTTCAGTTGTATCTTTTTCTCATCATTTGTCCATTCGATTCTTGGTTTTTCAACCATAGCTGGTCTAGGGCAACATCCTCTTCACCTTCAATTCGCAGCTCTTCTTACAACCGTGTGTTCACCTTTAAGATTTGCAATGGCCCATCATCTATCACTATCCACATCTCATCATGTAATCTTTGATAGATGAGCCTGCATACGAATTTTCCAATCATCAAATTCTTCAATTGTGAACATAGGGATGCGTGTCAAATTTGCTCCCATGATAATAAATTTTAATGATAAAAAGAGTTTTGAAAGTTTAAGTACTAAAGCGGACTTTGAAAAATTTGGAGATCTAGTTTAGTAACCGGTGCGGAAGGCTCAATGAACCAACCGCTCGATACCACTTGTAGGTCCCAAGGGGTGTAAGTGTAAGGTTTAGAAGGGGGGTTGAATAAACCTTACCAAATTTTTGATTTAGTCCTTTTAAAAATTCGAGTTGATACTACACACCTTGTGTCCTTGGTGGACATGACCAATTTAGTTAATCAATAGAGTTAGTCTCTCAACGGACTCAACCGAGTTGTTGATGGAATAACTCACTCTTAAGTATAAATTAACTCAACTGTGGTTTGTTTTTCATTGGAAGACTTAACACCCTTAAGTTTGGTTAAGTAGAGATTTAGAGCTTGATTTAGTACTTAGAGATTATCTAATGGATAGCAAATATGTCACAGAATTAAACAAATATGATGCAAGAATTAAAGTCTTTGAAATGTAAATGACACAATAAGATTTTTATAGAGGTTCGAAGATGGGGTAATTCTTCTACTCCTCTCTTCTCCAACTCCCGGAGGAATCCACTAGGTATTGATCGGATACAAAGTGGTAACAGTCCCGGATACAAGTCTTGATCACACAAAGACTTGATCCTTTGGGACTCGATGCGAGACGCCTTGATCACTCACCGACTTCTCGTGCGACTCGAACTTTCTTCACAGGGCAACCGCCTTGCTACTACAGACCACTTGCTCAAGCTCTTTGGATTTGATCACGAAGCCCTCCAAAAGCTCAAGACTTGGTTCGACTTTTGAACCTTCCTACAATCCTTCGTGGAATGTAGACCCCTTGATTCTTGATAATTTCCTCTTCAACCGATTGAAGTTATCTTTCCTTCACAAGGTGAGTGTTGGATTGATGTTCTTCGTAGTGTAGGCTTGAGGATTGAGCGTTTAATAACTTGAGAATATTTCAGTTGCGCTTCTAATAATTGCTTGAATGTTTGTGGTTCTCGTCCACGCTGCTCTCGTAGTCATTCCTCGGCCTTTTATAATGATCTTTCAAAAATCTCGCCCGTTGAAGAGATAGGCTTATTTTTGAAAGTCACTTGTGGTCGTTGGCTTGTCTTGTTGCGATCCTTGGAATTGCCATTTCCTCGTATGAATTGTTCTTCACCTTTTCGAGTTCGACACGGTGTAGTGCTTCCCATTGGTTTATTCCTTTTGCACGCTTCCTCGGGACCGAGCACTTCGAGAAAGGTAGCATGGAGATATTACTTGTTTAAGTAATTCTCTTGATTTACTCGTGCAACGGATCTTTTTCGATTATCTCAACTTGACCGCATTTCCTTGCTTTCCCCAGGTGACTTAGAGTCGACTTCCAATCATTGGATGACTCTTCCGTCACTTCAACTTGAGACTTGGCTTTTCTTGAGTTGACTTGACTTGATACTCCACTCACCGCATCTCACCGCTCCTTGATAGAGTTCCGTCTTCTCTTCTTTGCCATACTCAATTGTCTCGCGGAATGAGTCTTCCTTCTAGTCTCCGATTGTCTTCTTGCATGTTTGGGCATAGTGACTTAACTCACTTGACCACCCTTATTTATTACAATGCGCTTTACAACAAAAATTGGGGTGCCAACTTCCTATTCTAAGTTTTACATGGCATTCATCAAAATCTAAATAATAAATTTCCCAACACTCTCTCCTTTGATGATGCCAAAAAGGGGAAAGAGGAATACCTAAAGGCGTTAAAAGGATCTGAAGCTGAGAAGAAGGACACGGTTGTGAAGGAGAAGACAGCTGAAGAACAGAAAAGAGAAAAGAAGGGAAAATCTGTTGAGGGAAAAGGTTCGAAAGATATGACATTGATGATTGCTAAAACCCCTCAACAAGGATTTGTCACTGTTGATATCATCAGCAAACTCCCAATGACTCTGCCGCTCCAACACTCCGCAGTACCGATGGCTGAAAAGCGAAAAATAGTAAAAGCAGAGATGAATGAGGTGGAAGGAAAGATGGATGCCCGAGTGATGGATATACTGAAAAAGTATGGAGGCATTCCAACAGACAGAGACACTGACCCCATCTCAGACGTCGGAAGCGAGCCGAGATCAATCGATGAATTAAAAATGCTCGAGTCCGAGGGATATTTTGAAAACATGTCCATGGCCCAAGCCTGGGACTTGTATTGGGAAAAAGGCCTCAAGCTATGTGAAGAAGGCCGACAGCGGACCATCGCGATCACTCTGCTGGCCACTCAGCTGGGAAGAAGAAGGCCCTAGTACAATATACGCCCAGAAGTAGAGGAAGAAGCAGTGGTGGAGGAAGAGGTTTCAGACCTAGACCTCTACCCAAAAACATCGATGGATTTGAAATATCTACACAACTCACATCATTCAAACAAGAGATGGATTTCAAATCCAAGGAGTTTGAAATCTATTCATTTGGAATCTCTCAGAATTTCAAATCCCTCCATCCATCCAAATGGACACTTATTGGTTTTATAGGCTTAAGCATTGAAGGGTTTTCGATAAGTAATTCTGGCACTCCTATATATTTGTTGTTTTATAGGTATTTTCTATTGATTACATAAATACTGAATGTAAGAATATTTATTTTAGAATTTTTTATATATGTGCAATTTTAATAGTATCAATTAATAAAATAAAAAGATACAATATTCTTCATGTTTTCTCTAATTCACGATTTCATTTATGTCCCATTAAACCATCTCCAATAGTCTGCACCACTTAATTGATGTAGAATCTGCACTATTTTGGTGCAGAACCTACACTCTATCTAGAGCTGTCGAAATGGGCCGGCGAGGTGGGCTGGCCCGCCGAGGTGACGGACCGAGAAAACCTCAGCCCAACCCAACCCACCTTGGGCTGCGGGTTGGGCGGGCCGGCCCCCCAAAAATAAAAATAAAAAAAAATTAATTCATATTATTAATTTTAATGAATTAAATATACTAATGGATAACAAGTACATATTTTATAAAAATATTATATACACTTTTATAAGAGATAAAAATATAAAATATCGATTATGCTATTTTTTGTGTATTTTATCTAATTTTTCTTTTTTTTCTTTTTCTTTTATTTCTGGCGGGCTAGCCCGCCGCGTGCCCGTTTAGGCCCGTCCCTTGGCAGACTACTAAATACTTAACCCACCCCCCTACCTTAGGCGGGGCGGGCCGGCCCAACGGGCCTGACCCATTTTGACAGCTATAACTGTTGGGAAATTTATTTTTAGATTTTGATGAATGCCATGTAAAACTTAGACTAGAAAGTTGACACCCCATTTTCTTTGTAATTTGCATTGTAATAGACAGGGTTGTTCGAGCTGAGTTAAGTGAGTTATGCCTAAACATGCAAGAAGTCAACTGAAGACTAGAATGAAAACTCCGCTGTGATACAGCTGAGTATGGCAAGGAAGAGAAGACATGAACTCGACTAAAAGTATCAGCTGAGATGCAGTTGTAAAGTGTCAGTCAAGTCAACCCAAGATAGCCAAGTCCTAAGTTGAAGTGACAGATGAGTCATCCAATGATTGAAAGCAGACTCGAAGTCATCTGGGGAAGTTAAAGAACTCATGATCAAGTCAAGACAATCGAAAAGGATCATTGCCGTAAGTCAAGAAAGTTACTTAAACAAGTAATACTTCCATACTGCAATATCCTAAAGTGCTCAGTCCCAGAAGCGTGCAAAAGGAATAAACCAATGGGAAGCACTGCACCCGTGTCAGAACTCTGAAAAGCTGAAGATTCATTCAATACGAGGAAATGTCAATTTCAAGGACTGCAACAAGACAAGCCAACGACCACAAGTGCCTTTTGAAAATTAGCCTATCTCTTCAACGGGTAGATTTTCAAAAGAACACTATAAAAGGCTGAGGAATCAATTTGAGAAATGATAGAGGTTACCTTGACTATCAATACTACGAACATTCAAGCTATCAATTGAGATGTAACCTACAAAATATTCTCAAATCATTCAAGCTTAATCCTTAGACCAAAACATCGAAAGAAATCAATCCAACACTTACCTGTGAAGGAAAGACGACTTCAATCAGTTGAAGAGGAAATATTTGAAGAATCAACGGGGTCTACATTCCACAGAGGATTGTAGAAAGGTTCAAGGTCGAACCAGTCTCAAGTTATTGGAAGGGCTTCGTGATCAAATCCAAGAAGCTTGAGCAAGTGGACTGTAGTAGCAAGGCATCTCCGTGAAGAAGCCGGGTCCCAAAGATCAAGTCACCGTGTGTGACCAAGGCATCTCCATCGGGTCCCAAAGGATCAAGTCAATCACTTTGTATTCGATAACCACTTTGTACATCAATACTTAGTGGATTCCTCCAGGGAGTTGGAGAAGAGAGGATTAGAAGAATTACCCCATCTTCGAACCTCTATAAAGTTTATTGTGTCATTTACATTTCAGCACTTCAATTCTGCATATTATTTTATATCTGCTGATAAATTTGCTATCCAATTGATATTTAACAAAGTGATAAAACCAAGTGTTAAAACAAACGTAAACCAAATTCAAGGGTGTTAAGTCTTCCAATAAAAACATATCACAGGTTGAGTTAAGCTTTAGACTAAGCGGTGAGTTATTCTATCAACAAAAATCGAGTCATTGAGTGGCTAACTCTGCTTGGTTAACTAACTTGTTGTCCATCAAGGACTTAGTTGTGAAGTATTAACTCGAACTATCTTAAAAGGACTAAATCGAAAAGTTGGTAAGGTTTATTCAATTCCCCCCTTCTAAACCTTAAACTCACACCCTCGGGGACCTACAATAACTTTATCTCTAAAAGTTTGAATTACTTACTACACTAAAAATGAATATACCATAAGATTCCTTATTTATTAATATTAATTTTTTGGAAATTTTAATTGATAAAATATTACATATGCACTTTTTATTTAATATAATATTTATTAAAATTGTATTTTCAAAATTAATCAAATTCAAAAAATATGCAAAATTTAATGATGTAAGATTTATAATTTTGTGTGCAATATTTTAAATCTCATAGTACTATTGAAATTGCACATCATATTAAAATTTTTTAAGAAAATATAATAGATAATTGAATCACTTTTAATATTATTTCTATTAGATAATTGAATATAAAATTAATAACAATATTTAAATTTAAAAAAAAATGAAAGAACAAAAACAAACCAAAAAAAAAGTAGTGTTGGAACAGATGGATGCACTATAGCAATTCCAAATTGGCGCGCATGAATATAGCACATTGTTGGAGGGAGAAAAGTGGTGCCCAACTCCATGGTGCACTGACGTTATTTACAACAAATAGTCTCATGTGTAACTCTTATTTACAATGAAATTATTTGGGCATCATGATGTTATTGTTGGAAAAAGTGAAGGAAATTGCATCTTTGTGTGCTAATTTTTTGAGAATTTGATTGTCTAACGATAAAAGTAAAGTCGATTCTTGTTCTACTCCGTGAGAACATTAAAATCGAATATTTGTTTGCCCAAAATGGTGTTTGGATGAGAAGAAATTAAAGATTAAAGTGCAGTATTAGAATTAATTTAAAAGAAGAAAAATATATATTTGTCTTCTTAGAAAGGTGGGTTTGTCCCACACGGAAAAACAAAGGCTTTTTAGACTATTATATATAATGTCACATTTTATTAAGGTGTAAGATGGTATTGCATAGAGGTCTCTCTATACGCGCGCCCGTAGGGGGTGCAAATCACGGTCTGGTTCGGGCTGCGAACCAATGACTTGTGCGCGAACACGACCTGCGGGCACGAATGTCGCACCGAAATCGAGCCACATAGTCTAGCCTATGTTTTGCAGATTTATTTTTGAATTTTAAAATCTGTAATATAACATATTTTATTTTGAATTTAAAAAGAATTTGTAACAGCATATAATTAATTCCTATAACCTGCAAATTAATATTTATAACAGCAATATTTTAATTGTTGTGTAACAACAAGTTTGAATTGTTGGGTAACAGCAATTGATTTAATTTCTCAGAATTTTTCAGGTCTATAAATAGTTGAGTTTCCTGCAGTTTAAACCACACTCAACATCTGCATTTCTATATTATTCTCTGCATATTGTTCGGAACCTCCTCTTGGCCTCCTATATTTTTGGTGATAAGTTAAGGCATATTTTCAATTCGTCGGGTAAAAGGTAATCCAATTTTCCCATCTTATACTGGGAAATAGACGTCTAGAATAGGGGACAAATCTGTTTTAAGGATAGTGTGTTCAACATATGATTCAGGCCATTTCTGTTTTAAATGTATTCTGTAATTTCAATTATTCAAAGTTAGTTATTGTAATTCTGTAATTTTATTAGTTTTCGATTTTTTTCCAGATTATATAAATCGTACTGCAAATTTTGCTAACAAACTTAAAACAGATCCTTATATATTTGTTCAGTACAGTTTATTTTACTATATATCTGGGGAAAAAACTGAATTGTAATTTAGCATGTGTTGTATTGGAAATTACAGATCGTTTACACAGTTGCAAAATTACAGAAGCATGCTAATTTAAATGAAACCGTATGAGTTGTAGTTTGGAATTCAAAACAGATTGGTTATTAAATCAAATACTTTTGATGCATACTTTTGAATATAGTCTTTTCAATTGTTATTCTATTCTCAAAGTCAAATTTGAATTCAAACCGCGTTTTGTTGCCTTAAAATTCTTTTTCTGAACTATGTTACTTCTGTACAATTTAGATTATTTAGATTCAGTAACTTCAATTATGGGATTGCATTAACATTTGGCTACAAAAGTTGACTTTTAATATTAAAATTCACTTTGGATTATCATTTCAAAAATCAATTCTGCTTATTATACTATTTGTACTAATAATTGTTTGTGTGCAGTTTGTTAATTGGTTAACTATATCTCTAATATTATTTATGTATGAAAGATTGGCAGTGAATTATATTTACCAATTGATTCGAATATTATTTTGGACAAATAAATTATACATGTGCTATTTTAAAGTGGAAGGAAATTATTTTGGACCATTAAAATAAAAAGGAACAATTTTAATAAATTTGTACTTATCGGATTTATTCTAATTAATCAAAATACTAAACTTTGATTTGTGTTCCAAAAATGGCATCTGATTTGAATTTTGGAGTTCCAATTGGCACAAATGAGACAACTGCTACATCGAATCTTGTTGTGCCTAATCCGATGGTTATCCTGGTTGTGCCTCGGATAGTGGCTAACCCTACTGTTAACGTGTTAGTGAATCATGGTGAGAAATCGGAGAAATTCAACGATTTGGATTTCAAACGTTGGCAGCAAAAAAATGATGTTTTACTTGATTACGTTGAACCTAGCAAGTTGAGTGAGGATGAAACAGGTGTTCAAGCCGCTCATGCAGTTGATGCTTGGAATCATGTTGATTTCCTTTGTAGGAATTATGTAATGAATGGATTAGCATATTCGTCTGTATAATGTTTATAGCTCTAAGCGAGCTGCTAAAGAATGGTGGGAATCTCTTAACCACAAGTATAAGTATGAGGATGCAGGGGCTAAAAAATTTATAGTTGGCCGATTCCTGGACTTTAAAATGACTGATTCCAAGTCTGTAATAAGTCAAGTGTAAGAACTTCAGGTGATTATACATGATATTCTTGCTGCAGGAATGGTTTTGAGTGAAACTTTCCAATTGGCCGCAATAATTAAAAAATTGCCACCAGCTTGGAAAGACTTCAAGAACTATCTGAAGCACAAAAGAAATGAGATGAACGTAAAGAACTGATTGTTAGGCTTCGGATTGAAGAAGATAACAAAGGTTCTGAAAGGAAAATGTCCAATCATATGGCTGCTAAAGCCAATGTTGTAGAGCATGGCGAAAGCTCCAAAGAAAAAGAGAAAACCGGGAAAACTAGTAAAGGGTTCAATAATTGGGGACCAAAAGGAGGCATTTCTAAGTAGAAATTTGAAGAAAAATTCTTCAATTGTGGCAGCAAAGGTCACGAGGCTTTAGACTGTAAGAAGCCAAAAAAGAACCAGGAGGCTAACATGGTTGATGACATTTCTAAGGAGGTGTCCGATTTAAATCTTGTTGCTATGATTTCAGAGGTGAATCTGGTGGGTTCAAACTCAAACTAGTGGTGGATTGATACTTGCGCTACCAGGCATGTGTGCTCCAATAAGGAGATATTCAGTACCTTTAAGGCTATTGAGAATGGCGAGAAGTTGTATATGGGGAATTCTGCCACTTCTGACATTAAAGGTCAATGGAACGTGGTTCTAAAAATGACGTCCAGAAAGGAGCTGACTATCACGAATGTGTTATATGTGTCAAATATCCAGAAAGACTTGGTGTCCGGATCGCTTTTAATTAAGCATGGTTTTCGTGTTTTCTTTGAGTCAAATGTTGTAACTTTACTAAAACATGGAACGTTTGTAGGAAAAAGGTACGTAACTGATGGGCTTTTTAAGCTAAGTGTAATGGTGGTGAAACCAAAAGGCAATAAGATGAAGAACGCTTCTGTTTATTTGCTTGAGTCTTTCAATTTGTGGCATGGTAGACTAGGGCACGTTAATTATGATACTTTAAGTAGATTAATTAACCTGAATTATATACCAATATTCCATATTGATTCCAAGTACAAGTGTGAAACTTGTGTTAAGGGACGATTTTAAATCACATACATCGGTGTGAATTAAATCAAGTGGTCCATTATTTCTTTCATTATTTTTAAATGATGTCCTTTTTAAACACGTGGTGGCAACAAATACTTCATTACTTTTATTGATGATAACACAAAATTTTATTATGTGTATCTTCTTAAAAGTAAAGATGAAGCTATAGAGAAATTCATTCTCTATAAAAATAAAGTTGAGAATCAACTCAACAAGAAAATTAAGGTGCTAAGAAGTGATCGTGGAGGTGAATATGAATCACCAATTACTGAATTCTACGCTCAACACGGAATTAGAAACAAAATAACAGCACCTTATTCACCTCAACAAAATGGCATTGCAGAACAGAAAAACTGTACACTTAAAGAAATGGTGAATGCCATGTTATTAAGTTCTGGTGTGCCTCGGAACATGTGGGGGGAAGCTATTTTGATAGCTAATTACCTTTTAAATAAGGTTCCCCATAAGAAATTAAACAAAAGCCTTTATGAGTTGTGGCATGGAAGAATGTTATCCTACAAATATTTAAGAGTGTGGGGGTGTCTTGCTAAGGTTGTTATACCTAAACCAAATAAGGTGAAGGTAGGTCCAAAACTATTTATTACATCTTATTGGATATGCACATAACAATAGTGCTTATCGGTTTCTTGTGCATGAATCTAAAATTGAAGATATACACAAGAACACGATAATTAGATCAAGAAATGCCTGATTCTTTGAAAATTTATTTTCGTACAGATCAAGAGAAGAAGCAAGCTCTTCTAAACGGATATATGATTCAATAGAACAAGAGCAAGGAAATAAATAAGAAGAAGAGGTGGAACTTAGACGCATCAAACGAGCTAGGATAGGAAACAATTTTGGTCAAGATTTTCTAACCTACATGCTGGAAACTGAACCTCAAAGCTACAAATAAGCTACAAATTCTTTTGAAGGGCTATTATGTAAAGAGGCCATAAAAAGTGAAATTATTGCAAAATCATTCCTGGGAAATAGTGGATCTTCTTAAAGGAAGTAAACCACTAGGTTATAAATGGAATTTCAAGAAGAAAATGAAGACATATGAAACAATTGATAAGTATAAGGCTAGACTTGTAAGTAAAGGTTACAAGACAAAAAGAGGGCCTTGATTACTTTGATACGTATTCTCCATTTACGAGAATAACCTCCATTAGAATGATACTTGCAATTGCAGCTTTGGGGAATCTTGAAGTACATCAAATGGACGTAAAAACTGCTTTTCTAAATGGAGATTTACATTGAACAACCTGAGGGATTCTCTGTACCTGGACAAGAGAATAAGATTTGTAAACTGGTCAAGTCATTATATGGCTTGAAACAGGCACCAAAACAATGGCATGAAAAAATTGATAATGCCATGAAAGATTGTGAATTTCAAATAAATGAATGTGATAAATGTGTTTATGTCAAAGAGACTGAAAATGGCTATCATTTTGTGTCTTAATGTAGATGACATGTCTATCATTGGAAGTAATGATAAAATAATTAAATCCATAAAAGAAATGATGAACTTGAGGTTTGATATGAAAGATATGGGTTTAGCTGAAGTGGTTCTCGGAATAAAGATTTCTAGAACTTCAAATGGATTGACACTTAATCAGTCACATTATGTGGACAAGATTCTAGAAAAATTTAGTAAGGATGACACGTCGCTAAAACTCCTATAGACATGAGTCAACATCTATCAAAGAATAGAGGTGAGGTTGTGTTTCAATTGGAATACTCACGAGTCATAGGAAGTCTGATGTACTTAATGAGTTGTACAAGACCATACATTGCTTATACAGTGAGTAAATTGAACAGATACACGAGTAATCCAGCGCATGACCACTGGAAAAGTATAGTGAGAATAGTAAGGTATTTAAGATACGCTCGTGATTTTGGGACCGCACTCTCTTTGTTATTGAAGGATACATCGATGCTAATTGGATATCTAATATTAAAGGCTCTAAGTATACAAGTGGATGTGTATTCACTTTAGGAGGTGCAGCCATATCATGGAAAATTTCTAAGCAAACGGTTATAGCTAGATCCACAATGGAGTCTGAGTTTATAGCTTTAGACAAGTGTGGTGAAGAAGTTGAATGTCTCCGAAGCTTCTTAGAAGATATTCCGAAATGACCAAAGCTTGTGCCAGCAATTTGTATACATTGTGATAGTCAATTAGCGATTGACAGGGCACAAAGCAATATGTATAATGGTAAGTCTAGACACATGCATTGTAGACACGATACTATTAGACAACTACTCTAAATTGGTGTTATCTCTAATAACTATGTGAAGTCAAAGGATAATTTAGCGGATCCGTTAACCAAAGGGTTAAATCGAGAGTTAGTTGCAAAATCATCAAGAGGAATGGGACTTAAGCCTCTACAAAAATGAGTTGATACAATGGAAATCCAACCTAGTTGACTGGAGATCCCAAGATCTAGGTTTAATGGGACAACCTAATTGTAAAAGACTCTAGGATCACTGTGGGAGAATTTTCCCTTGTCCATTCCAAAACAATGAAGCCCGTGTAGAAAGGATAAGCATTTGGTTTTTAATGATTCTTGTGCGTCGGTAAGCCGAGTTGGGTAGTGCGAGCTACTTTTAAAGAAGAATTGCATGTGTGAGAGAGAAGTAGGGCCGCTTTGAAGAGAATTGTGTGAGGCTCTAGAACCTCATACAGAACCAGGTGTATGTTCAGGGCCATGAATGAACATAACAATGAGAACTGAAGTATGTTAGGAAGAATCTTGTGTGAGGTATATCATTGTTTACGCAAAAGGCAGAACAGTTCAAAGACATCGTATCTACTGATCAGCTAGTAAAGTAAATATATTTTCACAATGGAAGGTTCAAAGGGTAACATTTACATATCCTATACAGGGTTCAACTGTTGGATTTTATCACCAAATTTGTGTATCCTCGAAATTTCCTTCATGTGGTGGATTGTTGGAAAAGGTGAAGAAAATTGCATCCATAGGTGCGATTTTCTTGGGAATTCAAATGTCTAACGACAAAAGTAAAAGTCAATTCTTGTTTTACTCTGTGAGAACCTTAAAATCAATTATTTGTTTGTCCAAAATGGTGTTTGGATGAAGGAGAAATTAAAGATTAAAGTGGAATATTGGAATTGATTTAAAAGAAGAAAACATATGTATTTGTCTTCTTTGAAAGGTGGGTTTGTCCCACACGGGAAAACAAAGGCTTTTTAGACTAGTATATATAATGTCACCTTTATTATGATGTAAGATGATATTGCAAAAAGGTTCTCTCTACACACGTCCCCGCAGGAGGGTGCAAATCACGGTCCCGATTTGGGCTCAACCATCCGGCTTGTGTGCGAGCACGACCTGCGGACACGAATGTCGCACCGAAATTGAGCCACATAGTCAAGGCTATGTTTTGCAGATTTATTTTTAAAATTTAAAATCTATAATATAACATATTTTATTTTGAAGTTAAAAACAATCTGTAACAGCATAGAAGTAATTCCTATAACCTGCAGATTAATATTTATAACAACAATATTTTAATTGTTGTCTAACAACGGGTTTGAATTGCAGGGTAACAGGAATTGATTTAATTTCTCAGATGTTTTCAGCTCTATAAATAGTTGAGTTTCCATCAGTCTAAACCACACTCAACACCTGCACTTCCATATTATTCTCTGCATATTGTTTTGCACCTCCTCTTGGCCTCCTGCATTTTTAGTGATAAATTCAAGCATTTCTTCAGTTCGTCGGGTAAAAGGTAATCCGGTTTTCCCATCTTATCGTGGAAAACAAACGTCCATAATAGGGGACGAATCTTCTTTAAGTATAGTGTGTTCAACACACGATTCGGGTCATTTCTGTTTAAATGTATTCCGTAATTTCAATTATTCAAAGTTAGTTGTTGTAATTCGGTAATTTTATTTCAATTTAGTTTTCAATTTTTCCAAATTATATAAATTGTACTGCAAATTTTTGCTAACAGTTATTACACTAAAAGATAGGTTTTCAAGATACTAGCAATTTTTTTCAGAAAATTCAGTTTGGTGAAACTTTTATGTTCAATTATTTATGAATTATACCTAAATATAATAGTGTCACAACACACTGCGACATTTCATTTCATCAACACACTCGTGTACCTAAACCAAATTTCGTATGAACATGCTCAAATTACGTGCAACTCGTGTTCCCACTACCCCGTGTACCTACTGTACCAAAACTATATGAAGGAATAAAATGGTACGTTGTAACTAATTATTCATTTGTTTGACGCATTCAAATTTATGTGCCCAATTTTCTCTCTTTCCAAAACTTGGGACTTTTTGTTCGTTTTGATAACTTCATCATTTGTTTATTCAAGACATTGTTTTGTGCAAGGGCGTATAGGGGTGTAAATGAACCAAAATGCTCGTGAGATATTTAGAACTCGACTCGATAAAAATATCGTTTAAGTTCGTTTAATATGACTCAATAAAATAAATGAACCAAACTCAAATAGAGAGATATTCGGTTCGTTAGCTCGTGAGCAGACAATTAAACTAAGACTTTAGTTTTGATTTTTATATGTTTACTTATAATAAATATAGAAATATTTAAGCAAATGAATAGAATCATATGTTTTAACAGACATATTATGCGTTTTAGAAATATATAATTTTACTTTCATAATAAACTGAAGAATAACTTAATTTATAATTGATATTTACTAAGTTTATTAATTTGGGTTCAATTAAGCTCGAAGAAGTTTGTGAGTCAATATATTTGATAAATTCAAGCTCAAGTTCGACTCAATAATAAACTAGTCAAGCTCAAATTCTCTAAAGCTCAGTTCGGTTCGATTTGATTGCAATCTGAGAGGCGTGTATAAGCATATGTGGGGGGTTTAGCACTGAATCTTTTCAAAAACTCCAACACTCCATATCTATTTTATTTTTAAATTTTAATTCCTTTGCTTTAAATTGTTTTTTATTGGCCTAACCCTCAAAATTATTCCTAGTGCGATAAAGTCTGAAGGGGCTCTTCTTACCAAGGGAGAGTTTGCTAACACTAAGGGGGGAAACGATTCTCAATTTTTAGTTGGAAAAATCATTTTAGTATTTTCAAAAAAAAATATTTTTGCTTCTGATTTTGCATCATTTAATCAAAATCTAAAGGTAGGGGAAGGGGTATTATAGATTTCTACTTTTGCTTTTGCTATGACCTCTACATACAAATAAGACACTTTTACAACTTATCCAAACACTCTCTAATTTTTAGTTTCAATTTGCAAACAATATCATCTTCAAATTCTTAACTACATGACATCACTTCTCGCGGTAATAAATCACTTCTGCTTAGAAGTGTGTGTAAACACCCTCTAAAATCTAGAAGTGTTTACCAAATGGTTATTAATTAAGACATTGTTCCTTTAGATGTTTACCAAATGTAACATCTAAAAAATCTTATATGTAGCTCAATATAAATAAACGCATTGTTGGAGCTCTCATAGATGATGAAGACATTTGAAATATTTCGTTATTGTGGAAAGATAACTGAATGCACAAGCTTAAAAATGGGACTTCAAAGCATCTTTCGAGGGCTTAATAAGATTCTATACGAAAAAATGATTATAATGATAGGTCATTGTGTCAAATTTTCAATTATTTAATGTGATTCAGGAGAAAAAAAAAAGAAATTGTAGATTAGAGTCGGATTATTACATAATCATCATTGAAAATAGCAAATTCTTTGTTGATAGATGTTGTGGAGACTTCAATGGTTTTTCAAAAATATAATTTATGTTTAGGGATAATTATATAATAAAAAAATGAGATTTGAGGTAATTATAAAAAAAAAAAAAAAAAAAAACGAGAAGTTTCAAAATTACAGAAACCCCTTTGCGGAATGATTTCATCTTACATTAAATGTTAATTGACCTTACGGAATTTGCTGACATTGCCAAATATTTTACAATTACATTCTTCAATTTATCAAAGTATTACAATTAGCCTCCACTTTCCATCTAGCTAGCTATTTGGAATATTTAGAAAAGTTTAGATATGTAATAGTAAAATATTTGAGACATCAACAGATTCTGCGAGTTCAACTAATTACGATTGATAAAAATGTAAGATATAATCAAAGCTCAATAGTGTTTCTATGTAGTTACCCTAAACCTCAAAGTTAAAAAGTCCTCCTCTCGGTAGGAGTCTGTGTCACCTTCTAGGGTTTGTTGTTAGGGTTTTCCTGTTGTCGTTCTCCATGGTAGTCCCGTCGTCGAGTTCTCGTCTTCTCAGTCATTTGTTTACGTCCCGGTATTTGTCCTATTCTTGTTAGTTCTTCCTTAGGGTTTTTCTGCATTTCGGTTTTTTCTGTCCCTTATTCGTTTTTTCTTTCCTGGTCTCCTCCCCCCTCCATTTGTGTCCCGCTATCAGGTCCTCTAGGGTTTTTTTTGGGTTGTTTTTTGTGTTTAGAGATTCGTAGCCGTCTCCTTTCATTTTTCGTCTGTGCGTTTGTAGCTAGGGTTTGGTTTTTTTGCTTGTCATTTTGCAGGTCGACATCACCGAGATCCCGATCTTATTTCCAAGAATGGAAGATCCCACTGAAACTGAGGAAACCATTATTGAGTTGGATGGCCTTCATCTAACTAATGATGAGACGAAGGATAGCGAACAGTTTTGTTTGGTGGGGAAATTATTGATGGACAAATCTTGGAAACCGTTCTACCTATTCGAGGTGATTCGGAAGGCATGGAAGTCTAGAAAATCAGTTGTTGCAAGCGAATGGGGGGCTAATATGGTGCTGTTCAGGTTTGAAAATGATGAGGATCGCGAGTGGGTTATTGTGAATCAACCGTGGCACTTTGACGGGGGTCTTCTAGCTATACGGAAGCTTGAAGTGAATGAACATCCATCCAAGGCGGACATAACACATGCAGCTTTCTGGATTTGGGCCTATGATGTTCCGGTCGCTTGTATGAATCCCGCATCAGCACATCTCCTAGCTAGACAACTAGGGGAACCGGTATCTATGGACGTATCCAAGGAGGGTTGCTTCGGCCGATTCATCAGGTTTAAAGTTCTTATTGATATTACAAAGCCGTTGACTAGAATTTTGTCCGTTTTAGTGAAGGGATCAATATTACAGTTACCGCTTAAATATGAATCCCTCCCGACATATTGTTTTTGTTGTGGTCTAATCGGGCATTTCTTCAGAAATTGTGAACATTATGACAGAAACGAATGCCAGGAAACTTCAAACATGAAGTACGGACCGTGGTTGAAGGCTTCCCCGATGAAACGTACTTCAAGCAGTGAGAATCCCAGCCTAACCTACAAACAAACCCCGTCATGCATAAACTCTTTAGCTCATCCTTCCCGGCTGAATCCTCATCCTCATCTAGACTCCCAAACTTAAATTTGAACAGACATGTGTCTCCACCAACCCAAACTTCACACCTCCAAAAGCACCATTTCCCTCCCATTCATAATTCCCTCCAAACTCTTACTCTAACAAACTCCCCAGCCAAGCCGTTGCCAACCCCACACCTTGAAACCCACCATCAGACTTCTTCACATATTGAGATTAAAACCCAAATATCACCCATAAATAATTCGCTAAAAATGAGTCATGATAACCAAGCACACGTCCATAACCATGCAGCAACCCAGAATACCCAACTATTCATTTCTCTCCCTAGTTCGTCCAACCACCCGCCCCATACACACACCCCAACCAAACACCTGGATACCAACCCCACAAAAAGTGATCCCAAACCACCCTCCGATCCTACACCCATCCCTACTGACCTAACCAAGCCAAAAGCCAAAAATTTTTGGTCCCGTCTCAAACAGCGCACTCCCGCGAAAAAACCCACCCAAAACCCTATCCCCAAAAAATGAGATTTACATGCAATGGAGATCATTGATGAAGAAAATAACAAAAGAGCGCGTGAATTTGGCCTATATGATGTCCCTACAAATTTTGTGCTAACGGCGGAGGCTGCCTCGAAGCAGTCCCGCCGAACACAATGAGTTGTTTTAGTTGGAACTGTCGGGGGCTTGGGAACCCACTGACAGTTCAAGTGCTTAATCGATATATCCATGAAAAAGATCCCAGCTTTGTTTTCTTAATGGAAACAAAATTAATAAATTTGGAGTTTGTTAGAATAGCAGAGAAGTGTGGCTATGATAATTTTTTGTGGTGGACTGCGATAGATCATCTGGTGGAAGAAAATGTGGCATGAGTATGATGTGGAAGAATTCTTACAATTTTTCGGTTACGTCCCATTCCTTACACCACATTGACAGCAATGTTCGTGATGGTAACAACACATGGCGAATTACGGGCATTTATGGTTGGCCGGAAGAAGATTCGAAACATCTCACGTGGGATCTTATGTGGGATTTAGTGAGAGTTCAAGAGCCGAGATGGATTTGCGTAGGAGACTTTAATGAAGTGATGTTTAATTTTGAGAAAATAGGGGGACGGCCCAAAGACAATATGAAGCTGGAAGCTTTCCATAGGGCCATGGAGGATGCGAAATTAGAGGATTTTGGGTATGACGGATTTTCGTTTACTTGGTCTAATGGTCAACAAGGTGACAACAACATTCAGGAGCGACTCGATCGATGCCTAGGAACTCATGAGTGGATGTTGAAATTCCCCGACTCTAGGATAGTACACTTGCCAAGATGTGCCTCGGACCATTGCCCGATCATTATAGAATGGAATAAAAAGCGTCAGCATGGTAGAAGAGACGGCAAGAAAAAGAGGAAAGCTTTCCGGTTCGAGTCGATGTGGCTTTTAGATGAATCGTGCAAGACTGTAATCCGAAAAGCGTGGGAGTATGGGGGCGGTCGAACTGATACGGAAAGATTAGTGGCAAAAATACAAGGTTGTGGGGAGAATCTTAAGCGTTGGGAATTATCTCATTTCGAAACATTGGTCGGCAAATAAAAGATTGTGAAGAGGAGCTACAAAAAAGCAATTCCAGAAATTACACCGGGATGCGGCAACAGTACGGAGGAATCTGGAGCTAAAATTGATGGATTTCCATATAAAACAAGGTAAAATGTGGCACCAACGATCCCAAGCAAATTGGATTGAGGATGGAGATAAAAATACGGCTTTCTTCCATAAAATCGCGAAGGGACGACAGGCGAGAAATTCTATTGATCGGATTCGAGATGATGGGGGTAATGTAGTGGACCAGGAGCATGAGATTGGGAGGATTTTTTTGAATTACTATCAGAATTTATTTCAGGCGGGTGATAACTTGGAAATGGATAGGGTGATCGATGTTGTAGATAGTAAGATGACTTCTGAAATGACCGAGACCCTGCTGCAACCTTTCACGGCGGAGGAGATAGTAACGGCTCTATCACAAATGCACCCCACAAAAGCTCTGGGACCGGACGATATGCCTCCTATTTTTTTCCAAAAATTTTGGCCTCTTATTAAGTCTGATATTCTCTCTATTCTAGTGAAAATCTTGAATGGTGAGTCGAGTCCTGCTGATTTGAACCAAACTTTTATTGTACTCATCCCCAAAAAGAAACGTGATGAGCTTGTGACAGATTTTCGTAATATTAGCCTGTGTAATGTTGTTTTCAAATTGATTACAAAAACTATTGCTAATAGGTTTAAATTGGTCCTCCCCAACTTGATTCATCATACCCAATCCCTTTCGTCCCTGGCAGACTGATTAATGACAATGCGCTTTTGGCTTTTGAAATTTTCCATTTCATGAAGAATAACTCTGCAAAAAAAAAAAGAGGTTCCATTGCGTTTAAGATTGACATGTCTAAAGCCTATGATAGAGTTGAGTGGATTTTTTTGAATAATGTCATGTTAACATTAGGTATCCCTAACCAGTTTGTGTCCTTGATTATGAAATATGTTACTTCTGTCTCGTTTTCGATACTTTTTAATGGTCAATCGGGTGAGACTTTCTACCCGACGTGGGGGCTCTGACAGGGAGACCCGCTATCCCCTTATCTGTTTCTTTTCTGTGCAGAAGCTTTTTCTTCTTTAATTAGGAAAGCAGAACTAGGTGGTCAGTTGCATGGTATTCGGTTATGTCGAAGAGCTCCAGAAATTTCACATTTATTCTTCGCAGATGATAGCATTATTTTTGGAGGGCGAATGGAAGGGAAATTGAATGCGGAAAGGAGATCATTACAAGATACGAAAGGGCATCGGGGCAAAACATAAACCTCGAGAAATCAGAAATCATGTTCAGTAGAAGATTGCCAGTTGAACAAAAAAGGGCATTAGCAGGCCAGCTCGGGGTTAGTTTGGTGGATAAGCACGCGATGTACCTGGGGATTCCGGCAGTTCTGGGACGATTGAAAAAAGAGATTTTCTCTCTGGTGGTGGACCGAGTTAGGAAAAAATTGAAGGATTGGAAGAGCCACTTTCTGTCCGCAGCAGGGAAGATGGTTTTGATTCAGTCGGTTGCACAGGCTATCCCATCATACCTTATGAGTTGCTTTCTTTTTCCTTTAGAAATATGCAATCGGATTAATTCGATTATCAGTAATTTTTGGTGGGGTCAAAAAAAGGAAGAGAAAAGGATTCATTGGCGATCGTGGGATATGCTATGCAGACCAAAAATTGAAGGAGGCCTGGGATTTCGGGACTTGCATTGCTTCAATCTAGCTATGCTAGCGAAGCAAGGGTGGAGACTTTTACAAAATGAGAACTCTCTTCTATCCAAAGTGCTACATGTGAGATACTATCCTCGGGGTTCTTTTCTTCAAGCTACAATCGGCCATAATCCATCTTTTACATGGAGAACCATTGTAGCTAGTAGGAAAGTCCTCCAAGGTGGTATTAGATGGAATATCGGTGGAGGTGAGACGGTTAGAATTTGGTCCGACCCTTGGATTCCGGACCAACCTCACTTCCGGATCAGTTCGGAACCGCCAGGAGAGACGGAATTATCGCTGGTTAAGGATTTGTTGCTGGAGGACGATGGAATGAGACTCGGCTTCGTTCGTTGTTCAATCCATCGGAGGTTAGTTTGATTCTTGCAATTCCACTGAATAAGAACAGAAAAGAGGACAGACTTTCATGGCATTTTTCGAAAGACTGGAAGTACACGTTGAAGTCGGGATACAAAATTGTAAAGAGAGAAAAGTAGTGCACTGACGGTAGATCATCGTCTTCGTCACGAAATAGAGTAGTGTGGAAATGGGTATGGGCTTTGGATATTCCCATGAAAGTTAAAGTGTTCTTATGGAGGTGTATCCAAAATATAACTCCTACTAAAATGGCGGTCAGAAGCAGGGGAGTGGAGTTAGATACGGTATGCCCTCGGTGCGGGATGGCGATGGAAACGGCGAAACATGCTTTGAGGGATTGCACTTGGTCGGAATTATTTTGGGCGAGCTCCCCGCTGCGAATTCGATTACCGTCGTTGGAGCAGAGGAGTTGTTTGGTGGATTGGATTGTGGACTTTATGAAGCAGGGGAATGACGATGGGGATCCCCTCTTTGCATTGTTGATGTGGGGGATTTGGTGGGCACGTAACCAAATGGTCTTCCAAGGGAAAGCTCTTACGCAGCAGCAAGTGATAAACCAGACATCATTGAGGTTGGAGGAGCATAAGCGTGCTGGAATCCACCATAACACAGCAGTGGCCCTTCCGGTAAGCGACTCATGGGTTCCGCCGGTGGCGGGGACGTACAAACTTAACTCCGACGCATCTATTCGGGATGGAGCAGGTACTGGAATTGGATCTATTATCAGAGATTTTAAGGGTACGACGTACCAATCCCTTATACAACATATACCGCATGAGTATGAAGTGGACGTGGCGGAGGCGATTGCGTGTAGGGATGGTCTCATTTTTGCCAGAAATCTTGGTCTGAAGGCATTGGTGATTGAAACCGATAGCAGCAATCTATTCCACAAGCTGAAGAAGAAGTCAGATGATCTATCGTACTTTGGTAGTATAGTAGCAGAAATTATTGAGTTATTTAGTGCTTTTGATTTTGTGTGTCCGAGTCTTGTTAAAAGGTCGGGAAATTCAGTCGCCCACCTCTTAGCACGTCATGCTTTTGATATTTCTTGTATGGAGCCGATAAGGGGGTCTTACCCCACTCGTGTGGCGAACCAAATTGCGTTGGAGTCCTCTCCCGTTTAATATTAATTTCCATCTTTCCCTAAAAAAAAAAAAAAAAAAAAACTCAAAGTTTGTCACATGTGTGTGTGAGAGAGAGAAATTAATCCAATTATATCAATCTCCCATGATTTTTTTTTTTTAGATAATATTTTTGTGAATGATCCTTTGCAGCTAAGAAACTGAAATATCGCCCCCACATTTTGCTTTCATGGTGGTTTACCACTTTTCTAATAAAAAAAGTCAGAGAACAATATTCTGTTTGTAGGTAGTGAAAAGGCCTTTTCTAATATTCCAGCTTAAATAATTCTGCCAACTTTTTGCTACAAGTGCCATTTTTACGTGCCAATTTTTTCAACACGTATTGGCCCCTTGATTTTGATGTTTTAGATTCGATAGTCGCTATCAGTCGACTCAACTATGATTTACATATCACACACAATTTGTTCCATACGATAATTGTGTTCAAATTTAATGAAGATAAGTTGGAATCGGATAGCAACAATTACTTGTCGACAAGAAATGTCAATGGTTGCACTGAGATTTTTTTTTTTTTGACCCAAATAATAACAAAATTCTTCAAGTTTAGTGAAGATAAAATTGAAATTGGATAGCAACTACTTGTCGACAAGAAATGTCGATGGTTGCACTGAATTTTTTTTGACACATGGGTAATTTATTTTCTTAATTATTTTCTAACTTTAATTTCAGTATTTTATTATCAATTAATCCTTTATTGTTATTTATTGGGCTAAATTGCAATTATTGTTGAAATGATGACCCACAATGCACAATATTTCATGTATGAATTGCCACTATCCAAAATCATTTTAATCAATTAATTACGCTGTGTTTTGGACTATTATCAGAACCTATACTACCGACTTAAATATGAGAAGGGCTTTCTTGGGACAATTTCAGGATCTCCTAACCGTTTTTTTTTGTTTTGCAAGCCATTTTTCTGGCTAAGAGTACTACTAAACATGGAGTTTCAGAAGCTTCGAGAGTGATCTACCATTTTTAGTAGCATCACATATAATAACAAAATTATTCAGATTTTTGTTATTGTGTTTATAAATTATTCACTTTATTCATGTTTTATTTGATAAGAAACCGGATATCAGTCATCATTGTACTTTAGGTGGAGATCAATGGATGAAACTTTCCTCCAACAAAGCAATAAATTAAAGCGCACTTGATTAAAAAAATTGAGGAACCGTGTAAGTAAGCCAAAAACCAAAAGCAACATATCGCAAATTCTTACAAAAAGAATAGCAAAAGAAATTGTGGAGTAATTCATAATATAATAAAATTAGACATATCTTATATTGTAAATCAAACAAAGTAATTTACATTTAAGCACCTCACACCAACAAATATAGTCGATTATCGTAAATTTAAATCACCTCAAAAGAAATTGGAAATCAACCAATATCCTCCGTTTATTTTATTTAAAAAGAACAAAAAAGGACATAAAATTTATTTTCACGTCCGAACACGCGGGAAGTAGACAGATTGACTTGTATGTCCTAATTGTGATGAAAATGCTTAAATTTGATCGGCGAGACAAATCGCTCTTGTATGTCCCAAGGGGTGTGAGTTAAGTCTAGAAAGGAGTTAAATAGACTTAACAAGTTTTTTTGGTTTTAAACACAATCAGAATTTCATCAAAAAAACAATCAAGTCTCTTAAAGAGATGGTTGGGTCAAACTTCAGCATGAGAGTTAACCACTCTAAAACGAAACCAAATTATCTGACTATCTTTTTCTAAACAAAATTCAGGTCAAAGGGTCCAGATTAAGGAAATAAAAATGAGGGAGTGCTTTGTTTTGTTGAAATGGATAAGGACTCCATGTATACATAAATATATAAATATATATATATATATATATATATCATCATTTATTTCAAGTAATATGAGGGATCCAATGATTTTTTTGAATAAATATAAAATATTATTGAAAAGGAAAATGTAGTTGTCAAGCAGCTAGCTTTAAAATAAGGGTCTCTGTTAGGAATTTTAATTCCTCCGATTTTTTATTTTTTTATAAAATAAGTTTTAGAGTTTTGTCTTTCTAGACTTGTTTCCAAAATTAGAGTTTTAATGAATATGGGAAAGATTTATTGTGTATTTATCTAGTTTGGAATTTGATAAAGTTTGGTTTCCTACTCACAAGAGGATTCGAAGATCTAGATTTATTAGGACTCTTTATAGATATTATCTTATTTCCTAACATATAGAATCCTACTCCTTCTATGTTTGTGTTTTCTTTGTTTCCATGTCTTTGTAGGATTCTTGACATCAATGACTCAATCCCTATATAAAGAGAGGATCGACCATCGATTATTCCTACACCGGACACACGAAATTGAGAGAGAAATACAAGAGAGATTCGTTCGTAAAAGCAAGAAGACGCGTCGAGCTTAAAAAGAAGAATCTTGACGCGCAGATGTTATTCGAAGTGTCGCGACATCCGAATAACATCGATCCAAAGATGCATTGACGTCTTGTTGTGTTTTTCGTCCATATTAGTTTATCTTTGAGCGTTTGAGTTCATACACTTGTTTTGTTGGGCGAGTTGGTTTACAAAGCTATGATCTACTCGATAGGAGTTTGTTTTACTAGACTAGTTGATACATTGAGATTTGAGTTGTAATCCGTAGTGATTTCATATTCAACTAGTGATTTTTATAACTTGTAGATAAATTTTACATATTTTTCCATTGCATTGACAACATCCGGTTTAACTTTCTACAAGTTATTTATAACTTGTAGATAAATTTTACTGTGTGTTATTTTTCCACCGATAAAGGGGAAAAAGCAGATAGAACATATAAAAAAAAAGTAAAGTGTTACAACATCCGGTTTAACACTTTCTATGACATTTTTAAAGACTCAAGCGAACTATTATACGCGTTTTGGGACCTCAAAAAAAACTTTCAATTGGCATCAAGAGCTACAAAACTTGATTCAAACCCCTTTCGCACATTAGCAAGTGTTGATCCTCATCCAATAAGTTTATTCAAGAAAATATGGAGGTTCAAGGTATTTCGATGTTGAAGTCTCCACCAGACGACTTCAATTTTTTATTGGAAGGTCAAATCACAACCATGTCCAACATCACGAGTACTTCATGTTCTGGTTATGACGAATCTGAGGAGGACAATACTGAGCATACAACAAATCTAACCAACTCTGGGGTTGTCATCAAAGAGAAAAAGTTGCTACAAATCAATCCACTGGGTATCTCTCGAGGTGTCGCTCGGGATGTTCCGACACCTGATAGGTACACTTTATCTGACACTTCAGATTTATTTTGCTTAAACTCTATTTTTGTAGATGAAACAGGTATACAGGTTGAAGAAGATTCCGATGGTGAAGAACAAAACATTGTAGAGGCCTACCAAGAGTTGTACCACGATTGGCGCAAACGTATTCAACAAATTAGATGTCTCTCAAAGGAGAATGAAAGACTCACCAAGGAGAATGAGGAGCAGAAGAATTCTTTAACCCGTTTGGAAGTACTAGTGACGAGAAGGGATGAAGAATTGGAAAAGGTAAAATCTAAACTTGAAAAATCCCTTGAAACTTTAAATAAGCTGAATTCTGGTAAGACGAAACTCGATGAAATTTTGTCTTTAGGATGTGAAAATAAAACTGGACTTGATTATAAAACTCCCGTGTTTTTGAAGGCTAAAGAAAGTGGAGAAATTTCAAATTATAAAAAGCCACTTTTAGAGAAGTCCAAGCCTAGAAAACGTCATTTTATTTGTCACTATTGTTTTGCTCCTGGACACATAAGACCTTTTTGTCGTAAACTAAAATCTGATCTTCTGCACAAAAAGGTGTCACATCAGATGTCATCTGAAATGTCACACGCGTCTGGCAACACTTCCAGTAACATGTCCAGTAACACCTCACGTTTTCCAAAATCTGTCTGGGTTCGAAAATTTGCAGTAAATTGTAATGTTATTTACACATCCCTGAGGACTAACATTGCGGTGTACTTGGTACTTTGATAGTGGATGTTCACGTCATATGACATGTAATTTAGAATACTTGACGACTACGAGGTGTACAATGGTGGAAAGGTAAATTATGGAGATGGAACTCATGGTAAGATTGTTGGTAAAGGTACTTTGAATATGGAAGGGCTTCCTAAGCTCCGAAATATTTTACATGTTGAGGGGCTTACGCAAATCTCATAAGCATAAGCCAATTATGTGATGACAATCAGTATGTGAAGTTTGATAAAAATTCTTGTGAAGTGTTTGATGATTCTAACTCATGTATTCTAGTAGGTATGAGATCGATTGACAATTGCTACAAATTTGAAGGAGTCAAAACGTGTCGTCGTGTGCAATTGGATGAAATCAACTTTGGCATCAAAAATTAGGTCATGTGAACTTTAAAATTCTTGCTAAATTGATTAGATTTGATCTTTGCAAAAGGATGCCTAAACCGAACTTGAAAAATTCTATTGTTTGTAATTCATGTCAAAATGGTAAACAAAAAGGGGTGTCACACCAAGTGTTACAACACTTCAATACTACTCGTTGTTTTGAACTTCTACATATGAATGTTATGGGTCCTACTGAGGTTGAAAGCATTGGTGGCAAAAGGTATTCTTTTGTGTGTGTTGATGATTTCTCACGTTATTCATGGGTCTTCTTTTTACGTGAAAAAGTTGACACTTTTGAGTTTTTCAAGAAGTTCTATAAAAAGGTGTGTAAGTTGTACTGCATGAACATCTCTAGAATAAGGTCAGATCATGGTAAGGAATTTGAGAATTATTCTTTTTCATCTTTCTGTGATAGAAATGGAATATCTCATGAATTTTCCGCATCTAAAACCCCACAACACAATGGGGTGGCAGAGATGAAAAATCGAACATTGCAAGAAATGGCAAAGGTGATGTTGAGTTCTAAAGATTTGACAAAACACTTTTGGGCTGAGGCCTTAAACACTGCATGTCACATCTCAAATAGAGTTTATTTGAGGATGGGTAGTACTATGACTCCTTATGAAATCTTTTTCGGAAAGAAACCCAACCTTAAGTATTTTCATGTCTTTGGTTGTGTGTGTTATGTTTTGAATGATAGAGATCGCCTTGCAAAGTTTGATTCAAAAAGTGACAAATGTCTATTCTTGGGTTATTCATCTGATAGTCATGCATATAGGGTATACAATCTTCGTACAAGGATCATGAAAGAATGTGTGAATGTTGTATTTGATGATCTTTCTAGTCTTGCAGGAAACATTGAACAGGACAATTTTGATTACTTGATGGATATGTCATGGGCTCAACAATCGCAGTCTGTACCAGAGGTTGTACCAAGTGATACAACATCTGCAAGCACATCTTCGCAAACTGAATTGGCTATTAATACAGATGTCGTCGAAGATGTTGTCCCAGATGTCATAACATCTGTTAGCACATCTGGTTCTACAGCTAATGAAAATAATTCTGACCCTCATATTGAAGCGAACTTAGAAGGACTTGACTTAATCACCAATGAACGACGAGATCCCCCAAGCAAAATTCAAAAGAATCATCCAATATCTCAAGTCATAGGTGAGGTATCTGAAGGCATAAAAACAAGAAGAAAAGAATGGGTAAACTATCGAGATATGGTAAGACTAGTTTGTTTGTCTTCTACTTGCATGATGGTAAGCAATTCTCGATGTGTTTCAAATTTTGAGTCCAAGAATGTGTTTGATGCTTTGGAAAATGATCTTTGGATTAATTATATGCATGAGAATTTTGATCGATTCACTAGAAAAGAAAAGGATTTTCTTTGTGATATTTTAACCATTTATTGTGATAACTCTAGTGCGATTGATATATCGAAAAATCCTGTTCAACATTCTCGCACTAAACACATTGACATTAGACACCACTTTATTCGAGATTTGATTGAGAAAAATATTATTCGCATTGAGTATATTAATACTGGAAATCAGTTGGCAGACATATTCACCAAAGCTTTAGATTTTGAGAGATTTTCAAATCTGCGAAAATCTCTTAGTCTGTGTGTTCTCTAAAATGTTCCACGAAATGTTACAGCATTGCACATATCACCTGCTGTAACATTTGCACACACTGCATATTGTCTCTCCTCCCTTTTATTCTTTTTTCTTTTTTAGACATCCTGCATTATAGGAACATATTTGCATGTCTGGAACAGTCTGTTGTGATTTCAAACTAGTGACTATTGGACTTCACTTGGAAAGCTGATGTGAGTTGATCTTTCCAAATGCGTATTTTATTCTTGTTATTTTCCCAGTTGATGAGTAAAAAAATTGCAGATCATGGCTAGAGGCCTTTGAGGGAAACAACTACCTACCCTCTGTGTGAAAGCTATTCCTTGTGACCAATTTTTACATATGTTTTAAAAGTGTTTAAAGAGGCATGATCAATGTGAAAAAGAGCTACCTTTGGACTAGTGTGAAAGCTACCCACTGGCTAAATCTGTCATGTTTCTCTCAAGAAAAACTCGAAAATTCCTTATGCTGGGTACTCGGATGGCAATTCATTGAATCTGTGAGTACAGGTGTCTTTCAAAATGTTGCAACATTTGAAACAACAACAGCTGTGACAGTCCATTTACACCTCGTGTGCGTTTTTTTTTTTATTTTTGTCTAGGCATTTTTTAGGTTGCATGCTTGGTGATTTTTGAATCTGATAGATTTTCGGTGATAATAGAAGATATGTGATATTTATTTTTCTCTCTCTAAAATCTTGTATTTCTTGGTATCCTATGAAAAGTGGAGTTGTGTGCATTATGGAGACTTGGGTGATTGATTGAAATCTTGCCATAGTTATCTATATCTTTGGTTAATTTTCTCCCAAATTATTAGGATTCTATCTCCATGTTGTTTGGAATCCTCATTTGGAAAATCTTTGACTTTTATTTGTTTTGATCTCAATTTTTGATGCTCGTTTTTCAAAATTTTCAAAGATTTCGATCCTTTATTCTCTTCATTATATTAAATGTGATTTGATCTTTTTAGTGTCCAAGTCAGGGGGAGTATACACGATTTGATTACCTATGTTTTCTGGACAAAAAGGGGGAGAAAAAGCTTGTGGATATTTTGACTGATGACTGATGATTGTTTGAACATGTTGATTGATCTTGATTATAATACTTTAAATTTAGGGGGAGTTCTCTGGATTTGAGTATGATATTAAGAATTGTGGTTGATTTTTCTCTGATATCTATATCTTATTTTAGTTGTATTATTTTCTGATTAACATGCAGGTGTTACAGAAAATGTTATGACATTTTTAGTCACATTCTGACTAACATTTGAAACAGAGGATTTTTAATTTAGGGGAGTTTTTACTGTGATTTATTCTCAAGTTTTGAATTGATTGGTTTTGTCCAGAAAGGCAAAAAGGGGGAGATTGTTAGGAATTTTAATTCCTCCGATTTTTTATTTTTTTATAAATTAAGTTTTAGAGTTTTGCCTTTCTAGACTTGTTTCCAAAATTAGAGTTTTAATGAATATGGGAAAGATTTATTGTGTATTTATCTAGTTTGGAATTTGATAAAGTTTGGTTTCCTACTCACAAGAGGATTCGAAGATCTAGATTTATTAGGACTCTTTATAGATATTATCTTATTTTCTAACATATAGAATCCTACTCCTTCTATGTTTGTGTTTTCTTTGTTTCCATGTGCTTGTAGGATTCTTGGACATCAAGGACTCAATCCCTATATAAAGAGAGGATCGACCATCAGTTATTCCTACACCTGGACACACGAAATTGAGAGAGAAATACAAGAGAGATTCGTTCGTAAAAGCAAGAAGACGTCTGAGCTTAAAAAGAAGAATACTGACGCAGATGTTATTCGAAGTGTCGCTGACATCCAGAATAACATCGATCCAGTACAGATTGACGTCTTGTTGTGTTTTTCGTCCATATTAGTTTATCTTTGAGCGTATGATAGTTCATACACTTGTTTTGTTGGACGAGTTGGTTTACAAAGCTACGATCTACTCGATAGGAGTTTGTTTTACTAGACTAGTTGATACATTGAGATTTGAGTTGTAATCCGTACATATTCAACTAGTGATTTCGTCATAATTGACACTTCTACAAGTTATTTATAACTTGTAGATAAATTTTACTTCGTGTGTTATTTTTCCGTTGCATGTTCCGTAAAGTGTTACAACATCTGGTTTAACACTTTCTCTGACATTTGCTGAAACGAACGTTTTGGGACCTCAAAAACTTTCAGTCTCGTTAAAACCTATCAAAATAAAATCCAGTGGGAAAAACCTTTGATAGGAAAAGGAATACTCCATGAAAGAAACAACAAAAATAACTTAAAATCGCAATTGAAATGATGAGCGTCTATTTCTAAAGGATTTTCGAATGACATTGTCATGTGGTATGATTGGGAGTGAATAAAATAGATTTTCCTCGAATCAAGTTAGATTCCAGATCATCAGTTTAGTTAAGCACTCAAATGAAAAAGGCCAACACAAATTTATTAAATACATATGATAAGGCTAAACCTTTATACTTCAATATGTGAATTGTGATTCCTATTTTATTACTTTTGGTAAGACTAGAGACTTCCTACCTGACTTACGTGGCCGTATTCACTTTCAGGATATACTAAAAAGTGAAGGGTGGTAGGGTACGGTAATGATATTTCTACTTAACAATTTTAATATTTTTATCCTTCAAAAACAAAAAAAATTTAAGCTTTTTATCTTCTAAAACTATATTATTGACTTATTGTGGTACTTGATCTCTTAAAAAATATAAATATAAGCACTATGTCCCGTTAATTTATATTTATCAATATACTGCTTTCAGTTTTTGCATTTATTGAAGCATTTTGCCACTCAATAGTATTTTTCAAATCAAAATTTTATTCGAATGGTAGATTCTGTTTTCCTATCTTTCAAAGGTGGGAGAAAAAGTACACCGCAATATTATTTTATTATTGTCAGTGATAAAAACACAATAAATGGTAGTGGAATACCTTTTTAATTAACTTAACCTAAAATGACTCACTACAAGAAAATTCCAACTTACCGACATAATTTACCGACTGAAATGATTTTAACAATAAATTTTATAATTACATACAGAATACCTACAGAATTAAATAAAATTATTTTTCTCCAAATTATATACCAACAGTTTTAGATTCTATACGTAAATATTTACCTCCAATAATATTACCTACAAAGATTTTACCTACACTTTACAATTATCTTAATATTTACCTACAGGTTTTTTTGTAGGCAAAATGATTTTTTCTTGTAGTGACTGCAGTATAATTTTCTTCAGTATCATATTGCAACGCATAAAAAATGGCAGCTATTAAAATGTAAAAGGAATCATACCCGGGATTTTGGGTGGCAACTCTCGTCATCAGGTTGAGTTCGTGTTTGGTTTCGGGTTATTTTCAGGTTATGCTTATATACATCAAAAATTAATTAAAATAAAATTAATTACGTTTTAGACAAATTGGTAACATCATGCCAAAATCGTGTCATTCGTACTCGGGTTCGGGGTTCGGGTTTCTCTCAGTAACTTTGTGTCGGGTTGTCGTCTTGTGTCAGGGATTGCCATCCATACCTGGGATGAATGTGGTTTTGACTTTTGACTAACAAGTTACATACAATAGTCACAGGCACAGGACATCCAAAATGTCCTGAACTGAATAATGTATATTGTGCCAAAACTGTATGACAAATTGGGTTTGAATTGATTATAGGAATACAGATATTATTGCAAGTTTTGATGTTTATCACATTTAGGATAAGGGAATAGACTTTATTTTTTTCAGGCTCATCTGTCATCTCTTCCTCTACATAAAACTTCACTATAAATTGATAACAAATCTATCTTGTAGCCAAGATAGATAACAAACTATAGAAATGGCTGCATCTCTTGTACACCGGCTTTTATTCGCCACGCTCTTCGTCTTCTTTCTCTTCCTCACACTTAATAATGGTAAACGAGTGATATTTTACAGTATCATTTTACATTTTCTAGTTGATAAAAGGTTTGGATATATACATATTCTGAATGAACTAAGAGGGTAGTTGGCAGAGCTTATAAACTCTTTAACACGTCTTTGTTTGAGAGCTTATACAGTACTCTTAAAATATGTTTGGCAATTTCTTTACTGAAAGAGCTTATATAATCCTAAAAAATGTTATTTAAGAACTTAAAAATTACATAATTGTTAATACTAATATTTTAAAAGCTCCACCATCTATTATATCCAAGTATTTCAACAACTTATTTTAAAATAAGATCTAACATATTATAAAATATTTCTATAAGCCCTGATAACGCTTTATATGATGTAGGAACTTAAGATACTTTAAATAAGCTTAGCCAAACACCCTCTAAATCCTACTCACTTTTTTTCATTTTTGTGTTTAAATGCAGAAGTAATGGTGGTAGAATCCAAGCTTTGTGAAAGGCGAAGCAAGACGTGGACCGGGTTCTGTGGCATCTCTGGCAACTGTGATAACCAGTGCAGGAAGTGGGAGCATGCTAGTCATGGTGCTTGTCATGCTGAATTTCCAGGAGTTGCTTGTTTTTGCTACTTCAACTGTTAAATTACTACACTTGTACTAATATATTAGCATAAATAATGCATCACATACACACACACACACACACACGTGTTTGTGTGTTGCTACAAAAATAAGCAACTCCTTGTAACACTTGTATATATATATATATATATATATATATATACACACACCACTAAATTCTCACTGTTTAGTTTTCGGTTTATAAATTATGTTAACTAGACTTACATCAGCTCCGTGTAACATCTCCTTTCTGCTCAAGTAAATCGTGTGGTCTTATGTTTTTGGTTGGAAACAGAAAAAAAAATGAAGATCAAACGAAAGATTCATATGTCCATCAAAGAATCAATTGATAGACATTATAAACTACGAATAATGAGGAAGACAATGTCTAAGATTCAAAAAAGAGTTCGGTAATCAACGTTAATTTTGTGCACAAATATTGTCATTAATAACGTTAATTCTGTTGGAGCTCTAAATTAATCAGAAGTCATTAAGATGGCCCATCATAATCAATTTATGCATTAGTTTCAAGATGCCCATCCTAAGCCCTCTACTGCTCCATAATAAGTGACTTTTTTTGGACTATAGTAAATTTTACTTTTATGCATACCAAAGGTCTAAGTTCATTGAATTACAACACCTAGCTATCAGAAAATGAAGCAATTTCTCACCACCATGTTTTTAGGTCTTCCCGGTTTGTCGACCTGGTGAAATTTATGGAAATAGCCTCTTCTCATAGGAAAAAAATAAATTAAATTGTTTAAATACAAAGATGAACCTCTGAAACAATTGCCAGTACTTAGCTCTTCACCTTTCCTCGGAGTTGAACCTGTTCCATGCGGCCTGTGGTTGATAGAACAAGAGCGTGGGTTAGATGTATTGCAAAACAAGAAATAGAATACTGTTTAAAAAATCAAAAAAGGAAGAGACTGATTAATCCCACAGAAACACCATCGCTCAATATGCTATATGCTATGTGCCCAATTTACAACTTCAGCTATTATGACGACGTATAGTTATGCGATGCATCAACGTGATTATCAGGTGAAACGAATATAAACTTCATTGAACTAGGACAGCGAAATTTCATTATGAAGATTTCTCTCTTCGGGAAATCTAAACTGCAACAGGTTTTCCTTTACTTCAAGCTTAGTTCAGGTGTTTTTCTTTCATTTTTTCCTTTCTTCAATCTACTCCACACTAAGAAGCCTAGCAATGCATGAACAAATTCTACGGGAGTGACTGTTAATGCTTTCATCCATAAGATATGTTACTTCAGTGTAAGAATAAGTAGTTCAAGAGAAGAAATGATTTTTGATATTGTATTCGGATGTCAAATGGAAGTGTAATGATTACAGTTGATATGACACGTCTTCTTTCTCCGAAAATGTATTGTAATGTTGAGTTTTTTTTCCCAAAGTATTATGTAGATGAGGGGTAAAAGTGTAATAATTATAGTTGATGTGACGTGATATATATTTTTTATGAAAAAATGCTAGGATGTGGATATATTTGTAAAGTGGAAAAATATATTTTGATAATCCCTTTCAGAAATAGTCACAAACAAAACACATATATGTCGAAAATTGTCTTAATATGCATTTTTCTGAAATAATCACACAGCCTGCCTTGTCAATTTTCTTTCATTTGCTGAGCAGAAGGTATTCTCATGAAGCTAGCTAGTATTCTATAGTATAAGTATCAATAAACCTGGAACCCTATTCAGCAACCAAAATTTTTGTTTTCAAGGTAAGTTATAATATATACCTTAAGAAGATCAAAAACCTTTTCACATATGTATTTTTGCTGAATGCTAGCTCCTCTTTGCTGCAATTTGTCAGGATGTACACAAAGAGTTGCCTTCCTGTAAGCTTTCTTTACAGCAGCAGTTGTTATGATCTCTGTCAGGGAGATAGCTTGCCAGCCACTGTCTGGCCCAAGGATCTGCAGGTGAAAATGAGTTAACACCAAGTCTGAGTTCATTAAATTGATTGGATGAAATTCTCTCATTTCATGTTTGAACTTTTCTTTTTTTTTTTAGACATAATACTAAAGAGCGAAAAACTCAAATACCAAAGAGTGAGAAAACTAAAGCAGAGAAGCACAAAGCTTCAGATCTTGCTTAACATGATTTATTTGTGCAGTGAGGTTACTAAAGCACAAGGTTTTACTGAACCTCATCTTCCCTCCTATAATACTGAATGAAGCAAAACACATGCAAGAGCACATAAACAGTAAACTGCATTCTATATATTTGATCATTTTATGCATGATGTCCACCAGGGCATCCCCGGTTAGGTTTCTGATGAAGTTGATATGCAAATATTTAAACTGAAAGAGACAAGTCTTATGATAGTGACTCATTGCTGCGTATGGGGAGCTAATGCATACATATTGCAGAGTAGAGAGAAGTGCACGCAAGTTGCCCTCCTTTCCTGTCGCCCATCTCTTAATATCAGCGTCGAGAGATTCAGCTAGTCTCTGCAATTAGACAGAAATTTTTTCATGAAAAAAAAATTAATTTTCATTAAAACAAATACGTTGAGAATTTAGTTATAGAAATATTACATTTCTCTCAGCCTGCTCTTTCTGGGCAAGAAAATCGCGCATATTCTTCTCTGCAAGGGCCTTCGCCTGAAAAGAGCAATTGAATGGGAAGAAAAAGTTTATAATCTGGCTCAAGTTATAGCTATTAGTTTAATCATCAAATGAAGACTTGATTACCGCTCGCTCCATTATCCTCTGATGCCTCTCTAACCTAGCTTTACGCCTCTGTGCTGATTCGCTAGTAGTTCCATCAACTTTCTCCAAATCCTACAGGAAAACTTGTTTCATCATTCCTCTGGCACACAAGTGAATATTATCTGTTACTAGCAAAACAGAGAAAACTGATACTCACCGAGGACGAAAAACTGTGCTTCAGTCCACTAGTTCTGGAAGTACTAGAAAACCTTTCTGTAGGATATCTCTCACCCTGTGTTCTTGTCTCTGTGGAAGATTTCTGAGACCTTGCTTTCTCTAGAGCACGTTCACGGGCCTCTGCTGTGGCTCTTTCTACCGCGGCTCGTTCTGCTCTAAGCTTGGCTTCAGTGGATGCCTTATCAGCCGATTGTTTAGTCTCCCGTGCCTCTGCCATAGCTCTTTGTCGAGCCTCAGCTGCTGCTCTCTCCACAGCAGCTCTTTCTGCCCTTTCTCTAGCTTCAGCAAATGCCCTCTCACGAGCTTCTCGGATTGCTCTTTCTACAGCTATTCTATCTTTTTCCCGCTCTCTTCCCCTCTTGATGGCTTCAATTCTTTGCTGGTGATCGTCTATCTCAAACTTTTGCTCACTTCCTTTGCTGGAATCTCTCTGTTCCATGGTGGAGCTGAAATTCTCATTATTCTTTTCCATGTTTTGATCTGTTTCCACCTGTCTTTCAGTTTCCATCGATTTGTCCAATTCTTTGGGTTCGCAATTTGGTTGAGAGTACACCTCTTCACTTCGGATCTCAGAGTATACTCGTTCTCTTTGTTCCTCAACATATTCTCTTTCATGAGAAGTCATATCAAATTCATCTTTTACCTCCTTGCTTGAGATATTTTCCTTTGCGTTTTCTGCACATTCTTGAGATTCGTGAGTTGACACCTCATTCGTATTTTCATGAATGGAGGTTGACACAGATCCTTCTTTATTCTCTGAAGTTCCTTCCGTTACGTTTGTTTGATCTAATTCTGCGGCTTCAATATTAGAAGCTTGGAACTCGGGAAATTTTGCATATTGATTTTAGCAGCATTATGAGCCTCACCAGCTGTTTTGGACGTGTCCTCATCTTTTGGCAGCATTGTTTCATGACGTGCATCCATTAAACCGACATGTTCAGCCTTGCTACCAGAAGAAAGATCTTCAAACGCATTGTTCAGTTTGCTTCCAATAAAGTTCTCTTCAGAGGCACATCTGCGCAAGCTATCTGTTTCAGACATTTCATTAACCTCCAGGTGGAATGATACTCCTGCCTCCTTGTCTGAAAATGTTTCAGTTACTCCGGACAAGCTATCATTCTCTTTATTGTCATTAATTGCTGCTTGATATTCTTCTGCTTTGTTGTTTAAGTCAACATCATAATGTTCTTCGGTCTCACTAAAGATGGTGCTACTATCATTACTATGAGTATCACTAACGCCAGAATCATTACCATGGGCATCAACAGCTTCATTAATATCCTTTTCAGAAGCAGCCTCCTGAAACTCAAATTTATCCGGATTTTCTTCAGGATTATTTGCTTCCATATGCATAGTCTCAGCTGCTTGAAATGCAAAAGTGTCCATATGTCTCTCCGCAATCTCATTCTGTTCATATTCTTCGCGTAATTTTTGTCCATCTCCATCATGCTCAGAGTTCAGCTTCTTCTCATCAATTTCTATCTCATGAACTTCATTTACCATTTTTCCAACTTTTCCTACTTCCGGAAAGATTTCCGGCTCCCTCTCACTAATTTCTTCCTCCATGGGCTCTTTCAGCTGCTGTTCACTTTCAAACCATATATGCGCCTCTTTCTGCATCATCCCATTTTCTTCTTCGTCTTTACTTTTTCCATGTTGGCCATTTTCTTTCCAATCAGAGAGATTTTCAGATTTCTTCTCCATATCTTCTCGCTCCAGCATATGTTTTTCGGCCAGATTTCCAAATTCATCAGCAACATTGGCCTCAGTTACTTCATCCTCCTCGCTGATCCTCAAATCCTCCTCTTGCGTGCTTGGAGAACAATTGACAACTTTTTCCAACATTTTAGCAATGTTTTCAGGTCCTTCGGTATGATCAACAGTTGATTGACACTGTTCCGAAGCTTCGTCCACACTCTTCCCCAGCTCTTGCACCCTCTGAGAAGTATTTGGTCGCCTTTCTGCCAGCTCAGCACTGATTTCAGGTCCTTTTCGTTGATGAACGGTTAACTCTCTCTGTTCCAAAGTTGACCCAAGTTTATTTGTGGAGTTATCATTGTTTTCTACCTCAGACTCCAACGTTGAAGTTTTACATTCTGCATTGGCTACTAATCCAGTAAAATTTGTTTCGTCTCTAGATGCTTCATCTGCTTCGACATTTTGGTTCACATTTACCATTTCAACCTTTTCAGCAATAAAAAGTGTCTCACTCTGACCGTACGATGGAGCAAGTTTCTTACCCACCTCAGTGAATGCATCTCCATGTTCTTTGGCTGATCCAACATTCTCCCTTACCCTTTCCACCTCGGCCTTTCCAGCATTACGACCTACGTCACTATGACTGAGGGATGGAGCTAATTTTCCATCAATCCCAGTGAACATAGAGAATTTAGAATCTAATCTTGAATTTGTTTCCCTTGAATTTTTCTCCATGGAAATATCAGCCTCATGGTCAATCCTAGTTTTCTTCTTATCCTTTTTCAAGCGACCCTTAGGTATCGAACCATCTTGCAGACCTTCCTTTTTCCTTTCCATAATCGTTTTGGCGAGTCTTATACTTTCCTGAGCCTGATCTATGGCTTTCTTCAAGGCAGCAGCAGACATAGCAGCAACTGAATTTTCATCAAATTCCTCGTCTAATAAAGGTGGTGAATCCTCACCAGCAGTCTTAACGGGAGAATCTTTAGAAGCAAAACTCGGTAACCTTGAGCGCTTGACATCCTCGTTATCATTTGGATCAGACGGAAGACTTGAAGATGGTGGCTCTTTCGAGATGTGTGATTTGAGCTTAATTTCGTTCAAATTGCCTGACTTGTCAGGTACATGTGATTTTTCGGAACTTAATCCGTCTTTAACTGAAACCTCTTCAATGCCAGCACTGAAACTCCAGGTGCGACTAACTTCGCGTTTAATTGAAGATGGATGCCTGTCACCTTCTGTCTTCGGGAGACGATGAGTTCCATCAACAAAGTAAGTAAATCCAGGAACAGAGTGAAGTTGTGCTATATGTGTTTTCCCATTTGATGCATCGCTATTTCTTTGACTGGTCTTATTAAAGGACAAGCTAAAATGCTGCTTAATTTCGCCAATGGGTTGATCAGATGCATCACCGGAGGACTTTTTGGTCTTTCCTGAAGAATGCGGAGAACCTGATTCTTGAAAAGGTGACTTTGCATCTGCCGGAATCCTGTAACAGTTATTATAAGGATTTAGGGACCAGATAATTCTTTCCATTAAACTTGCCAAAAGCGAGAAATATAAATATCACGACTTAGATGTTTTTTCCGATACAAAATAGAACAAGAATCTAAATGAGTTTATATTCTGAAAATCTGTGATCATCAAAGTCATACCACTCCTCATTTTCCGCTCCCACTCCTAAGACTTTGCACAACCCAAAAAAAATCAAATAAAACAAAATAAAAAAGAAATGGTGAAGGAAAAAGGCTTCTAGAGTCAAATTTAGCATAAATGCCAAATGAACAAGAAAAACAATGGACAATAGAAAGACAAGCAAGAAAAACATGCAGTGTATCATCGCCCATATTTATGAAATTCGGATGTTAAAAGATTATTCAACGAGATTTTAGCAAGTGCAATTAAGAACTTGTGATG
Organism: Rehmannia glutinosa; assembly: GCA_016081115.2. Lineage (NCBI taxonomy): Eukaryota > Viridiplantae > Streptophyta > Magnoliopsida > Lamiales > Orobanchaceae > Rehmannia > Rehmannia glutinosa. The sequence continues at coordinate 67,450,784 of CM071928.1, forward strand.
TATGGTGAATATTTCCACATTCTTATCGGATTCAAGACAGGCAACTGAGATACCTTGTTTACTTTATACACCCTTACAACCTTATTTATAGCTATGAAGGGAAATCCAAAAGAACATTCAAAAAGTACTATTAGCTACATACAGGAATCCACGGAATCAACCGTGGTTAACTTTCTTGAGATTATAAAACGCTTTCCCTCTTTTAAGAACCCAAAAAAAAAAAGGAGAATATCATGTCATCAAAGACATACCGCAAACCAACTACAAGAAATTAAGCCCCCGATCCCCAAAAATGTGCTAAACAAATCAAGTTGCATTTCCGAAAAACAGACAACTCAGAAAGGAATATTTTTTAACTCTAGGTTATATGCTTCAAATTACTTGTGAACAATTCAAAGACAAAATTTTCTTTAGGTAGTCCTCTGTGTTATGTCAAAGGCATACAAATGATGTCATTGTTTCTACCACTGAAATAACAGCCAGACTTGAATGAATAAGCAGAATCATCATAAATAAACTTTAGCAGTTGATTCGAATGACTATAATATAAAATCTTCACTCTAGCCGACGGAATATCTTCCGGATAGATCTAAATTCTGTTGTGCGCCAAATGGAATATCCAAGTCGCAAATTTAACAATCAGCATAGCTCCCATACGATTAGATAAGCACAATCACAAGTAACATTTAGCTGTTTCTTAAAACCATTAACAAATCAATTCCATTGTCGGAAAAAGATCACAAACAAAATCTCGACAGACATTTACAGATTTTGATAGAACCACAAAAATATGCAACAGAGAGCATTGTGATTTCTTTTTTCTGTTTCCATAGATGAAAATGCAATCAAGCAAAACAATCAACTCATGCCAAAAATGAAAACTTTGAAAGATTCAGAACTATATGCTATGATGCCTAAAGCAAATACAAGCAACAATACAAAACTATCTTCTCTAAAGCATATAGGGGATAGCAGGTTAAATAAATGTTTATTAGTGAAAAATAAATTAATAAACATGCAAACCACATAAACTAAAAGCAGTAATCAGCCAACGTTCACTCGGCGACAAGAGTACAAGCGTGACCACATTTTTTTAAACAACTGAATACCCAAATTTTTCCAGTAAAATTCATAAATTCGAAAAGGAAATGAGGAGAACTACCGCGTTTTAGTTTTCATTGGAGCACCATTAAACAGCTGGTCATACGGAACTGCCACGTCATCATCCCTTAACCCACCAAAAATGTTAGAATAATCGAGCTTGGAGCTCCGGCAGCCGCCCGAACCGACCCGTTCATCCAGATCCGAAAGATCGAGCACCGGAATGGACGACGACCCGGAGAAAATCTCAGCGTACTCACGAGCTCCGAACTTGGCTTTGCCGCCGTTAGAAAACACAACGTCGTCGTATGGGTTCTTCAAAGAGAAGGAGGAGGGGGATGCACTTGTGGTGGTGGAGTGCTTTCTTCTGTGCGGTGGTCGAGACAGGGACTCCATGGAAAACGGAAGAGCAGAATGGCTTCGTACTTCTGAGGCTAGGGTTTCTTTTTTTGCTTTTTGGGGGGTTTAGTCTGGCTTTTTTTCTCTTCTTCAACGGTGAGGATTTTTGTCTGCGGAGAAAAAGCTCTGCAGAGTCAGACAACACGAAGAAGAAAGAGAGAAAATGAGCGATGAGAGAGAAAGTGGCGAATATTTAAAAAATGATTTATTATGTTTTGGGGGAAAGCAGCGCGGGGTCCACTGTCGTTATACGATACGACAGGTCTATGAAACCTAACCAGTGGTATAGTGCCACGAGTTTTGGCTATACTTTCTTCTTTTTTTAAAGTACAATATGGTATATAGTCCACTATTTCTTTTGGTATGTCCCCAATATATAATCCACTTTCTATATTTAAAGGTACATTTTCCGTTCCTTTACTATTATAACCCTATTTCATATGCATTTTATAATTTACATTATTCATGAAATAAGGGTAAATCAAGTAAATATTTAGCATATCTGTAGTTTCTAATACTTTTATTAATTTGTGTGAAAAGTCAAACTGGACTTTATATTTAAGTCACCCCAATCCAAAATTCTATTTTAGTGCAGCTTATGCACTAAAATAGTGTAATTACAACAACAAACTTAAAATCTATCTTCAACTCATCTACTTCAAATTTTGCACTAAAAGGAATATTCTTTATTATTTCAATACAAAAACTATTTTATTAAACCAATTGTTTTTTCACATAGTATTGTAAATTCATATTTAGTAAATTAAAGAATATATTTTTTATCACTTAATTGTCTTTTAAATAATTATTCAATTTACTATTCAAATTTAAAGTTAGTAATATTAATATTTTTTAATAATAAATCATATATACAAATTATAACAAATTATAACTCTTAAAAAAACATATTATAATATATCTCAATATAACAAAACTAAACAATAAAACCAAAAAAAAAAAAGTAAAAACTAGATAGCGCTGCTACAGTGCTGCGCGAGAAATGGCGCAACATTGTTGACCCATCTATTTGTCGCAATGAATAACGTTGGATTGGAGCATCAATCTTGCTTCATTTTGGCATTTAGCGCAGGATTTTGGGCCGATTGGAGATGGCCTTAGGACTAAGGGAGTATTTCCATTGCTCATTTCTAATTTCTAGTGTAGAAAATGAATTTTGAAAGTTTACTAGTTTTGCGTGAAAAATAGAATTATGTTTAGTTGTGTAATAATATTTTATGTATATAATAGTTTAAAAAGTTAATAGTGGTCGGACCCACTTTAAATATTTTAATTTGAATACCTACTATCATATTTGTGAGATTGCAGGTGGTAGGTTCATTAGATATGTATAAATAAAAATAGAAAAATTTTAATTAGATAAAATTGATAATGGTGGATCTCAACCCTCATTGTCTCACGTGTATACTGTAATTGGATGAGAAGATAAGAATAATAATTGATAAATGATATAGGATGGTGTACAAGGTTGAAATATTTTATTTTGAACAGTGGAAAGTAAAAATGATGACGTATTTCCAAGTTCAATTTCCAGTTTATAGTGTTAGAAAATGAATTTTCAAACTTTATTGATGTTCATGCGAGAATTGCAAATATGTTTAGTTTGTTGTCTGAATTTCTGTTTGGAAATAAAATATGTTTGGTTTGTTGTTTGAATTTTCACATAGATCCGCATGAATGTAGTGAAAAATGTTTGGTTACGTTTTCAAAAGAATATATTAATAAAAATTTGAAAACTGGAAATGACTTCATTTCTACTGACAACTTTCTTAACAAACATAAACTCATTTTTCGGGATAGTTGGAAGGTGGAAAACTACTCTTAAAAACAAAATCATACAAGACCGATAATTTCCATTGGAAAATTTATAAATTAACATAATTTTATTTTTATAAATAGTTGGAAAATGAAAATGAGTACTTGATAACATAAACAAGCCTATGCTTTTCGTTTATAGATGTAAGATTGGCCTACATTCCTCTGAGTCGTTTAATTGACTTGGCATGATCATAGGTATAGAAATGTTGTCTAAAAGAAATTATTGTAAAACTTAGTGTTATCGAGTAAATAATAAAATGTTAATTGTCTTTTATAAAACATATATCATATGGTAAGTAATAAATTCTAAACAAATTTGTGGCAAACATTTGCATGACCCAAATCTCCAAAAAGTTTCGCCTAGCAATTTTTGAGCAATAAATTTATTGAATGTGATCAGTTCTGCAACACGAAAGAACCGTAAAAACTTATTTGTAAGTATTTATGAACTAAAATTTTATTATGTGTAATGTAATTATTTTATGATCGGGTGGGCAGCTTCATCCGATAGTAAATATCACATCTACTGACCTGAGCACCGTCTCCGATATAGGAGGGCTCTTTTCGAGCGTATGTGAGCACTATCGGGTGTGGGGAAGAATAGGGCTCGCAAATCGTGTAATCGTGTGTGTGTTTTGTGTCAATACGATAACGACACGACACAATAAGGTCAAACACGAACACGACACGATAAGGATCTGTACATACATGAATACGAATGGATTTTTTTGTGTTGACACGACATGATTTGACACGATAAGTCAAAAAACAAAGGAAAGATTTACACGATAATACACGATATACGCATACAAAATATCAGGTTATCATGTCACTATCGTGTCATTAACATGTAAATGTATCACTAACATGTAAACGTGTCATTATCGCAACTAGGAGTGTCAATATGGGTCGAGTTCGAGTTCGCGGATCCGGGTTCGTGGGTTCGCGGGTCAGAATCTGCCAACTCGAACCCGACCTGTTTAATTATTCGTGTCAAAACCTCGAACCCAAACCCGACCAAGTTTTATCAGAGGTAACATGGACCCGACCCATTTAACGTGTATAGTAAAATTATTTTTATTTATATTTAATGATTTCAACTAAATAAATTTAATTTCCTTAAAATCAATCACTGTAACCAATTAATAAAAATTATCACAATTCACAACATTAAAAAAAAAATAACATAATTACATAAATAGAATAACATATATACTTATAATATTTTAAGAGCAACATACATAATGAATGATAGGAATGGGAATGGGGCGGGGCGGGGCGGGACAGGTCGCCCCGCGTAGAATTTTTTTTTTATATTTTTATCTTATATTTTTTATTATTAATAATTTTTTAATTTTATATTTGGTATTATAAATACATATTGTTTATAAAATTTGTCATTATATATATTAAATATAATATAAAATATATAAAACTATATCATTTTATATAATATACATGTAAAATATACGTTAAACATATTAAAAAAATAAAAAATAGCACGGGGCGGGCCGGGGCGGATACCCACGAGACGAATGTGATACCCAGACCCGCCCCGCCCCGCGACGGGTCACGGGATGGGTACCCGTCGGGACGGGTCATTTTGCCATCCCTAATTAATGAGGTTTTAGAATTTAAGTTTTAAGAACATGTCTTGTTTTTTGTTCTTTCTTATAATTAATTAATTACTTATATTTTTAAAATTCATAAATGGGTTAAATGGGTCATAACATGTTGACCGAATCAGACCTATTTAATTGGCGGGTTATTCGATTCGAACCAATTTCGACCCGAACCCATGAAACATGGAGTCAAATCCATTAATTTCGTGTTAGGTTCGTGTCGGGTTTGCGTATCGGGTCCGAATTTACACCCTAATCGTAATTATCGTGTAACTGTTGTGTCATTAACAAGTAAACGTATACTTATCGTGTCACTAACAAATTAACAGGTCTTTGGCAGGTTAACGTTCTATCTGTTATTTTTTTATCGTGTTTACACGTTCACGACACGAAATTTTAGTGTCTTTATCATGTCAACATGATAAGGACACTAACACGATGAGGCTAAATACAAATCCGGTATTTTCGTATCATTTTCGTGTCGTGTTATTATTTCGTGTCAAGAATTACCATGAGAAGAAGAAGATGATTCCACATTGGTTTGTTTTATTAAATTTTTCAGGGAACAAAAGAAAAGGCCCACAAATTTGCCATTATTATCAATTTGGTCTAATAGACCAGACGCACTCGATGAGTCCGGTTCAAAATGCTGTGGAACTTGTGTATTGCTGTAATATATGTAATATACAATATCGCGGGGGATTATTTTACTTTTTTTTTTTAGAACTTTGAAGGAACCCAAAGCGGAAAACAACAATTAAATTGGGGTAGAACTGTAATTTCAAAACAATTTATCAAATTTATTAACTAGTTGTTGCTGGACATTAAATATTAATGGCTTCAAACAGGACCACACCATAGTTCAAACCTTGAGAAAATGCTATAAAAATTGGAATAGTTATCATTTTTGTGGGTCCAAATTTACAGCTTCTGAGCAGGACAGACAAAATGAAATGCAAATTTGTTTCACATGGAAATACATGAAATTGAGGTAATGTCCCCATCATTTTTGGTTATGTTTTGTGAAAATATTTATTCTTAAAATCTTTTTAGATTTTGTATGAAAATCAAAATATAATTGAATCGATGTTTTGACATTTAATTTTAGAAATGTATTGGGTTCTTTTAGTAAATTATTAAATATAGTTCTATCGTGCATCAATTAATAAATTATTAAATATCAATCTTTGGTTAATGCTACCAGATTTAATCAATGAAAGAATATATAGCACAAGATATGTGAAGGCTAGTGGTTTTCAATATTCGGTGTAGAGTTACGCGTAAAAATAGTTTAATATGAATTACGATATGTGTGTTGCGGGCAAAACTGTTCTTTCATAATTATCGTTATTATTTATTTAACACATTTATTTAATTTTATTAATTACCCAATATTACTTATTATTATTTGGACACATACTAAATCATACCGGCCCACGTAGCCGGATCTGGCCCACATGGACACTTTCTTCTACACGGCTAACGCGACCATCAACCCAGATTTAAAAGATTACTTCATTTCATTTGTGTTGGAAATTTGTGGATGGTGTATACCCTAATGGCTGGAAAAACAATCGAGCAGAGTAACGGTACAAATACAGATGTCGAGGCAAGAGTTAAACTCTTTCTCTTTAAGACGAGATTGCCCCGCTCACGGTGCTTACGGAATCCCGCAATCGTCTCCCAAGATACAATGACAGACTACTTGCGATAGTTGCACTACAAATCCCAAGTACACCGAACACTATGATGCTCTTAAACTCTCTTTGACAAAGTTATGCAGAAAGTTGAAGTGAATTTCGAAATTTTTAATGTGTTGAAATGAATTTTGGGGGCTGGTTTATATAGAGCTCCTGGTGCCTATTCAGACTGGGTGCAACCCCTGGTCCGGATCAATCGTGACCGTCAGATCGCGCCTTGTAGTTAACAGTTGCGATCTGATGGTCCTGATCCCATCTGCCTGAAGGAACACACCTATTAGCATACACCCCTTCACACCGGGCCGTGTGTCGATCCACGCGGTGCCCCGTCGTGACAACGACGCATCAATCGGCGCCCGTGTCGCCATTCGGATGATTCTCGCCAAGTCATCATCGCCACCTGAGCCATGCCACCACGTCAGGCACTGGGATCAACCCTGGTTCGATTTTCCAAAACTTTAAGGCTCCTCAAAGCTCCTCGTGATGATGCATAGGTGCGAAGTGCAAAGTGCGCCTCTAAAGCGCCCAATGCGACTATGTGCGACGTGCGCGAGCCCGGCTCCATCTCGGACGGTGCTCCGCACCGTCCTTGGTGCCTTTTGAGCTAGCCAAAGGCTAGTCAAAATTGACTTGGTCCACTAGGGTGTACCATAAGGAGTTCCACTTGATTACTCCTTATTAGTGGTGAATCTCTTTATTAACTAGTCAAACATTTAATATGTTTCCTATGTGGGATATGGCTTTCCATATTCCCACCCATTTATATTCCATATATAAAAGCATTTTAAGTGGCCAACTTTATGCATTTATTTCTCATTCACGCGACATTGGTTTTGAGAAATTCAAAATGCTAAACTCATCTACCCGCGGCGTAGATGACGTTTATCTCATTTATTTTATACTTCGAATAAATGACCCCACTTAAATAATTGGTCAAAATCGGGTCAAAACCCAATATATTAAAACCAATTCCAACAATCCCCCACATGAATGAAAATAAATGCATATGAGTATACATACACAAAGAGAGTTCAAACGGAAAGTTATTGCATCGGGAGAGGTAGCTTGTGGCTTTGAACCTTCCTTAGTGGAATGCTATCAGTTTACTAAATTCCGCATGATGACACGATGTCTTGAACTGCTCATTTGTTTATGTAAACCAAAATGTTGGGAAATTTATTGTTTAGATTTTGATGAATGCCATGTAAAACTTAGAATAGGAAGTTGGCACCCCATTCTTCTTTGTCAAACCGCATTGTAATAATTTGGGTTGGTCAAGCCGAGTTAAGTCGGCTATGCCCAAACATGCAAAAGACAACCGGAGACTAGAAGGAAGACTCATTTGCAAGACATCCGAGTATGGCAAAGAAGAGAAGACGAGAACTCGATCAAGGAGCAGCTAAGATGCGGTGAGAGGAGTATCGTCAAGTCAACTTAAGATAAGCCAAGTCTCAAGTTGAAGTGACAAGAGTCATCCAATGATTGGAAGTCGACTCTAAGTCACCTGGGGAAAGCAAGGAAATGCGGTCAAGTCGAGATAATCAAAAAGATCCGTTGCCGTAAATCAAGAGAATTACTTAAACAAGTAATATCTCCATGCTACCTTTCTCGAAGTGCTCGATCCCGAAGTGTGCAAAAGGAATAAACCAATGGGAAGCACTACACCGTGTCCGAACTCGAAAAGCTGAAGAACAATTTATACGAGGAAATGGCAATTCCAAGGACTGCAACAAGACAAGCCAACGACCACAAGTGACTTTCAAAAATAAGCTTATCTCTTCAACGGGCAGATTTTTGAAAGATCACTATAAAAGGCTGAAGAATAACTCTGAGAAAGTGGGACGTAGGTTACGAAGGTTACCTTGACCATACAAGCAAGAAAGAAATATTTTGTAACCTGAAATATTCTCAAGTTATTAAACGCTCAATCCTCAAGCCTACACTACGAAGAACATCAATCCAACACTCACCTGTGAAGGAAAGATAACTTCAATCAGTTGAAGAGGAAATTACTGAAGAATCAAGGGGTCTACATTCCACAAAGGATTGTAGGAAGGTTCAAGGTTGAACCAAGTCTTGAGTGTTGGAGGGCTTTGTGATCAAATCCAAAGAGCTGAGCAAGCAAGTGGGTCAGTAGTAGCAAAGCACTGCCCTGTGAAGAAGGCGAGTCGTACGAGAAGCCGGTGAGTGATCAAGGCGTCTCAGATCGAGTCCCAAAGGATCAAGTCACCAGTGTGATCAAGACTTGTATCTGGATCATTACCACTTTGTATACTTGATCAATACCTAGTGGATTCCTCCAGGAGTTGGAGAAGAGAGGAGTAGAAGAATTACCCCATCTTCGAACCTCTATAAAAACTTATCGTGTCTTTTACATTTCAAAGACTTTAATTCCTGCATCTTATTTGTTTAATTCTCACGACATATTTGCTATCCAACTGATAATTTCTAAGTACTAAATCAAGCTTTATATCTCTCGCTTAACCATAATTAAGGGTGTTAAGTCTTCCAATAAAACAAACCACGATTGAGCTAATTCATCTTAACCGAATTGAGTTATTCTATCAACAAATTCGATCAGTCTGAGAGTGACTAACTCTACCGATTAACTAAATTGGTTGTCCACCAAGGACACAAATGTGTAGTATCAACTCGAACTTTTAAAAGGACTAAATCAAAAATTTGGTAAGGTTTATTCAACCCCCTTCTAAACCTTACACTCACACCCCTTGGGACCTACAAGTGGTATCGGTGTGGTTGGTTCATTGAGCCTTCCGCACCGGTTCTTCAACTAGATCTCCAAACTTTTCAAAGTCTGCTTTTAGTACTTAAATTTTCAAAACTCCTTTTATCATTAAAATTTATTATCATGGAAGCAAATTTGACACGTATTCCCATGTTTACAATTGAAGAATTTGATGATTGGAAAATTATATGCGATCATCTATCAAAGATTATATGATAAGATGTGGATAGTGATAGAGGATGGGCCACCGCAAATCTTAAAGGTGAACACAAACAAAGAAGAGTCACAATTTGAAGGTGAAGAGGATGTTGCCCTAGACCAACTATGGTTGAAAAACCAAGAACTGAATGGACAAATGATGACGAAAAAAGATACAACCTGGACAATGTAGCCAAGGACATCCTTTACAAAACCTTGACAAAGCCATGTTCAATAAAGTCAAATCATGCAAAACGGCTAAAGAAATGGGACAAACTAACATTGATTTGTGAAGGCTCGAGCAAATCAAAGAAAATAAATTATCGGTGGTATACAAAAAATTTGAGAATTTCAAAATGATCGCAGGAGAAAACCTGGATCAACTGGATGCCCGTTCACGTAAATCACCAACGAGCTATCTCGCACTTGGAAAGGAATATACACGAAAGAAAATGTGTATGAAGATCCTAAAAAGTCTCCCACTGAATGGGAAATGAAGGTCATGGCACTAAGACACTCCATGGACCTATCGAAAACCTCCAACCATGAACTATTCTCGGATCTCAAAGCCTACGAATTTGAGTGAGAAGAAAAGATCGAGGAAGAGACAGTTGTACCCAAAACAATTTTGCTCTAATTGTTAAGGATGGAAAGAGAGCCGAGGTCAAAGAAGCCATTGATCCGAAGAAATAGCCCGATGGTTAAAAGGTTCAACAAGTTCTTCAATAAGAACTACAAGAGAGGCAAGGGCGAATCTTCCGAGAAGACACTCGGCTCCTCCAAGTCAAGGGAAGATAGGCCAACCAGAGAACAACAGATCATCAAAAAGTTGAATATCAAAGGGTGACAATCCAAGAATGGAAAGAGTGATCAAAAGGTTGAATATCTATCTTTTGCTGAACCGTAGGCACTATGCATTGTCCAATCCAGAATGAAAAGAATGAAGAGAAAGGTCTTGAGAGAAAAAGACAAGAAAAGAAAAAGGCAATGTTGGTTGCAGAGATCACTGAGACAAACCAAGTCAAAAGACATAGGCCGATTCGAGAGCGGTGAAGCTAACTACTCAAGTGACTCAAAAGAAGCCCGATCCGTTTGATGGCCAAGGAACAAGATCAACCTGACCAAGAAGATGAGGTCACTCCAACTCATCAAACTCGGATTCTAGTGATAGTGATCGTGAACACACACTTCATCACCACTGATCTTTATGATTCATTAGGCAAAATGATGAAAGATTTTGAACACATTAAATCCTCACACACACTACTAAATGAGGAAAAAAAGACTACTCACTAAGAGCGAAACTCACAAATGACTAATGAGTTGAGTACTCTAAGTCAAATAGGCGATGAGAATGAAAGTTTAAAGGCCGAAAATGCCAAACTAACAATGAGAAATAGCCGCCATAGGAAAGAGGGAGAATGACCTCAAAAATGTAATTGCCTCATTCACTAAGGCATCTAAATCATTGGATGATCTTATTATGAGTCAAAGAGAATGTGGAGACAAGACAAAGTTTAAGATTTAATTCCTCTCGTGCTATGTCAAACTCTAAAAGTAATTTTGGAAAAAGGATCTTCAAGCAATGAAGAGTCTAAAAATCCAAAACTCCAAAGGGTGCACACATATTCACACCAAAGCACAATTACAAACAAACTGGCCTTGGTTATATAAGGAAAAGGAAAACAACCATTGAGTGCGCTAAAAGGACAACAGAGAAGAGATTCATCGAGTTCCTCAAACTCCAAACAAAAATACTCGTAAAGAAGAAACAGAGCTACCAAAAACCCTAAAAATCTATAAAAGAAATACATATGATGGGAATGGTAGAAAATATCCAAGCCAAGCCGATTGGAATGATGTGAACTATCGCCACGACTTATGGAATATAAGCCCGGATGGCAAAGGCCAGAACTCAAAGAAAGGCCATTCCAAAAGTATAAGAGCTTTCATCAAAGACACATATGCACCTAGGCACTACACTCGGAGACACCACAATTACCCAAAGAAGGTGATTGCTAAAACATATACACAGCATACAGACAAAAAGAGACAAACAGTATGAGCCTAAAATCCCCAAGCAATTTGCCAAGATTAATTATGATTATGGCACTGATAGATGGCAACCCCTTAGAGTCAAATCATTTGGCTATAAGTTGGTTGGATCATCTTACAATCCTAACCCCTCGTAACCCGGACAAATATGGGTACCTAAAACTTAATTTCCTTGATTGCGGTTCAAGAATAATGAGTGCCAAGGAACCTGGTACATGGACAATGGTCGTTCCGACATATGACAGAAACAAGAAAAATCATGTCAAAATTCAAGGAAGTTAAAGGAGCAAAAGTCATATTTGGAGGAAATGAAGCTCCAGGTGAAATAAGAGGCATTGGATCCATCAAGAGGAACGGATTAGAAATCACAGATGTTGCATATGTTGAAGGACTCAACTTCAACTTGTTAAGCATCGATCAACTCGTGACAAGGGCTATAATGTTGGATTTAACATGGGTATATGCCAAATCAAGGATACTTGAATCGAATGAAGTTGTGTTGCAAGGATGCGACAAAAAAGAACATGTATGTAGTAGATTGGTCAACCGCTACACCCAACACTGTATATTAGCAAAGAGCACAAATTGAATCAAGTTGGCTATGGCACAAAAAGTGAGTCACCTGAATTTCAAAACGATTAACAAGCTTGCAAGAAGTAATCTTGTGGAAGGACTTCCGGACTCGATATACAAGAAGGAGAGTATATGTGATGCATGTCGGGAAGGAAAACAAATCAAATCTTCATTCAAAGAAAAGACATGTCCATCTTCAACAAGAATATTACATCTGCTACATATGGATCTATTTGGCCCAAAGGGAACCAAACTAGCATAAGTGGAAAGAAATACACCTTGGTGGTAGTAGATGACTACTCAAGATATACATGGACTATATTCATGTGTAAAAAGAAAAACTCTCTACGAAAACGCCACGCTTAATGAAGAAAATCCAAAATGAAAAGAGCCAAACCATTATCAAAATAAGATCGAGACGGAGGAACCGAGTTTGTCAATGGGATAATAACTCGATTTGTATTGAAAATGGCATTGGTCATGAATTATCTGCAACAAGGACTCCACAAAGCAGAATGGAGTTGCGAAAGAAGAAATGAACTCTCAAAGAAGCGGCAAGGACCATGTTAGTCAAGTAGGGTTACCAAAAAGATTTTGGGCTAAGCAATCAACACACTTGCTACACTCAAAATAGATGTATGATAAACATACAACCGACAAAGACTTCCTATGAGATTTGGACTGGAAGAAAACCAAATGTTGCATATTTTAGAATATTTGGATGTAAATGCTTCATCCATAACAATGGCAAAGATAATCTAAAAGCTCTCGATGCTAAAGATGATGAAGGTATCTTCTTGGATACTCAAAAAGCAAAGCCTCTGAGTACTCAACAAAAGGACTATGGTTGCGAGAGGAATCCATTCATGTGGTATTCGATGAGCCAAATGTAAATGGAGAAGATATTGAAGAATCACCGATAAGTCAATCATCCAAACATACGAGAAAAAATCCCTATCTTTCAAGCCGAAACTAGAATTGTAAACTCGAGAAGAAGATGAGATAGCCGAATCTCAAAAACAAATGGAAAATTTGCAATTAAGTGATTACGAGAGAGGCGATCAAAGCAACACAGATCTTTGCTAGACGATCAACCCACTAACTTACTTCAACCGGATGTAAGATGGTGAAAGACCATCCACCGAACTTGTCATTGGAGATATAAGAGAAGGTGTCAAAACAAGATCCGAACTCAACAAGAAGCTATGTTCACATGCTTTATCTCGCAAAATAGAGCCCAAAGATGTGTTACAAGCATTGGATGACACACATTGGATTCAAGCTATGCAAGAAGAGTCAATCGGTTTGAAAGAAATAAAGTATGGGAATTAGTTCAAAGACCCACCCATCAAAACGTTATTGGTACTAAATGGGTGTTCGAAACAAGATGAACGAGGAAGGTTCTGTGGTAAGAAACAAAGCAAGACTAGTAGCCAAAGGATATTGCCAAGAAGAAGGAATAGATTTTGATGAAACATTTGCTCCTCGTAGCAAGATTGGAAGCAATAAGGATGTTTCTTGCCTATGCAGACTCACAAGAATTTCATTGTATATCAAATGGATGTAAAAAGTGCATTTCTAAATGGTTTATTGGAAGAAGAAGTGTATGTTGAACAACCTCCGAGGATTTGAGCAGAAGACTCTTGGAGACAAGGTATACAAACTCAAGAAAGCTCGTATGGATTGAAACAGGCACCCGAGCATGGTATGATACCTTGTCACAATTCCTAACGAGAATGGATTCACAAAAGGAAAAGTAGATAGAACACTTTTTCGAATCCAAGACAAGAAAGAGTATATCTTGCTTGTTCAAATATATGTGGATGACATCATTTTTGGATCCACAAACAAAGAGTCATGTGAAAAATTTTCAACACTCATGCAAAGTAAATTTGAAATGAGCATGATGGGAGAGCCGACATTCTTCCTTGGACTCCAAGTGAAACAACGAAGGATGGAACCTTCATAAGTCAAACAAAATACACCAGAGATTTAATGAAGAAATTTGGTATGGAGGAGAAGTCTTCTGTGAAAATACCAATGAATACATCATCAAAATGGACATGGATGCAGGATGGCAAGCCAGAGATCAAAAAGATCTGAGCACTTATTGGATCATTGCTCTATCTCACAAAGAAGCGGGCCGGACATCACCTTTCTTTGTAGGTGTATTTGCAAGATTTCAATCTGCTCCAAAAGAGAGCCATATGACAAGAAGCTAAGAGAATCTTGAGATACTTGAAAGGAAGCCAAGAAGTTGGCTTATGGTATCCAAAGGAAGGTGAATTCAAACTAATTGGCTATTCGGACTCGACTATCTTTGGATGCGAGTTGACAGAAAAAGCACCTCGTGCACATGTCAAATGCTAGAAACAGTGATTTCTGGTTTAGCAAAAAGCAAAATTCAATAGCCACCTCTACACGGTGAAGGCGAATACATAGTCGCGGCAAACAGTGCCCAAGTCTTATGGATGAGACAAAGAAATGAGAGACTATGAAGTTGAAGAAAAGGAAATTCCAATCATGTGTGATAACACAAGTCAATTGCAATCACTCAAAATCATGGGTTGCACTCAAGAACAAAGCATATCGATGTCGATATCACTTCATAAGAGATCATGTTGAAAAGAAGGACATCATCTTGGAATATATCTCAACCGATAAACAATTGGTGACATCTTCACAAAACCTTTATGTGAGTCAAGATTTGAAGAACTCAAGCATGAGTTAGGGTTAATTGAGTGAGCTAACACTCGGAAGACTCAAAGAAAAGAAATGAAACACAAGAAGAGAAAAAGGATCAATTCTCAAAATCGCCTAAATGAATCACCATGTCGGAAAGACAACTATACCGAATTAGTGACAAAATTTGAGTCACTTAAGAGAACGTGACGGAAGAGTTAAATCAATCTAAGGGATAAGGTAGTTATTTATGAGCAAAGTGACAAAAACGCAAATGTTTTACTAAGCGAATGTTTTTAAGAATGACGTCGGATAATGATGATGTGTACGAGACAAAAGCCGCATACCAAGCTTATGATTGGATATAAATGCTTTGCCGCATTAAATTCAAGACATTAAATGCTAATTGGCGTGCAAAATCTAAGCCGTTGATTTCGATCACATTTCAAAAACCACCCGCACGTCCTTTCAGAAACCATACTTACCCCATTTTCGTCTGTCACCAAAACGGTTCATTTCTATCTCAGAAGCAAAGGCAAAACTCTCTCAAAACCCTCTCAGTATTCAAATCAAATTTCTAAATTTCTTTTAGGTGAAATCCTAAAAAATGGCGTCAACCTATGATTTTGTCAAGCTAGGAAAACAAATCCACACAGGGTCGACCGTGGATTTTGAGGGCATGGTCAAACAAGGGTCCGATGACGCCCTCATAAAGAAAATCGCTGAAAAGCTCGAAATGTCCGGGCTGAAACCATTTCTGACGATGGAGTTCTCGATGACCTATGTGGAAGAGGTCGCACGCTTCTACGTGAATGCCGAGATTCACGATGAAGGGATAAAATCATCTCTGTTCACGGAAAGAAGTTCACCATCTCTCGCCAAGGATTTGGTGAACACCGCCACTACGACGGAAGGAGCATCAAAATCAACGGCCGATGTAAACCTGGCCGCTTGGAAGGAAGTAGCCAAGCCCGACTATCTTTGATAAAATGGTTTACACAACAAATAAGAGGTCTTTGAAGGAGGATTACCACAAGTCGTTGGACATAGTTGCCAAATGCATAGACATCAAATTTGGTAGCTTTGACCAACTATCAAAAGCAAAGTTGATCGTAATGGCCGCGATCATTGAAGAAAAGAAAATAAACTCAAAAATTTGAGTTTGTCTCACAGCAGACTTCTTGCTGCAATGTAGGGAACAAATCCTTCAAGGAAGATGGTGCATTTGGAGGATCCCTAGGATATGGCCTGGTGATTGGCCGGTGATGGAGGTGAAAGGAGTTCTCTTAGACATGGAAAGGCGTTCCATGTAAAAGAAGAGATGTTCAGATCAAACCTCTCTCGGCGCACGAAGAGAGAGCTACGCCAAGAGAGCGACACGAGTGAGGGGGAATCACCGACCACAAGATACAAATTGTTTCCTCTCCACCAAAGAAGAAAGCTGCCCCTGCGCAATGAAGAAGATCACGCTCTCCCGCAAAAAGAAAAACAAACTCCTCCCCGCTCGCAGCTCGAGTCACCGCCCCCCGCGCCGTGTCTCTCCCAAAGCAGCGATCGAGAATGACTCTCAACTACCTTCTCCGATCATCAAAAAGAGGAGAACTAAAAAGCCAAGACGGCTGCTCCTCGGAAGAAAACACCAAGACGCCCCCCCGCCCACGACTCGAAGAAACTCTCTCTCTCGAACCGCAGGTCCCTCCGTACGAACTAAGAGACGACGAAGAATCATCAAGCGATCCGAGCTTGAGAAACCGGGCCGAGTCGGCCACTCACCGAGCAAATACCGAAACTACCATCAAGAAGTAGAGTCCCCGGATATAATTGATAAAACAAAAATCTCATTGAAGGCGATCGTGAGAGGCAAATCAAGACACAATCGTAGTTCGCATACCGACACAAGAAGAAGGCGATAGAGATGATAGTGATGTGATGATCCTATCCCCACCTTACCCGCATCCAAAACCGTCTGCGAGAGTGGAGGAAGAGGAAATTGAGTCGATCAAGGACCAGTTCAACGGCCGAATTTATAGAAGAGGAAGAGGAATGCTGAACTTCCTTGGGTGACCTCTGTGATCTCAAAGATCGGATGAAAAAAAAGCAAAAGATATCCTGCGCAGATCTTCAAGGATAAGGAGAAGGAGAGATGGCGGGCAGAGAGGAAGTTGAGGCACGAGAGAAAGCCAACATCCGCCCTCTCACCGGCACCACAGAACATACACATCCTCACCTTGACATTCTATCGCCAAGTGATGAGGATCGGACCTGTTCTTTGCCACGTAAAGAGTTGCAAATGCAAAGCAAGCAATGCATGAATCCCGAATTCTTCATGAGAAAAGCATGATGGAGGGACCAGGAGAGTCCTCCAAAACACAGTGAAATCGATCCAATGGGAGTAGTGCGACAAAATCGCCACCGTTATTCTTTGCCGCCACCACTTCCCCACTCACTCGGAAGAAGGAATTGAGGGAATGGCGATGAAACTAGGTTAGTGGGGACCCCAATCGAGCCAACCCCTAATGAAGGTGTCTTACCACCGCCCTACTGAACACTCGGAGAAACATCCAGAGTTTGGAGACGAGTGACCCCATTCAAGTCACTCACCGATGCATGCACCGAGTGGGGGGAAACTCCTCCACCGCAAAGGCAAGGTCGGAGGATGTCATTTGCAGATGACTCCACAACGAATCTAGGAGGCGAAGTGGAGAAAGTACAAACACAAAATGAACAAAGAAGTTGCCATCAATGAAGCTCGAGGCTTGAGACTGCCTCTCGGTGAGGTGTCAACCGCTCCTGAAAGGCTAATGACGCTGCTGATGCGATCGAGGCACGAGGAAGGAACAACCCGGGAGTTAACACTGGGGCGATGAAAGTGCAATCCATGGGGTTGAGATTCCAATGGATGCCACTACGAAAGACCCTAAGACGGCCGACACTATCGAAAGGGAGGTCCAAGCCTCGCTGCAGCTTGAGACTGCGAGGAGGTAATGAAGGCCGACGGGAGGTTGAGACTTCCCGGGTAAAGAAGTCAAGTAGAGAACATCCCTCCCGCTATCATTGATCCATCTCGAAAAGGAGATAAGCGCGCTTCATGATTCCCAGGATAATCCCGATGTAACCTTTCTCGGGATCGGAAGCGACGAAGAAGTCGAGTCATCCCCGTGATGCATCCAAAAGACTCACGAGGATGTTCCCGACGAGCAAGTCCGATCTCAAGACTACTCGTCAAACTTTCAATTTTGATGGTGAGCCACCAATGGAAATCTCATCATCGTCCGATGACGCTTCGATAAGGCCGAGGACCACCCACTCAATTGGAGAAACCAATGAGACCAACGGTTGTTGAGACAACCGAGGCTCGAGCAAGCTGGATCCACTTCACAAAAGACCCCAACAAACAGTCCACCTGCAGCGAGTTCGACTCAAAAAGGAACTTCACGCGCACCTCTCATCATTGAACAAATCCCGATTGGCGTGATGATTCATTTGTAGAATCATTTCCTTTCTCTCTGGAGGTACCCGACCTCCCTTACGAGTCGAGAACGATCTCACGCGCTTCCACGACTGATCCTGTTCTCCCATCCGACACCATCATTCCAAATGACTATGACTTTGACTTTGACGCCGCATGGCACCACCGCAACGGAAGAAACAACTGAAGTTCGGGAGGTGTTCAAAGCATTATTTGCTTTCGAAATTGAACGGATGGAGAGGCACCAGGCCTCTATGGACATGAGACTCGGATAACAGAGATGCCAACTTACTGCTGACTTGAGAGGCATAACAATTCGGGAATGGTGGCAACAAAGAGAAAAATGCGTGTGGAACAAGCTAGATATTTGAACATTGTTCAACAAGTCGATGGTATGGAGAGTCGAGAATGCCGATGCAAAAACGAAATTGAGAGAACACATTGAGCACATGCATGAAGCTCACACTCGCCGAGATAAAGCTCTGCGTGAGCAAAATAAGAGTGATCTCCAAAGTATGGAAGAAAACATGGATAGAAAATTCAGCCTTCTCATGGCCGAGATGAAGCTAATCTCAAGAGAGTCCAACGCTACTCGCTCGAATTTTGTGCCGCATACACCGCAGCAGACTCGAGGCGAACTCGGCTATCGCCAGGCTCGACTTCCCGCTTGCCAAAGATGTTTCCGGGGTCCTCTCTCCTTTGATGATGCCAAAAAGGGGGAAGAGGAATACTTTAAAGCGCTAAAGAGATCGAAGAGGAGGAAGCAAGTGTGAAGGGAAAGACAAATGAGGAAGTGTCAAAACAAAAGAAAGAAAAGTCTCGTTGAGGGGAAAGATCGAAAGATGTGACCTTAATGATTGCACAAACCCCCAACAAGGTCTTGTCACACGGTGATATTATCGCAAAGAAAACTCCCAGTGACTTTGCCACTCCAACACTCGCTATATCTATGGTGAAAAGATAAAGACAATTGAAGCGAGGGATGGAGGAAGTGGAAGGAAGAATGGATGCCCGAGTTATGAATATCTTGAAACAACATGGAGGCATTCCGGTGAAGAGACAGAGACACTTATGCCATCTCGGATGCGAAATGAGCCAAGATCGCTTGATGAATTTAAAACGCCGCATCCGAAGGATACTTTGCAAACATGTCCATGGCTCAAGCTTGGGACTTGTCTTTGGGAAAAGGGTCTCACGCTATGTGAAGAAGGCGACGACAGCAAAAAGACTCATCGGCATCCTCTGCTGTCACTCCGCTAGTCACTCACCGAAAAAGAAGAAGACCCCGATCAATACACGCCCGAGGAAGAAGAAGCGTGGTGGAGGAAGAGGTTTCGCACCTGGCCTCCGCCCAAAAACATTGAGTACATAGTACATAGATCCGGCAAGAAAGGAGGGATCTCTTTGGGCTGGTCTTGACCAAGTAGCCAATTTGCAAGTGGCTAAAAGCAATCTTGAGTATGCGAAAAGAATAGAAGAAAAAATAAGAGACAAACTCAGCTATGGGAGGAAAGACAAGAGAGATTAAGAAGAGATGAAGCTGCCTTAAAGCATATGAAAAGAAGTAGAAGGCGGCCGGAGATGAGAAAAAGAGAAGAAGACCCGAGAAGATGACAGAATCAAGAAGATGAAAGAAGGAGGCGAAGGAGATGAAGTGTTCTTTGTCCACCCCTTCATGTATTTTACTATGTAAATACATACTATGTAAGTCTTCTCTCAATAAAAAGTCGTAAATTTTTTGTGTAGATAAATGTTTGCTCGATACACCTTGTAAATTGTGTAAAAGAACAAGAATGTTATGATCAATAAAAGGATTGATTCTACGCATACATTCTATGTGAATGCACTATCTCGTATGTATCTTTGCTATTTACATTTTGAATGTTTTAAGTTTTGGCATCATCAAAAAGGGGGAAATTGTTGGGAAATTTATTGTTTAGATTTTGATGAATGCCATGTAAAACTTAGAACAAGAAGTTGGCACCCCAATTCTTCTGTAAAACCGCATTGTAATAATTAGGGCTGGGTCAAGCCGAGTTAAGTCGCCTATGCCCAAACATGCAAGAAGACAACGGAGACTAGAAGGAAGACTCACCGCAAGACAAATTGAGTATGGCAAAGAAGAGAAGACGGAACTCGATCAAGGAGCAACTAAGATGCGGTGAGAGGAGTATCACCAAGTCAACTCAAGATAAGCCAAGTCTCAAGTTGAAGTGACAAGAGTCATCCAATGATTGGAAGTCGACTCTAAGTCACCTGGGGAAAGCAAGGAAATGCAACAAGTCGAGATAACTAAAAAAGATCCGTTGCACGTAAATCAAGAGAATTACTTAAACAAGTAATATCTCCATGCTACCTTTCTCGAAGTGCTCACCCCGAGAAGCGTGCAAAAGGAATAAACCAATGGGAAGCACTACACCGTGTCGAACTTTGAAAAGTCAAGAACAATTCATACGAGGAAATGGCAATTCCAAGGATCGCAACAAGACAAGCCAACGACCACAAGTGACTTTCAAAAATAAGCCTATCTCTTCAACGGCGATTTTTGAAAGATCACTATAAAAGGCCGAGGAATAACTCGAGAAAATGGGACGTAGGTTACGAAGGTTACCTTGACCATACAAGCAAGAAAGAAATATTTTGTAACCTAAATATTCTCAAGTTATTAAACGCTCAATCCTCAAGCCTACATTACGAAGAAAATCAATCCAACACTCACCGTGAAGGAAAGATAACTTCAATCGCTTGAAGAGGAAATTACTTCAAGAATCAAGGGGTCTACATTCCACAAAGGATTGTAGGAAGGTTCAAGGTTGAACCAAGTCTTGAGTGTTGGAGGGCTTTGTGATCAAATCCAAAGAGCTTGAGCAAGTGGGTCTGTAGTAGCAAGGCAACGCCCTGTGAAGAAGAAGCCGAGTCGTGCGAGAAGCTAGGCGTGATCAAGGCGTCTCCGGATCGAGTCCCAAAGGATCAAGTCACCGTGTGTGTGATCAAGACTTGTTGGATCATTACCACTTTGTATACTTGATCAATACCTAGTGGATTCCTCCAGAGTTGGAGAAGAGAGGAGTAGAAGAATTACCCCATCTTCGAACCTCTATAAAAACTTATCGTGTCTTTTACATTTCAAAGACTTTAATTCTTGCATCTTATTTGTTTAATTCTCACGACATATTTGCTATCCAACTGATAATTTCTAAGTACTAAATCAAGCTTTATATCTCTCGCTTAACCATAATTAAGGGTGTTAAGTCTTCCGCCAAAAACAAACCACGCTTGAGCTAATTCATCTTAACAATGAGTTATTCTATCAACAACTCGAAGTCATTGAGTGACTAACTCTACCGATTAACTAAATTGGTGTCCACCAAGGACACAAAGATTGTGTAGTATCAACTCTGAACTTTGAAAAGGACTAAATCAAAAATTTGGTAAGGTTTATTCAACCCCCCCTTCTAAACCTTACACTCACACCCCTTGGGACCTACACAAAACAACAGCATCCTCACAATATCTTTCCTAACATCATTTGGTTCTCACGGTTGTGTCCATTTTGGCCCTGGACAACATCTTGGATTCATAAGTGTCTCGTTGAAGCGGCCCGTCTTCACACTTATATAGGTGATCTCCTATTAAGAGTATCTTGTCATACTCCACTTCTTTAAAGTATAGGAATCATTAAAAGTTTATAACTTAACCTCACCACATTCAACAGTTTCTCCACTGGATAGGAATGAGTCGTAATATGCTCCAAGTGTTTATCCGAATATTCATAACTTAGTTGTCCCATTGAACCAAGGTCTTGGGATCTCCAATTCACAAGGTTCGATTCTGTTATGAACACTCTTATTTTGTGGATTTTAAGCCCATTCCTTTCGATAAGCAGCATACTTGATCTCTATTCAAACATTTAGTTAACGGATCCGCTAGGTTTTCTTTCGATTTCACGTAATCGATTATAATAACCCCATTTGAGATCAACTGCCAAACGGTGTTATGTCTTCGACGTATAGGTCGAGACTTACCATTGTACATACTATTTTGAGCCCTTCATATAGCCGACTGACTATCACAATGAATCATGATTGCGCAATGCACCGCTTAGGCCAACAAGAATATCCTCTAAAAAGTTGCGAAGCCATTCCGCTTCTTCACCAGCTTTATCCAACGCTATAAACTCGATTCCATCGTGGATCGAGCTATACATGTTTATTTAGAGGATTTCCATGACACCGCTCCACCACCAATGGTAAAATCATAATCACTTGTGGACTTGGAATCTTTTGAGTCAGATATCCAATTAGCATCACTGTATCCTTCTAATACAGTTGGATATCTCGAGTAATGTAATCCATAATTCAAGGTGAGTCTTAGATACCTAAGAACCCTTATCAATGCCTTCCAATGGTCATTTCTAGGATTACTCGTAAATCTACTCAGTTTATTAACTGCGTAGGCAATATCCGAATGTGTGTAGTTTGTTACATACATTAGACTGCCAATAATCCGAGAATATTCTAGTTGAGATACAGGCTCGCCTTGATTTTTAGCTAAGTGTAGGCTTAAATCAACAGGCGTTTTAGCTGGAGGACTGTCATACACATTGAACTTTCGAAGTACTGTCTCAATATAATGAGACTGTGACAAAACAAGTCCATCAGATGTTTTAGAGATTTTTGTTTGATAAATGGTTTTATCATGATTTTGATGATTTTGTTTTTATACCAAAACAATGTTTTTAAAGCTTGTCCAAATACTCCTAAATGATTTAAAATGGTTTTAATATTTTCCGAAGTATTTCTTCAAGTTTATTTTCGACAATATTGGACAACACATTTAATGATTTTATGTCAATGGGTTTTTACATCGAAACTATGTTTCTAAACGTTGTCCTAATACTCTCGATCGGTTTAAAATATTTTTACTAATTTTTTGGAGTATTTCTTGAAGGTTATTTTCGATAAAATATTGCACAACATTTTTGTCTCGTGTTCAACCGGACATTCCGTGTCTGAAAGATTGGTTTTGAAACAGAAACGAGACATTTTGAAAAACCCTGGAGGTCGACCGGTCGCGCAAAGGGCGACCGGTACCTGAAGAGATTACAGAACATCCTGTATCTCAAATTTGTTGAGGGGTGACCGGTCCCTATGGGGGGCGACCGACGACCCCCCTGGACCGGTCAACCAGTGTAAATTTGCTGTGTAATCTTTTATTCTCATATTAGTGCGCGACCGGTCGCCCTATGGTTTGACAGCAAAATTCTAACCGTTGTGCAGCAGACAGCTTTTCCCTAAATTATGGGATTGATTTCTAACAGCTATAATCTTGATTTTAATTGCAATTTTTTTGTAGATATCAGATTCCAAGAGGAGCCTATCAATGATCAATCATCTCTTATAAATAGAGGAAGATTTGAAGCACAACATGTAGAGAGAACAATACAACACAACAAGAAATACTCAAGAAAACACTTGGTCTTATATTGTCATTATTCTTGTTGTAATTTGCCTAGCTTATCACTTTCACATTCTTTAGGTCTAGGCTATTCTTGATTACACTTGCACTCAATTGTATAATTCATCATCGAGTTGTAATCTTAAATTTTTGGGTAATCATTCAACACAAGATATTCTTGTGAGTGTTCTTGTGGTAAGAACACACTTGGGTGATCTAGGTGTTAGGTGTAAGAAGATTGTGGTAATCTTCTTGTCGAGGTGTTGAAGAATTTGGTATTCTTCAAGGTTGAAGATTGTGGTAATCTTCACAAGGTGCCGTTGGAGATTGTGGTAATCTTCAAGAGAGATTGTGGTAATCTCAAAGGTGGTGTTGAAGAAGAGTGTGGTGCTCTTCAAGGTGTTGTTGTAAGTTGAATTTGTATTAATTGTGGTAATTAATAAAATTCTTTTTCTTTTTCGAAACCCATCCCTGATATATTTGGGGTGGTAGAGCGTAGTCCCTAGGTGGGGTGAAGCTCTATAAATCGACGTGTGTTGTTTACTTTCCGCACCTTTATTCTTGTCTTGGCGTATTTGATTCGAAAAAGAGGGCATAATCGAAAAGATGGAGATAATCTATTCACCCCTCTAGATTATCGTAGCCGCTGGATTTACAAGTGGTATCAAAGCCAAACTTTTGGCAAGCTCGTTTCACATCGCGAGTGAAGAGGAACGATCGTCGGCTACGAATGAAGCTCACCTTTCTGGCACCTCCACCACCAAGCCACCTCAATTTGATTCCAAAAATTTTACATTTTGGAAAGAAAGAATGGAATGCTATTTACAAGGTTGCGGGTTCGATATTTGGAACATCGTCATCAATGGAGAATCCATTCCGATGAAAGACACACCATACACCTACAAAGCTCTCAAGGAGCTCAATGATGAAGAAAAGAAAATCATCTCCTTAAATGGTAAAGCTCTCAATATTTTATATTGTTCACTTACCAATTTGGAATTTGATCATATCGTAGGAATTCGATCGGCTCATGGAGTATGGCAAAAATTAGAAGCCATTCATGAAGTATATGCAAATGATAGGAGCAACTCAAAAGCATCTACTTCTCAAAGGGATACAAGGTCAAATCTAAGGAACAAGCCTTTTACAACTTCCAACTATGAAGTAGTCGAACAATGTTTTATGGGCATCGAAGAAGAAAACGAGGTATATCTTAAACCCTCTACTTCCAATGATATTGTTATACAAAATGATTATAGTGATTTGCAAAATGATTTTGATGACCTTCAAAATGAATTCCAAAGTTTACTTGTTAAGTACAAAATTTTGAAAAAGGAATTCAATGTTTTGAAAAATGATAAGGATAGTTTATTTACCTCCTATGAATCACTATCATGTGCTCACATCGCACCACTCTTGATAAGGTTAGAATCCTTGAAAAAGAAAATAGTACTCTTGTTGATGATATTAATTGCATGAAAAGGGATTTATTAAAATCCAACTTGAGTACCGATAAAATGACCAAGATTGTTGATGTTCATAATTGTGATAAAGGACTTGATAATAAGCCTAATATTGTCAATCATATGAAAAAGAATCAAGTCTCTATACATGATGGTCATTATGCTCCTAAAATTAATACTTGTTTTTATTGTGGTAAAAAGGGTCATACGGTTAATACTTGTCGGGCTAGAAATAACTTCGATTATTATTGAAGACCTAAAAGTCTCAAAGCTAATCCCAAAGGACCCAAACACTTGAGGGTACCATAAAACAATGTCATATTAGGTACTCGGCGGAATAATAATCGAAGAAAACTCATACCGCCAAGAAGACATCAAATGACCATTCCGTTTGATCAAAGGAGAAGACGACACCACAACGAATTTCCAAGAGAAAGACATTATCAACAATGGGAAGGACAAAATCCTTGGAAATGGAACAATCGGAGAAGCCATGATCAACAAAATGATTTTCAAAGGGGAAGATATCATCAACAATGGGAACGGACACATACCATGGAAATGGCGAAATTGGTAAACCGTATCTCCCTATTTAAATATGCATTTTATTTTTTATGCATGTTTTTATTTGTGTCTAAATTGCAAATTGATTTTTCATAATTTTAAAATTAAGGTCTCCAATATATATTTGTGGTTTTAAATCTTTGAAAAAGGAGACCTTGTATGATGCTTATATTAAACTCTTGTGTATTTGCTTAAACTTAATTGTTTTATAATCTCTTATGGATTTTTATGGCATGAGATTACTTGTGATATCTTTTATTGTTTTAGCCTACACTTGTATCATATTCGTTTTGTGCTATACTTGTTTAAGATATGTGTAGGATATATATTTTCCCATCCTCTTCAAGAGATGATTAAACTATCGAGGTACGCTCATCATTGATATTCATCCTATAAACTCGATATATTTTTGTCATATGCCTATGTGCTTGTCTTTCAAGTTATTTCAAAGTATTTCATATAAGTGCCATTAAGAGGATTTTTCGATTTTTGAAAGGCACTATTCTATAAAGCTTGTTTTATCCGAGACTTGTAAAGGATCATATTTGTTTTAATAAAACATTTGAATTTTTATCCTCTTCTCAAAATTATGCATTTGATTGCTCATATTCATTCTTGTCAAAACTCTTGTTCAAATGCTTCTTTTAAATGAGGTCTCAACTATATGCTCTCGGATTTTCAAATTTCGAAAGAGACCTTATATAGCTTTCTATAAGCTTATTTGAACTTACATGTTGTATTATATTCTTGATGATTTTCTTTAAGCATAGTATGTGTTACTTGCTATAATGTCTCTATTATTTGATATTACTATGCTCTTGTGCAAGATGTTTTGATAAGATTTTGCAGGAATTTTTGGTATTTTGGAACAAGATAAATGACCAAGACAATGTTAGTAGCTCAATGGTATTGTCAAGAAAAAGGTATTGATTTTGATGATACATTTGCACCCGTAGCACATTTAGAAGCTATTCACATTCTACTTGCCCATTCTTGTTTTAAGAAAATTTCAAGCTTTACCAAATGAATGTTAAATCCAATTTTCTAAACGGTTTTTATTCTAGAAGAAGTCTATGTAAAACAACTGGGGTTTGAAAGATTTTTATAGGCCAAAATGATTTTTATAAAAGGCCTTATTATGTTTAAAACAAGCACCTCATGTATGGTTTGATAGACTTAGCTATTTTTGCAAAATGATTTTACAAGAGGTAAAGTTAATCTACTTTCTTCGTTTTTTTAAAAAAGGCAAGATTGTTTACTTGTGCAAATTTATGTTTGGAGCTACTTATGAATATTTGTGCAAGATATTTTTCCAAGTCAATGCAAGGTGAATCTATGATAATCATGATGAGGGAAGCTAAATTTCTTCATTGGAATTCAAGTTCAACAATGCCAAGAAAGTGGTTATATTCCACACTCAAAGTATACAAAAGAAGAAGTGAGGCATTGAAGAAGAAAGAACCATCTCAACCTCTATGACTACCATGTAAAGATTGACAAAGGTTGAGGAAGACATATCGGTCGACAAACAAATTCGAGGTATGTTCATTCACTTTTATTACTCCCATAGACTCGACATTCCATATGCCTTACGTCTATATGCTCGACTTCAAAAACTATCCCAACGAATCTCATTAAAGTGTCGTTAAAAGAAATTTTCAAATATTTGAAAGACACTTTTTCTTATGACTTGTTGTATCCAAAGTCTTAAAACGTTCTTATTTTTGGGATAACAAGTCCGGTGATAATAATTTTTCAAAATATGGTTCGTCATAATCGAACTAAACATATTGAGATTCAATATCATTTTCTACGGGATTGCATGTTTAACAAAAACTTGAGATGTGTTTAATTCCGTCTCAAGGATAACTCGCGGACTTTTTAATCGTTCACCGCCAAATATTTTACTTCATTTCAAGCTTGATTATGACATAATGTATATTGAATGATGTCTATGTTTGCATTTTGCACGTTTTTAAAACTTAGGGGCGAAAAATCGGATTTTTGTATCAAATTTCGGATTTTCATAATAGAATTAAACCATGGCTGCCAGGGCAGGGGTCGAATGGTCGCCCACCTGCTCGACCGGTCGCCCAAGCCCTTGACCGGTCGCCCACTGTGAAAAATTTAGTTAAAACCGCAACTGTTCTTGTATTTTGGCATTTTAATGTTTTTCCTCTTTATTTCGACCCCTTTGTCATTTGCACACACAATTCACTCCAAATGAGTTTTGTTGCATAAATTTCATATTTTGGGGATTATCTAGCTCGATTATCATCATCATTGCTCGTCTTCACCAATTAAATGGTAAGAATTCCACTTCCTTATCTCAATTGGGTTGAACCCTTGAGAACTTGGGCTATATGTATATTTCTTGATGTAATTCTTATATATTTGTGTTGAGCATGATGATTGTTGATGAATGATATTTGTAAAATTGCTTTTGGTAATGAAAAACTTGGCTTGATTACATTTACAAGGGCTATATATATCCTCTTCAATTTTTGACGCACGCCAAATGTTCGATAAAATGTTTCAATGAAAAAGTCATCACTTACATCATTCTCTTGTTTTCAAATGTCCTATATATTTATAGAGATCATGTTTTTCAAATCAAATGAGTTTTCATAAGCTCCTACAAGTCGTATGATCGATTTTTCCCTCCTATTTGGTCTATAAGCTTCAATGTTCAAATAGCTCGATACATTGGTTTAGTTGCGCACTTTGATATGATTATATGATGTTTTATCGTGCTAACATTCTTTTTGATGATTCCAAAGGGGGAGAAATAGGTTATAAGCTTATTAGCTCATAGAAGTTAAAATAAGCTTGAGATAAGAAGCTATAAGTTGTGGCTATTATAAGCCATATGGTTGTGCATCATACTTAGTCCATTTGTTGTATTATGGACTTATATACTTGTCTAATGATGTTTTGTTGACAGGGGGAGATTATAAGCTCTTGTACTTAAGATCAATATGTAAAAGCTAAGCTTTTAGCTTGTGGTTGATTGCTCTTACATCACTCTTGTTGTGCATATTGATAGGGGGAGCTTTTGCTATATGTGTTTGAATATCTCATACTCCCATCCTTGTGATTATATTGTGTGGAATGTTATCGCTCACAACGAATAGTTCTTTTTAACCGGTAAAATTGTTTTGTTTTCAAAATCGACCTCGTTAAAATTGTTTTGGTTTGTAATCATCAAAAAGGGGGAGATTGTTTGGTAAATGGTTTTATCATGATTTTGATGATTTTGTTTTTATACCAAAACAATGTTTTTAAAGGTTGTCCAAATACTCCTAAATGATTTAAAATGGTTTTAATATTTTCCGAAGTATTTCTTCAAGTTTATTTTCGACAATATTGTACAACACATTTAATAATTTTGTGTCAATGGGTTTTTACATCGAAACTATGTTTCTAAATGTTGTCCTAATACTCTTGATCGGTTTAAAATATTTTTACTAATTTTTCAGAGTATTTCTTGAAGGTTATTTTCGATAAAATGTTGGACAACAATTTTGTCTCGTGTTCAACCGGATATTCCGTGTCTGAAAGATTGGTTTTGAAACAGAAACGAGACATTTTGAAAAACCCTGGAGGTCGACCGTCGCAAAGGGCGACTGCACAAGAGATTACAGAACATTCTGTATCTCAAATTTGTTGAGGGGTGACCGGTCCCTATGGGGGGCGACCGGTCGGACCCCCCTGGACCGGTCAACCAGTGTAAATTTGTTGTGTAATCTTTCTTTCTCGTATTAGTGCGCGACCGGTCGCTCTATGGTTTGACAACAAAATTCTAACCGTTGTACATCAAACAACTTTTCCCTAAATTATGGGATTGATTTCTGACAGCTATAATCTTGATTTTAATTGCAATTTTTTTGTAGATATCAGATTCCAAGAGGAGCCTATCAATGATCAATCATCTCCTATAAATAGAGGAAGATTTGAAGCACAACATGTAGAGAGAACAATACAACACAACAAGAAATACTCAAGCAAACACTTGGTCTTATATTGTCATTATTCTTGTTGTAATTTGCCTAGCTTATCACTTTCACATTCTTTAGGTCTAGGCTATTCTTGATTACACTTGCACTCAATTGTATAATTCATTATCGAGTTGTAATCTTGAATTTTTGGTTAGTCATTCAACACAAGATATTCTTGTGAGTGTTCTTGTGGTAAGAACACACTTGGGTGATCTAGGTGTTAGGTGTAAGAAGATTGTGGTAATCTTCTTGTCGAGGTGTTGAAGAATTTGGTATTCTTCAAGGTTGAAGATTGTGGTAATATTCACAAGGTGCCGTTGGAGATTGTGGTAATCTTCAAGAGAGATTGTGGTAATCTCAAAGGTGGTGTTGAAGAAGAGTGTGGTGCTCTTCAAGGTGGTGTTGTAAGTTGAATTTATATTAATTATGGTAATTAATAAAATTCTTTTTCTTTTTCGAAACCCATCCCGGATATACTGGGTGGTAGAGCACGTAGTCCCTAGGTGGGGTGAAGCTCTATAAATCAACTAGGTGGGGTGTGTTGTTTACTTTCCGCACCTTTATTCTTGTCTTGGCGTATTTGATTCGAAAAAGAGGGCATAATCGAAAAGATGGAGATAATCTATTCACCCCCCTCTAGATTATCGTAGCCGCTTGGACTTACAATCTTAATTCCCAGAATAACATCTGCTATACCCATATATTTCATATCAAAATGTTTTATTAACATTTTTTTAGTATTCATGATTATATCATGATTACTACCCATAATTAACATGTCGTCAACATAAAGACAAACAATTACATAAGCATTAGGTGTGTCTTTAATGTAAATACATTTATCACACTCGTTAATTTTGAAACCATTTGACATCATAGTTCTGTCAAATTTTTCGTGCCATTGTTTCGGAGTTTGCTTAAGGTCATACAATGACTTAAAGAGTTTGCACACCTTCTTCTCCTGTCCAGGAGCAACAAACCCTTCGGGTTGTTCCATGTAGATTTCCTCTTCTAATTCACCATTTAGAAAAGCCATTTTCACATCCATTTGGTGTATCTCAAGGTTATGCAACGCTGCAATAGCAATGAGAACTCTATAGATGTGATTCTTGTCACAGGTGAATACGTAGCAAAGAAATCAAGGCCTTCTCTTTGTTTAAATCCCTTAGCTACTAACTTGGCCTTGTACTTATCAATAGTTCCATCAGCTTTATATTTCCTTTTAAGGATCCACTTGCATCCTAAAGGCTTATTTCCTGGTGGGAGATCTACCAACTCCCAAGTATGATTTTGCATAATGGAATCTATCTCACTGTTAATAGCTTCTTTCCAGAATGGAGCTTCTGGACTGGACAATGCTTCACCAATTGTCATTGGTTCATTTTCTAACACGTAAGTTAGAAAATATGGACCAAAATACTTAGTTGTTTTGGCCTTTTTACTGCGTCTTGGTTCTTCATCACTTTGATGATCACCATCGACATTATCACGTGTTCTTTTGCTAGAACTAGCTTCTTTCCTTTCTTGACAAGGAAACACGTCTTCGAAAAATACAGCATTACTTGACTCAATAATTGTACCTTCTTGTACATCTGAAATTGCTGATTTGTGCACTAAAAATCGATATGCACTACTGTTATTTGCATATCCAATGAAAATGCAATCGATTGTTTTAGGCCCTATCTTGACTTGTTTTGGCTTAGGTATTTCTACTTTAGCCAAACACCCCCACACATTTAGGTATTTGTAGGAAGGTTTTCGACCTTTCCATAACTCATGCAAAGTTTTATCTTTATTTTTGTGTGGTATTTTGTTAAGAATGTGGTTAGCCGAGAAAATTGCTTCCCCCCACAAATTCTGAGGTAAAACAGAATTTATAAACAAAGCATTCATCATCTCTTTTAGAGTTTGGTTTTTGCGTTCATCAATCCCGTTTGATTGTGGTGAATAAGGAGTTGTCGTTTGATGAATAATGCCAGAATGTGAGCAAAATTCATCAAAAGGAGCTCCATATTCTCTACATCTATCACTTCGAATTATCTTAATTTGTTTGCTAAGTTGATTTTCAACCTCATTCTTATAGCTTTTAAAAGCTTCTAAGGCCTTATCTTTACTTCTTAAAAGATATACATAACAGTATTTTGTGCAATCATCGATAAAAGTAATAAAATACTTTTTCCCACCTCTAGTTTGCACAAACTTTAAATCACATATATCACTGTGAATTAATTCTAGAGGTTCTGTTTCTCTTTCCACTGAGTGGAATGGTGTTTTGGACATTTTTGCCTCAACACAGATTTCACACTTGTGATGTGTAGGTCCCAAGGGGTGAGAGTAAGGTTTAGAAGGGGGGTTTGAATAAACCTTACCAACTTTTCGATTTTAGTCATTTTAAAAATAATACAGAGTTAAATACACAACTAAGTCCTTGAGAGACAACTAGGTTAGTTAACCAGCAGAGTTAGCCACTCAACAGACTCGATTGAGCTGTTGATAGAATAACTCATCTGTTTAGTCTAAACCTTAACTTGGTTGTGATAAGATTTTCAGCGGAAGACTTAACACCCTTGAATTTGGTTTAAGTTTGTTTTAACACTTGGTTTTAGCACTTTGTTAATTATCAATTGGATAGCAAGTTATCAGCAGATATAAAATGATATGCAGAAATTAAATGTTGAAATGTAAATGACACAATAATTTTTATAGAGGTTCGAAGATAGGGTAATTCTTCTACTCCTCTCTTCTCCAACTCCCGGAGGAATCCACTAAGTATTGATCGAGTACGAGTGGTTATCACCCGGATACAAGTCTTGATCACACAAATGACTTGATCCTTTGGGACTCGATGCGAGATGCCTTGGTCACACATCTTGCTTCTCGTCCGACTCGCTCTTCATGGGCGATCGCTTTGCTACTTCAGCTCACTTGCACAAGCTTCTTGGATTTGATCACGAAGCCCTCCAATAACTTGAGACTGGTTCGACCTTGAACCTTTCTACAATCCTCCTTGGAATGTAGACCCCTTTTGATTCTTCAAAAGTTTCCTCTTCAACAGTTTGAAGTTGTCTTTCCTTCACTTGGTGTTGGATCGATTTCCTTCAAATTTAGGCTTGAGGATTTTCTTGAATAACTTGAGAATATTTTGCAGTTACAAAGATTTAATAATTGCTTGATAGTTCGTGGTTCGTATTCAAGGTAACCTTTTCTCAAAGTGATTCCTCAGCCTTTTATAGTGAACTTTTAAAAATCGCCCGTTGAAGAGATAGGTGATTTCAAAAGTCACTTGTGTTCGTTGGCTTGTCTTGTTGCGATCCTTGATATTGACATTTCCTCGTATTGAATGAGCATTCACTTTTTCGTAGTCGACACAAGGTGCAAAGTCTTCCCATTGGTTTATTCCTTTTGCACACTTTTGGGATCGAGCACTTTAAGACATGGCAAAGATGGAAGTATTACTTGTTTAGGTAATATTCTTGACTTCTATGCAACGAATTCTTTTCAGTTAACTCCTCTTTCCAGCTGCCTTTTCCCCAGGTGACTTGAGTCTGCTCCAATGATTGAAAGACTCATCTGTCACTTCAATCTTGACTTAGCTTCTTGAGTTGACTTGACTGACACTCCACACAGCTGTATCTTAGCTGATACTCCTTCAGTCGAGTTCTTGATTTCTCCTTCTTACCATACTGAGTTGTTCCTCAGCGGAGTCTTCATTTTAGTCTTCAGTTGACTTCTAGTATATCCAGGCATAGCTGGCTTGACTCAGCTCGTACATCCCTATCTATTACAATGCAAATTATAAGAAAAATAGGGTGCCAACTTTCTAGTCTAAGTTTTACATGACATTCATCAAAATCTAAACAATAAATTTCCCAACAATTTCCCCCTTTTTGATGATGCCAAAACTTAATTTATACATACAAAACGTGGATGGCAAAAATACATACAAACAATGTAGAAACAAAGAATGTATGCGTAGAATCAATCTTTTTATTGATCATAAAATTCTTGTCCTTTACACAGCTATTTACAATGTGTATCAGAGCGAACATACCATTCTATTTCTACGCAAGGAAAATAGAAATTACAGAGTTTTTCATAGAATGTACAGAAGAGTTACATACATATCTATTTACAATAGTAAAATACATGAAGGGGTGGACATCAACACTTCATCGCCTTCGTTGTCTCCTTCTTTCTTCTTCAGCTCTTTCGTCTTCTGCTCTCTTTCTCTTTTTCTCATCTTCAACTGCTTTCTTTTTCTCGTAGGCTCTTCTAGCAGCTTCGTCTTTTCTCTTTCTTTCTTGCCTTTCAACCCACAGCTGAGTTTGTCTTCTATTTTCTTCTTCGATTCTCTTTACATACTCAGTATTTTTCCTCTCCACTTCCAGATTTGCTATGGCATCATATCCAGCCCAATAGATCCCTCATTTCTTCCCTAGATCTATGTATTCAATGTTTTTGGGTAGAGGTCTAGGTCTGAAACCTCTTCCTCCACTTCTTCTTCCTCTTCCTCTGGGCGTGTATTGTACTGGAGCCTTCTTCTTTCCAAATAGAGAGTGACCAAAGCAGAGTGATCGCTAGTAGTTTGTCAGCCACTGTTCTTCTTCGCACAACTTGAGGCCTTTTTCCTAATACAAATCCCAGGCTTGGGACATTGACATGCCTTCGAAGTATCCTTCGGATTCGAGCTTTTTGAATTCATTAACTGATCTAGGCTCGTTTCCGACGTCTGAAATGGCATCAGTGTCTCTTCCTGCTGGAATGCCTTCTTATTGTTTCAATATGTCCATCACACGGGCATCCATTTTTCCTTCAACCTCCTTCATCCCTGCTTCTACTATTTTTCTCTTCTCGGACATAGGTACAACAGAGTGTTGGAGCGGCAGTGTCACTGGAAGTTTGCTGATTATGTCAGCTGTGACAAGTCCTTGTTGAGGGGTTCTAGCAACCATTAGAGTCATATCCTTTGAACCTTCCCCCTCAACTGCTTCTCCCTTATCTTTCATCTGATCTTCAGCTGTTTTCTTCTGTTTCTCAACAGCTGCGTCCTTTTTCTCAATTGTCGACCCTTTCAACGTCTTTAGGTATTCCTCTTCCCCCTTTTTGGCATCATCAAAGGAGAGAGGAACCCTGGGAATGACATCACCAAAGATGAAGTCCATCTGCGATATCCAAGTTTGCTTTGAGTCTGCTGCGGAGTATGCTGTTCGAAATTCTGAGCGAGTGGCTTTGGATTCGGCTGCCACTAGCTTCATTTCAGCCATAAGAAGGCTGAACTTTTCATTCATATTCTCCTCCACGCACAGAAGTTCTTTTCAATGAAATTCTCACAGCAATTCCATTTCAGTGGTGTGGGAGGCATGCATTCTATCAATATTTTCTTGCATCCTCCTCTTCATGTCAGCATTATCAACACTCCAGATCAACATTTTGTTATACAATGCTTTGAAATATCTAACCTGTTCTAGACGCATTCTACGCTGATGTTGATGCCATTCCCTGAGTCTGATCACTATTCCATGAGGATCGGCCGTAAGATTTGCATCTTGATTATCCAACCGCATATCTATGGTGGCCTGGTGCCTTTCCATCTTCTCAATCTCTGCAAAGATTGTCTTGAAGACATCTCGAACCTCATCTGTCACTTCTGTCTCAGCTGGCGGCCAAGCAGCATCAAAGTCAAAGTCTGCTGGTTTATCCTTTTGAGTTGACTGTTCCTCAGCCTTATCAGTAGCGTCATTGGAAGATGATGAGACTTGAAGGGGTGGCTCATCATCAAAATTGAACGTTTGTCGAGCAACCTTGAGGTCTGGCTTGCTCGTACTGGGTTGAACATCCTCCGCTGAGTCTTTTAGATTTGCAGGAGGGGAGGACTCAGCTTCATCTTCACCTTCAGATCCCAGAAAGGTTATGTCAGGGTTGTCTTGGGAATCATGAAGGACACTTATCTCCTTCTCAGAATCATCAATGTGGACAGGAGGGATGTTATGTGTTTCTGCCTCTTTACCTCGGGAAGTCTCAACCTTCCGTAGGCCTTCATTACCTCCTGCAGTCTCAACTGCAGCAAGGCCTTGGACATTCCCTTCGACAGACTCAGCTGTCTTAGGGTCTTCTACGGTGGCATCCACCGGAGTCTCAACTCCGTGGATTGCACTTTCATTGCCCAGAGTGTTAACTCCCAGGGCAAAACCATCATGTGCCTCGACTGCATTAGCAAGATCATCGGCTGCAGAGAGCGATTGGCACTTCAAATTAAGACAAACTCAACTGTCCGAGCTTCTTCAGTGACAACTTGCTGTGTTTCTTTTTCTTGTTCCTTCTCCACTTCGACTCCTAGATTCATGGTGGAGTCAGTTGCAGCATCCTCCGACCTAGCTGCAGTGGAGGGAGTTTCCCCCTCAGCTGGCACACCAGCTGAGTGACTTATTTTGGGGTCACTCTGCTCCAGACTCCTGGCTTTTTCCTATGAATGTTCAGCCGTTGGGGCAGGTGGTAAGACACCTTCAACAGGGCTTGGCTCGACTGGGTCCCCAAGTTCCCAGTTTCATCGCTAGGTCCCCTAGATTCATCCTCTGAGTGAGCTGGGGAAGTGGTTGCAACAATGACAGTGGCAATCTGCTGTACCACTCCCAATGGATCAATCTCCAGCTGAGATTTGGAAGATTCTCCAGGTCCTACCGTCAGTTGTTGCTCATGCATTATCCTGGATTCCCGCATGGCTTGCTGCATTTCAAACTCCTCAGTGGCAGCAGCTGGGTCCAAGTCCTCATCACTTCCTGAGAAGGCATCGAAGTGAGGATGAGTATGATCAGTGGTTCTAGTGAAAGGACAAATATTGGCCTTCTCACGGGCTTCAGCTTCCTCTGCCAATCTCTCCTCCTTTTCTTTGAAGATCTGCAAGATGTCTAGGCAGTTCTCTTCATCCAGTGCCTGGACCACTGTGGTCAACCTGAGGTAATTCATCAGTTCTTCTTCTTCTTCTATGAATTCATGTCTCTCGAATTGTTCCCTCGAGCGACTCAGCTTCCATTTCCTCCATTCTCGCAGACGATTTTGGATATCTGGATATGGTGGAGACAACATAATCACATCATCGTCATCATCTTCTTGATGTCCTCCTTTCTCGGGAATGGATGGGGTAGCGAGCTTTTTGCTCTTTCACCTCGCCAGCGTCTTATCGCAGTGGAGATGCGATTATCGACAGAGATTCACTCTCTCTCACCGCTTCTTGTTCTCACTTGTTTCTGTCCCACGCTTGGGTCTTGGATCGCCTCTCGCGATCGGCCTCAAAGCAGACTTGGTCGTTTTCATCAATAACTTCGAGATCGCACTTCTCCAGGCGAGCTCGAGATCTTTTCCACCGAGTGGCGGACTCACTGTCTCCTCAAGCTCAACGAACACTTGGTAAGTCTTCTCCTTCTCGTAGTTTTCACTAGAGGAATGTCCGTTCTACTTCCTCCGGTTCCCGGGTAAAGGCCTTTGATTTGCCTTAGAGGCAATTTGCTCTCACTTGGCGATCCTCTTCTTATTTATTCCCGGAGAAGGTATTAAAGATTCCTTCTCCACCGCGGTGAAGGGGGCGGAAACACACAGGGGGCAAAAGTGCGGTTTTCTTCTTTCTTTCTTTGGGGTAGCTGGCTTCTTCGCAGATGCATGGGCAGTTTTCTTCTTCGGAGGGGAGGCAACAACTCTTTCCTCGGGGTCAACTGATTCCCCCTCACTGGTGTCCGCCCGCTTGGCATAAGCTCTCTTCTGGGCTCCAAACAAGTTAGCCCTAAACATCTTTTTGTTGACATGGAATGATTTTCCATGTTGGAGTGGAACACCCTTCATCTCCATCAACCGGCCAACTACAAGGCCATAGCCCAAGGATCCTCCAAATGACCATCGTCCTTGAAGGACTTATTTCCAACATTCTGGCAGAGTCTGTTGTAGACGAATTCTGCCCAGTTGACCTTCTTCTCCTCCATGATCGCAGCCATGACGATCAACTTCGTTTTGGATAGCTGATTGAAGCTTCCAAACTTCATATCCACACATTTCGCGACGATATCCATCAACTCGTGATAATCGTCCTTCAGCAACTTCTTATCAACTGTGTAAACTACCTTCGCAGCACATTCAGGTTTGGCCACTTCCTTCCATGCAACAGCCAAGTTTACATCAGCCTCAAATATTTTTGGCACTCCTTCCGACGGCAGCAAACAATGCTCCGCTAAATCTTCAGCAGTGATTGTAAAATCCTTTCCATGAACAGAGGACTTGATGCCCTCGTCGTGAACTTCAACGTTCACGTAGAACTGCGCTTACCTCTTCAACATAAGTCATTTGAAACTCAATCGTGAGAAAGGGTTTCAGTCCAGATTTCTCGATTTTGTCAGCTATCTTCTTCACAAGGGTTACATCGGAATCCTATTTAACCATCCCTTCAAATCCACGATAGAACCAGTGTGGATTTGCTTCCCTAGCTTGGTGAAATCGTAGGTTGATGCCATTTTTCTGAGGTTTTAACGAATGAACTTTGACGAACTTTCTTTGAAGATTTGGTAGGGTTTTGAGAGAAAAATGTTGTCTTTGCTTTTGGAGAGATGAACAGTTTTGAGTAATGTGAGAGAGAAACTGAACAAAATGGTATATATGGGTTATGAAAGGACGTGCTTTTGGTTTTTGAAATTTTGATCAAAATCAACGGCTTAGATTTATCACGCCGATTAGCATTTAATTACCCGCATTTAATGCGACAGCATTTATATCCAATCATATGCCTTGTTGTGCAGCTTTTTGACTGTACCAGTCATTATTACGCTGATGTCATCCTTAAAAACATTCCCGCTTATTAAAAACGACTGCATTTTTGTCACTTAGCTCATAAATGGCTCAATTTTCTCCTTAGCTGACTCAACTCTTCTTCTCTCTATTCACATAGTGACTCAGCTGTCAGCTAACTCGATACAGCTGACTTTCCGATACTGCTGGTTCACTTGACTGATTTAAGAAATCTTCTCAATTTTCATCTTTTCACTTTCCATCTCTTCTCCTTTAGTCTTCTGAGTGTCAACTCAGCTCAATTATTCCTAGCTCATGCTTAAGCTCTTCAAATCTTGATTCACATAATGGCTTTGTGAATATGTCAGCTAACTGTTTATCAGTTGAGATGTATTCCAAGGTGATGTCTTTCTTTTCAACATGATCTCTTATGAAATGATATCTGACATCAATGTGCTTTGTTCTTGCATGCAACACAGGATTTTGAGTGATTGCAATAGCACTTGTGTTATCACACATAATTGGAATCTCTTTTTCTTCAATTTCATAATCTCTCAGCTGCTGTCTCATCCATAAGACTTGGGCACAAAGAATGCTCAGAACTATGTACTCGGCTTCAATTTGTGGATGTAGCTATTGAGTTTTGCTTCTTGCTAAACCAGGAAACCAGTATGTTTCCAAGCATCTGACATGTACCTGAAGTATTTTTCCTGTCAACTCTACATCCAGCAAAGTCAGAGCCTGAATAACCAATAAGCTTGAATCCACCTTCCTTTGGGTACCATAGGCCAACTTCTTGGCATCCCTTCAAATATCTTAGGATTCTCTTAGCTGCAGTCATGTGACTTTCTTTTGGAGCATATTGGAATCTTGTGTTTGATAAATGGTTTTATCATGATTTTGATAATTTTATTTTTATACCAAAACAATGGTTTTAAAGGTTGTCCAAATACTCCTAAATGATTTAAAATAGTTTTAATATTTTCCAGGAGTATTTCTTCAAGTTTTATTTTCAACAAAAATTGGACAACACATTTAATGATGTTGTATCAATGGGTTTTTACATCCAAACTATGTTTCTAAATGTTGTCCTAATACTCCCGATTGGTCTAAAATGTTTTTACTATTTTTCGGAGTATTTCTTGAAGGTTATTTTCGATAAAATGTTGGACAACATTTTTGTCTCGTGTTCAACCGAACATCCCGTGTTTGAAAGATTGGTTTTGAAACAGAAACGAGAAATTTTGGAAAACCCTGGAGGTCGACCGGTCGCACAAAAAGGGCGACTGCACTCAAGAGATTACTGAGAACTCCCCAGTAACTCAAAAATCATGAAGGGTGACCGGTCCCTATGGGGGGCGACCGGTCGAACCCATGGTCGACCGGTCGGACCCCCCTGGACCGACCAACCAGTGTAAATTTTGCTACGTTCTTCAATTCTCTGTATTAGTGCGCGAACGGTCGCCCTAAGTTTGACAGCAAAATTCTAACCGTTGTGCAGCAGACAACTTTTCCTTAATTTGTGGAATTGATTTCTAACAACTATAATCTTGATTTTAATTGCAATGTTTTTGTAGATATCAGATTCCAAGAGGAGCCTATCAAGTATCAATCATCTCCTATAAATAGAGGAAGATTTGAAGAAACAATAGAGATACAACACAACAAGATACACTTCAAGCAAGCACTTGTTCTTCATAGTTATTATTCTTGTTGTGATTTTGCCTAGCTTATCACTTTCACATCCTTGAGGTCTAGGCTATTCTTGATTACACTTGCACTCTATTGTATAATTCATTATCGAGTTGTAATCTTGAATTTTTGGGTAATCATTCAACACAAGATATCCTTGTGAGTGTTCTTGTGGTAAGAACACACTTGGGTGATCTAGGTGTTAGGTGTAAGAAGATTGTGGTAATCTTCTTGTCGAGGTGTTGAAGAATTTGGTATTCTTCAAGGTAGAAGATTGTGGTAATCTTCACAAGGTGCTGTTGGAGATTGTGGTAATCTTCAAGAGAGATTGTGGTAATCTCAAAGGTGGTGTTGAAGAAGAGTGTGGTGCTCTTCAAGGTGTTGTAAGTTGAATTTGTATTAATTTTGGTAATTAATAAAATTCTTTTTCTTTTTGAAATCCATCCCGGATATACTGGGCTGGTAGAGCACGTAGTCCCTAGGTGGGGTGAAGCTCTATAAATCGATGTGTGTTGTTTACATTCCGCACCTTTATTATTGTCTTTGAGCATTCGGTTCGAAAAAGAGGGTAAAATCGAAAAGATGGAGATAATCTATTCACCCCCCTCTAGATTATCGTAGCCGTTTGGACTTACATCTTGCACATACACCTACAACAAAGGTGATGTCTAGCATACTTGCTGTGAGATAGAGCAGTGATCCAATAAGTGCTCTGTATCTTGTTTGATCCACAGGTTTACCATCTGCATCCTTATCCATTTTGACTGATGTATTCATTGGTATTTTCACAGAAGACTTCTCTTTCATACCAAATTTCTTCATTATGTCTCTGGTATACTTTGTCTGACTTATGAAGGTTCCATCCTTCAGCTGTTTAACTTGAAGTCCTAGAAAGAATGTCAGTTCACCCATCATGCTCATCTCAAATTTGCCTTGATTGAGGTTTGAGAACTTATCACACAGCTCTTTGTTTGTGGATCCAAAAATGATATCATCCACATATATTTGAACAAGCAGTATACTCTCTCCATCTTGAATTTTGAAGAGTGTTATGTCCACTTTGCCTTTGGTGAATCCATTATCTGTGAGAAATTGAGATAATGTATCATACCATGCTCTAGGTGCTTGTTTCAATCCATATAGAGCTTTCTTGAGCTTGTACACCTTATCTCCAAGAGTATTCTGCTCAAAACCTGGAGGTTGCTCAACATAGACTTCTTCTTCCAACAATCCATTTAAGAATGCACTTTTCACATCCATTTGATATATAGTGAAGTTCTTGTGTGCAACATAGGCAAGAAACATCCTTATTGCTTCTAATCTTGCAACATGAGCAAATGTTTCATCAAAATCTATTCCTTCTTCTTGGTAATACCCTTTGGCTACCAATCTTGCTTTGTTCCTTTCCACAAAACCTTCCTCATTCATCTTGTTTCTGAATACCCATTTTGTGCCAATAATATTTTGATGGGTTGGTCTCTGTACCAGTTCCCATACTTTATTTCTTTCAAATTGATTCAACTCTTCTTGCATGGCTTGAATCCAATGAGTATCATCCAATTCTTGGGACACATCTTTTGGTTCTATTTGGGAAATAAAACAAGTGAACATAGCTTTTTGTTGAGCTCTGGATCTGGTTCTTACACCATCTCTTATATCTCCAATGACTAGCTCTGGTGGGTGGTCCTTCAGCCATCTCACATCAGGTTGGAGTAAGTCAGCGAGGTTCAGTCGTCTTGTAGCTGTGTTGTCTTGAGCAGCTCTCTCATCATCGCTTAGCTGCAGGTTTTCCAGCTGTCTTTGAGATTCAGCTATTTCACCTTCATCTTGATTGATTACTCCAGCTTCAACTTCAACATAGGGACTCTTCTGCATAGTTGGCTGATTCAGCTTATCAGCTAACTCCTCAATGTTTTCTCCATTTACATTAGGTTCATCAAAAACCACATGAATAGACTCTTCTGTGACTATTGTCCTCTTGTTCAGTACTCCATAGGCTTTACTTTCAGCTGAGTATCCCAAAAAGATACCTTCATCAGCTTTAGCATCAAAAAGCCTTTAGATTATCCTTGCCATTGTTGTGGATGAAGCATTTGCATCCAAATATTCTGAAATACTCAACATTTGGCTTTCTCCCTGTCCAAATCTCATAGGGAGTCTTTGTCAGCTGTCTATTTATCATGCATCTATTTTGAGCATAGCATGCAGTGTTGATGGCTTCAGCCCAAAATCTTTTAGGCAGTCCAGCTTCAGCTAACATGGTCATTGCAGCTTCCTTGAGAGTTCTGCTTCTTCTTTCTGCTGTGGAGTCCTTGCTGCAGATAATTCATGAGCAATACCATTTTCAACACAGTACTGAGTTATTATTCCATTGACAAACTCAGTTCCTCTATCAGATCTTATCTTTATAATGGTTTGACTTTTCTCATTTTGAACTCTTTTCATCAGTTGAGGTAACTTCTGCAAAGTTTTCTTCTTTTTACACATGAAGATTGTCCATGTATATCTTGAATAATCATCCACCACTACTAGAGTGTATTTCTTTCCACTTATGCTAGCTGCTCAATCGACTAAATCGATCCATATGCAATGATGCAATATCCTTGTTGAAGATGGACTTGACTTTTCTTTGAATGATGATTTGATCTCGCTTTCCCATCCGCATGCATCACAAACACTTTCCTTCTTGTACATCGAGTCCGTAGTCCTTCTACAAGATTACTTCTTGCAAGCTTGTTGATTGTCTTGAAATTCAGGTGACTCAGCTTCTTGTGCCACAACCAACTTGATTCGGCTGTACTCTTTGCTAGCAGACAAGTACTTGGTGTGGCAGTCGATCAATCTACCACATACATATTCTTTTGTCTGGATCCTTGCAACACTACTTCATTTGATTCAGTGTCTTTGATTTGGCACATTCCCATACTGAATCCAACATTATAGCCTTTGTCACAGAGTTGGCTGATGCTTAACAAGTTGAAGTTGAGGCCTTCGACATAAGCAACATCTGTGATTTCTAATCCATTTTTCTTGATGGATCCAGTGCCTCTTATTTCCCCTGGAGCTTCATTTCCTCCAAATATGACTTTTGGGCCTCTAATCTTCTTAAATTTTGATTTCCCATCATGTGTCTGGAACAACCACTATCCATGTACTAGGTTCCTTGGCACTCAGCTGTTCCTTGAACCTGCAATCAAGGAAATTAGTTTTTAGGTACCCATACTTGTCTGGGTTCTGAGGGGTTAGTACTGTAAGATGATCCAACCAACCTATAGCCAAATGATTTGACTCTAAGGGGTTGCCATCTATCTGTGCCATAATCATAATTCACCTTGGCAAATTGCTTGGGGGCTTTAGGTTCATACATCTGTCTCTTTTGTCTGTATGCTTGTGTGTGTGTTTTAGCAATTTCCTTTCTTGGGTAGTTGTGATATTTCTGAGTGTAGTTGTGCTGATGATAGCTCTTTTGCCTTTGGAATGACCTTTGTTGAGTTCTGGGCCTTTGCCATTTTGGCATACATTCCATAGGTCTTTGCTGATATTTCACATTATTCCAATCAGCTTGGCTTGGGTAGTTTCTACCATTCCCATCATTTATATTCCTTTGATAGAACTTCTGGGGTTTCTGGTAGCTCTGTTTCTTCTTCATAGAGTACTTCCTGTTTGGAGTTTGCTGAGGCACTCTGCTGGATTTCTTCTTAGTTGTCCTCTCAGCATACTCAACTGGCTGCTTTCCTTTTCCTTTATATCCAAGGCCAGTTTGTTTGTGATTGTGCTTTGGAATAAATGTGTGTGCAACATTTGGTGTCTTGGATTTTTGAGATGCTTCATTACTTGAAGATCCTTTTTCCAAAATCACTCTAGGAGTTTGACTATGTACAGAGGAATTGAATCCTATGCCTGTCTTGTCTCCATACTCTTTTTGGCTCAGAATAAGGTCATCCAATGATTTAGATACCTTAGTGAATGAAGCAATCACATTTTTGAGATCATTTTCCCTCTTTTCTATAGCAGCTATCTCTGCTATTAGTCTAGCATTTTCAGTCTTCATCTTTTTATTCTCATCAGCTATGTGACTTAGAGTACTCAACTCCTTAGTCAGCTGTGAGTTTTGGCTTTTGAGCTGGCTGTTTCCTCATTTAATAGTGTGTGTGAGGACTTAATTTGCTCAAAGTTTTTCATCATTTTGCCTAATGAATCATAAAGATCAGTTGGTGATGAAGTGTGTGTGTCACAACCACTATCACTAGAATCTGAGTGAGATGAGTTAGAGTGTACCTCATCTTCTTGGTCAGGTTGGTCTTGTTCTTTGGCCATTAGACAGATAAGGCTT
Organism: Rehmannia glutinosa; assembly: GCA_016081115.2. Taxonomy (NCBI): domain Eukaryota; kingdom Viridiplantae; phylum Streptophyta; class Magnoliopsida; order Lamiales; family Orobanchaceae; genus Rehmannia; species Rehmannia glutinosa. The sequence goes on from CM071928.1 coordinate 67,495,438, forward strand.
CTTCTTCGTCACTTAAGTAGTCGTTTACTACTCTCTCTCAATTTGTTTTTCTTTTGACTTAGTTGTTTTTGTTTTTCAAAGACCAACATTGCCTTTTTCTTTTCTTGTCTTCTTTCTCTGAAGACTCTTCTTTCTTCTTCATTCCTGTATTTATTGACTACATGATATGGACATTCAATAGCAAAGTGTCTTGGTTGTCTGCAATTCCAACACAGGTTTTCAACTTTTTGGTCAGCTCTCTCATTTCTTGGGTTGTCAACTCTTTGATATTCGACCTTTTGATACTCAGCTCTCTTTGGTGGCCTATCTTCCCTTGACTTGGAGGGAGCTGAATGCCTTCTAGAGGATTCGCCTTTGTTTCTTTTGTAGTTCTTGTTGAAGAACTTGCTGAATCTTTTAACCATCAAGGCAATTTCTTCCTGGTCAATGACTTCCTTACCCTCAGTTCTCTTCCTATCCTTAACTATAAGTGCAGTTGTTTTGGGTACAGCTGTCTCCTCTTGATCCTTTCTTCTCAGCTCAAACTCATAAGCTTTGAGGTTTGAGAATAGTTCATGATTGGATGTTTTTGATAGGTCCATCGAGTGCCTTAGAGCCATGGTTTTCATTTCCCATTCAGCTGGGAGGCTCCTTAGTATTTTCATACACATTTCCTTTTGTGTGTATTCATTTCCAAGTGCTGAGAGCTCATTTGTAATTTCAGTGAATCTAGCATCTAGCTGATCCATTGTCTCACCTGCAAGCATTTTAAAATTTTCAATTTTTTGAACAACAACAGATAATTTATTTTCCTTAATTTGCTCTGATCCTTCACAAATTAAGGTCAGTTTATCCCAGATTTCTTTGGTTGTCTTGCAAGATTTGACTTTGTTGAACATGGCTTTTTCCAAAGTCTTGTAAAGTATATCCTTGGCCACATTGTCTTGGTTGTATCTTTTTCTGTCATCATTTGTCCATTCAGCTCTTGGTTTTTCAACCATAGCTGGTCTAGGAGCATCAACCTCTTCTCCTTCAGCTGCAGCAGCTCTCCTTGCATCTGTGTTCACCTTCATTATTTGCAGTGGCCTATCCTCTATCACTATCCACATTTCATCATGTAAAGCTGATAGATGAGTCTGCATACGTATTTTCCAGTCATCAAATTCTTCAATGGTGAACATAGGAATGAGTGTCAAATTTGCTTCCATGATAATAACTTTGCTGTTTTGAGAAATGGCTTTTGAAAGAACAAGTGTTAAAAACTTCTTTGAAAGATTGGAGATCTAGTTCAGTAACCATGCGGAAGGTTCAATGAACCAACCGCTCTGATACCACTTGTAGGTCCCACGGGGTGAGAGTAAGGTTTAGAAGGGGGGGTTGAATAAACCTTACCAACTTTTCGATTTTAGTCCTTTTAAAAATAATACAAAGTTAAATACACAGCTAAGTCCTTGAGGGACAACTAGGTTAGTTAACCAGCAGAGTTAGCCACTCAACAGACTCGATTGAGCTGTTGATAGAATAACTCAGTTGTTTAGTCTAAACCTTAACTTGGCTGTGATAAGATTTTCAGCGGAAGACTTAACACCCTTGAATTTGGTTTAAGTTTGTTTTAACACTTGGTTTTAGCACTTTGTAATTATCAGTTGGATAGCAAGTTATCAGCAGATATAAAATGATATGCATAAATTAAATGCTGAAATGTAAATGACACAATAATTTTATAGAGATTTGAAGATGGGGTAATTCTTCTACTCCTCTCTTCTCTAACTCCTGGAGGAATCCACTAAGTATTGATCAGAGTACAGAGTGGTTATCACTCCAGATATAAGTCTTGATCACACAGATGACTTGATCCTTTGGGACTCGGTCCGAGATGCCTTGGTCACACAATCGGCTTCTCGTCCGACTCGGCTTGTTCACGCGGCGGCTGCGCTTTGCTACTTCAAACTTGCACAAGCTTCTTGGATTTGATCACGAAGCCCTACAATAACTTGAGACTGGTTCGACCTTGAACCTTTCTACAATCTTCCTTGGAATATAGACCCCTTTTGATTCTTCAAAAGTTTCCTCTTCAACAGTTTGAAGTTGTCTTTCCTTCACAGCTTGGTGTTGGATCGATTTCCTTCGAAATTTAGGCTTGAGGATTTGCTTGAATAACTTGAGAATATTTTGCAGGTTACAGTACAAATAATTGCTTGATAGTTCGTGGTTCAGGTATTCAAGGTAACCTTTTCTCAAAGTGATTTCTCAGCCTTTTATAGTGAACTTTTAAAAATCTGCCCATTGAAGAGATAGGCTGATTTCAAAAGTCACTTGTGTTCGTTGGCTTGTCTTGTTGCAGTCCTTGATATTGACATTTCCTCGTATTGAATGAGCATTTAGCTTTTCAAAGTCTGACACAAGGTGCAATGCTTCCCATTGGTTTATTCCTTTTGCACGCTTTTGGGACTGAGCACTTTAAGACATGGCAGCATGGAAGTATTACTTGTTTAGGTAATATTCTTGACTTCTGTGCAACGAATTCTTTTCAGTTAACTCCTCTTTCCAGTTGCCTTTTCCCCATGTGATTTGAGTCTGCTCCAATGATTGAAAGACTCATCTGTCACTTCAATCTTGACTTGGCTTCTTGAGTTAACTTGACTGACACTCCACACAGCTGTATCTTAGCTGATACTCCTTCAGTCGAGTTCTTGATTTCTCCTCCTTGCCATACTCAGCTGTTCCTCAGCGGAGTCTTCATTTTAGTCTTCAGTTGACTTCTTGTATATCCAGGCATAGCTGGTTTGACTCAGCTCGTACAACCCTATCTATTACAATGCAAATTACAAGAAAAATGGGGTGCCAACTTTCTAGTCTAAGTTTTACACGGCATTCATCAAAATCTAAACAATAAATTTCCCAACATGATGTGAATCTATTTTAAAGCTAGGTAGTAATTCTAAGTTTAGTAACCTTTTCAAAGTGTTAAAATTCACATGTCCTAATCTAACATGCCATAAATTTGAACACTCAAACAAATAAGAAGAAGCATTAATTTTATTGCTTTCAAAGTTTCGGAGTACATTCATTACATTCATCTTGAACAGTCCATTATCTAAGTACCCCTTCCCTATGAACTGTCTATTTTTCATAAGTACAAACTTTTGAGCCTCAAATACTAATTTAAACCCTGCCTTGACCAACAACGATCCTGACACTAAATTCTTCCGAATGTCTGGAACATGAAGGACATCAACGAGGGTCAGCTCCTTGCCCGAGGTCATCTTCAGCACCACCTTGCCGAGACCGATAATTTCAGACATTGCATGATTCCCCATGTATAACTTCCTTCCGTTGATAGGAGTATATGTTGAGAACATGTCTTTGTCGGAGCATATGTGGCGTGTAGCACCTGTGTCCACCCACCATTCTCTCGGGTTCTCCACCATGTAGCACTTATTGCCTTCATACACAACAGCCGAGAGATCAAGCTCGGACATATCAATTGGTACTGATTTGTCCTCGGTCACATGCACCTGGTTCCGATTGGCTTTCTTAGGAAGACGACAATCTTTAGCCTTGTGATTCGGCTTTCCACAGTTGAAGCAGTTTCCTTTGAACTTTTTGGCCTTCCCCTGTTTCTGATTATTCCCCGTGTGCTTTCTCTTCTTGCTAGCATTGGGCTCCACCAAGTTTGCCTTTGCCTCCACAGGAAGCTTGCCAGATTTAATTTCAGACTTGCGATTGTCTTATTCAATTCACAATCTGACAATTAAATCTTCAAGCCCCATATCCTTCCGCTTATGCTTCAGGTAATTTATAAAATCCTTCCATAGAGGCGGTAACTTCTCGATAATAGCAGCTACTTGAAAGGATTCACTCACAACCATCCCTTCTGCAATTATATCGTGCAGAATGAGTTGGATTTCTTGAACCTGGCTGATCACCGTCTTGGTGTCAACCATCTTGAACTCAAGGAATTTGCCGACAATAAATTTCTTTGTGCCAGCATCTTCCGTCTTATACTTTTTCTCTAAAGAACTCCGCAGCTCTTTAGTAGTCTTTACCGAACAATACACATTATACAATGTGTTGTCCAGTCCGTTGAGAATGTAGTTCCGAGACAGGAAGTCGCTTTGACTCCAAGCATCGAATGCCATTCTCTTCTCCTTATCAGTCTCCTCTTCCCCCATAGTTGGGGCATCCTCCGTGAGGAAATGAGCAAGGTTCAGAGTCGTAAGATAGAACAACATTTTCTGTTGCCATCTTTTGAAGTCTGAACCCCCAAACTTCTCAGGTTTCTCTCCTGGTGCTGGTGCTGGTGCTGGAACTGAAGACGTCGAAGTCATTTGATATACACGAAAATCTTGTCTTAAAATTGTTGGAAATTTGTGGATGGTGTATACCTAATGGCTGGAAAAACAATCGAGCAGAGTAACGGTACAAATACAGATGTCGAGGCAAGAGTTAGACTCTTTCTCTTTAAGACAAGATTACCCCGCTCATGGTGCTTACGGAATCCGACAATCATCTCCCAAGATACAATGAAAGACTACTCGCGATAGTTGCACTACAAATCGCAAGTACAACGAACACTATGATGCTCTTAAACTCTCTTTGACAAAGTTATGCAGAAAGTTGAAGTGAATTTCGAAATTTTTAATGTGTTGAATTGAATTCTGGGGGCTAGTTTATATAGAGCTCCTGGTGCCTCTTCAGACTGGGTGCAACCCCTAGTCTGGATCAGTCGTGACCGTCAGATCGCGCCTTGTGGTTAACAGTTGCAATCTGATGGTCCTGATCCCATCTGCCTGAAGGAACACACCTATTAGCATTCGGACGGTTCTACCAAGTCACTGCCACTTGAGCTGCCCTGTCACTGGATTGAACCCTGGTTCGATTTTCCAAAACTTTAAGGCTCCTCAAAGCTCTTCGCGACGATGCGAAGTGCGCCTCTAAAGCGCCCAATGCGACTATGTGCGACGTGCGCGGGCCTGGGCCCGGCTCCGGCTCGGACGGTGCTTCGCACCGTCCTCGGTGCCTTTTGAGCTAGCCAAAGGCTAGTCAAAATTGACTTGGTCCACTAGGGTGTACCATAAGGAGTTCCACTTGATTACTCCTTATTAGTGGTGAAACTCTTTATTAACTAGTCAAACATTTAATATGTTTCCTATGTGGGATATGGCTTTCTATATTCCCACCCTTTATATTCCATATATAAAAGCATTTTAAGTGGCCAACTTTATGCATTTATTTCTCATTCACCCGACATTGGTTTTGAGAAATTCAAAATGCTAAACTCATCTACCCGCGGCGTAGATGAAGTTTATCTCATTTATTTCATCTTCGAATAAATGACCCCACTTAAATAATTAGTTAAAATCGGGTCAAAACCCAATTTATTAAAACCAATTCCAACAATTTGTAAGTATTCACATTAGTACTCTCAACTGTTATTTCCTTTGCTTTGGGTTATGTATGTTGCAGGCTAGTTCTCATCCGAAAATTCTACCAGCTCCGGATAAAAAATATTTTATCAGATTTCTTGACTTGAAGTGATCTGCTCCATCAATGTGTAATTGTGGAAGTAAATTTAATTATATTATTATTGACCTTAAAATATATGATTGATATTCATATTGTAGTAATGATATAACTAATATCCTCAAAAACTAAATATTTCTTTCTTTTGACAACCAAAAACTAAGGCCTTGTTTGTTTATGTTTTCAAGGGCCAATTTCCAATTTCCAACTATTCATAGAAATAGAACCATGTTTATTTCTAAACTTTCCAATGGAAATCATCATTTTCATTTTCCAAATTTCACATAAAACAATATCTCAAACCTATATTTTCAATTTCCAACCCTATATTATACCCTACATTACTCATCAATCATTTTCTCACCTTTTCATCCAATTATACATGTGGGACCCTCCATTACCAACTCTATCTACTTAAAATATTACTATTTTTTAATTATATATGTTTAATGGGACCCACCAACCTACAATCTTCCAAATATAATATTATATATACAATTAAAAATTCAACCACTATCAACTTTTCAAATTATTATATACATAAAATACTATTTCAAAACTATGCAACAAAACATAATCTCATTTTCAAACCTATATAAAACTCATTTTCATTCTCTTATCCAAACATAATGCCAGTTTTCACACGAAAATCAATAAATTCTCAAAATTCTATTTCCAACACTAGAAACTGAAATGGTCTATGGAAACATAACCATACAAGGCCTAACATTTCTAACTCATATTAACGGTACAAAAATATTTATTTATTTTTAATCTTTCGAACTTACCTAATTAAATTAATGATAATCATGATCGAATAGAATCATAATAGTTGTCTAATGTCGGGGATTCTCATGAAATTACTTCCCATCCAGCAATTAGTAGTACAAAATCGACAGTCCGGGCCCTCTCACATGCTATTAAGAATTCGGATACCATTGTATGAACTATGAAAAATTAAATGCAGTTGTTGTTATTATTGTTCATTAATACCTTTGGGCCTCGTTTGTTTTGATAGTTGCGAGAAATAATGAAATAAAATTTAAAATAAATTAGATTGAAATGCAATCTTTCGTTTAGATGATTAGATACGAACAAATTTGATAAATGTCTAATGACCCGTATGCATAAAATGACAAATCATGAAATTTCAAAAATCAGCCACATACAGCCCATAGGCTGAAGATGACTCCCATTTAATTAACATTGGCTAAATAATCAGGTTAGGTCATCTCTGGTTCATAGGCTCATAAATTTAGAGCCGGCAAAATTAGTCTGATTCGATTGGCAGGCCCAACCATCTCATATATAGGGATGAACTGAGCTTCATATTCAGCGGCCCAAAAAGGATTGAGCCACTTTGGTCTGGCCCAACGACCTGAATACCGATAAGCCCGAACAACCCGATAAATATATATTTATTGGATTGGGATGGGTCACAATAAATGAGACCCGATGAAATTCCACACCAACCCGACCCATCCCAATTTCTTATCTGCCTCGTTGGGCTAGGGCCGACTGACATGGCCCAGCCCATTGACAACCCCAGATAATTTGTCTCTGAATTTAATGATTATTTAACGGGCCATGATTTAATTATGGACTTAAGTGAACCAAATGCTTGTCAAAGACTAATCAAATTATCTACCTTATTTGATCCATCAAACCAAATATATATTTGTCTTATCCAACAGTCTTATAATATAATTAGTATAAGTTGAACCCTGAAAGTATCACAATATAATTAGTATAAGTTACCCTGAAAGTATCACAATATTTTTTCTTAAGAAAATATAGATTTACAAAATTATTTGAAATTTATAGTGATCCGAACACTACAAGAAAACAATCAAATTCCAACAAAATAATTCTAAAGAGATATAAAATTATTGGAATTTTTAAAACTCCAATGGAAACCAATGCTACATTATACCAATGGAAAATTTCAATGAAAATTCCAACAATAAACAAACATGTTGGTATAAACCGTTGGAATTCTTGTTGGAATTCAAATTCCAACATAAATTCCAACACTATTATATCGTTGAAAAATTCCAACAGTAATTCTAACAATAATAAAACCGTTGGAATAATCCATTGGAAATACTGTTGGAACTTTTAAAATTCCAACAGAAATTCAATCGCTAAAGCATATCATTGGAAAATTTCAACAAATATTCCAACCGGTAAATAAAACGTTGGAATTAATCGTTGGAATTTCCATAGAAGTTTTTAAAATTCCAACGGAAATTCCAATGCTACAACATGATGGAGAATTCCATTGGAAATTCTAATACCGTTGGAAAATCTCAATAGATGATGTTAAAAGATTTAACAGTAATATCCATATCGATAAAATATATTTTCTTTTCTGAAGGCAATCATATTGAAACTACATAGTTAATGTGCTTGACTTGGGAAGAATTGATGATGGTCGGGTGATCACCCACTGGGAAGTTAAAAATATTAGATATATAATGAGATAAAATGATTGAATATTCCAACGGATATATACCATGGGATTAAATTCTAATTGTATATGGTTCAAACAAAAATTCTAATTGTATAACTCTACTGGAATAACCGTTGGAGTTTTTTTTTCAACGATTATATATTTCAATGGATATACTATTGGACTAAATTCCAACGGTATAACTCCATTGGAATTACTGTTAGAAAAACCGTTGGAGTTTTTTTCCAGTGGTTTAATATTCCAATTGATAAATACCGTTGGAATTTTCATTGGAATTTTGCTATTTCAACAGTCATTTTACCAATAATGCATTTCCGTTGGAATTTCCATTGGAATCGATAATTCCAACAGAAACTGACCAAATTCCACGGATATTTTTCAGTTGGAATTTCTTTGTTTTCTTGTAATGGAAGTTATTAAGAATGAGTTTAATGAATATAATATAACTTGATCATATGTTTACTCTAAATTAATCCAATCAAAGTAAGATAAATTTTGATGATAAATTCCCGAAGATGGTGATAGATTTTTGGATATCACTATTTACAAACCCACATCCATGGAAGTATTCTGCTTTTTGTGGCATTGGATATCACACTTTAATAAAATAGAACATCCAAAAGGAGTTCAATAGATGGTCTTCTTGGACATGTTATCATAACACCAACTTCTGTCTCAATTATTGTTATCATTGAGATTCATAAAATCATGCACATTAATAAACGCAATTCGCTTTTTTATTGATTAAAATAGTGGGTAGAGACAAGTAATATATTTATGTTTATTTAAATGAAAATATAAAAATCTTTCACCATTTAGAGTGTTTTAATTGAGCTATGATTGCTACCCATAGGCGAAATTAAAAATTCATTAATATAAGGGATAACTACAAAAACACCCTTGAGGTTCGGGCTAATTACAAAAAAAAACAAAAGTTTTTAAAAATTGAAACAAAAAACCCTTGAGGTTTTGATTCCCTTTACATTTCTCCCTTCATAAGAAAAAAAAAAAATTTCAAAAAACCCTCTAATATTTCTAGAAATATTACAATTACCCCTTAAGTTTAAGTCATAAGACAACCTGAGGTCTTTTTTTTTTTGTAATTTTGAATATCTCTAGATTTTTTTTGTAATTAGCACAGACCTTAGGAGGTCTTTTATAATTATCCATTATTACAATTGTGTTAGAATGTGGAGTTGCTTTCTTACGCAAAAGTGAACAGAAAAGCAAATCTCCTTAATATAATTGTTGCCTACAAATAATTCCACCACGGACAATTAATTACGTACGAGGAGGATCCTACGTTTGACCAAAAGAAGCCACTGATGCTTAGATAAGTAAAATACGAGAAAATGTAGCAAGAAAAAGAATGTGAAAATAAATGTTGTAAGTTAGGCTAAAATGGAAATTTTAAACCCGTATCTATTAGGGGATGGCAATTTCAATCCTATAATTTTTTGATGTGGTAGTTTCGGTCGTTGATGATTTTACTCTTTAGTCAAAATACAAACTCCAGTCCTATAAGTTTGAAACGTCATGTGTATTTTCAGTATTTTGTATAAAGAACAAGTATATTGTGAGAAAAAAATTAAATACTAAAACACCAAAATGAGATCAAAATTGCACAAAATCAGAATTTGTAGAACCAAAATTGCACAAATTAGAACTTATGGGATCAAAATTGCACAAATTCTAAATCTTATGGGATCAAATCGCTAAAATATTAACCATACCTAAATTGCTAGTTCCCCCATAGTTACGGGACTATTTTCGCAAATAAGGTTGTAAGTTATAAATGAGGTGGATGAGATATTTGTACTATTTATTTTAAACATAAATTTCGTAGGCGTTAATATATTCTAAGTCTTGCAGATTATGTACCTTAGCATAATACTCTTTAATGTTTACGGACCATTCCAACTCTTAATATGATTTAAGTAGTTTGAACATAAATGTATAGTTGAGTTGAAATAGGCCTACCAATGTAATTGGTAATTCAATACGATATTTAATCAAATCATCATTTGTTATTGTTGTTATTGACAATGTGATCAAATGCATATAATGACAAAGAGTTAAATCAATGCATGGAGGTTGTGACAAGATGAGTTAAGAAAAGGTTAATAATGATTATGATTAAAGCAACAACTTGGAGAATGTAACGATGAATCAATTATGAATTGAAAGAATTAAAACAAAAAGTAGGTTAGACACAGCTGTGAAACTTTATATATTTGTTTTTTTTAATTTGTAGGGAAATGATTTGAACTTGTCTACTTTGATTAACACTTGGGCCAACCTGTGATTATGTTGCTTAGTAACGTCTCCATCTATCAGATGTAAGAATTGATTCAAAACATATCAAATCCAACTTATGACTATCTACTTTTGAAAGATTGGCTGATAATCATCAAATTAGTTATTAGATTTTTACTAGAGGTGTCAAAATGGGCACGAAGAATCGAAAATCGAGTCTTTTGGCCTGAAAATCAAATTGGCCCATTTTCCTGTGCATTCCAATGGATTGGGCAGTGATTGTCTTCAAAAATAACGATCCGATTGAACCGAACCGTTTGGGGATGTTTCTCTTTAGACCGGGCCGACCCATTTCACATCTCTAGGTTTTATGTACATGTAAAATTTTTTGTACATAGTATAACTGATGTGAGATAAATATTAATATACTGCAATTTATCTCTTTCTCGTTAAAAAAAATATAAAGTTGAGTAATATAAGTTCAATGGATGACTTTTGTGTATGTATATTTTAATATACACAAATGTTTTCATTGTTCACTTTAATATAAAATTTCTTTGGGCCCCAAAAGATTCTCACTTTATCTAGTGTTTAAAATATTGAGCCAATGATTTGGGCTCCGGCCATTCTCTCAAGCCCACAAGCTGAACAAATAACTTCAAGTCCAACATGCTATTAAGTTTGAAAATGGTCACAATAAAAGTTGAGTATAAACTTTTGGAAGTAAAAGTTTTGCCCAGTAGGCAAGCATCAAATTTCATCTTCCATAATGACTGTCAAGTTTAATAATTAGGACAACAGACATATAAAAATGTAAGGACAAAGCATATCAAAAGACAGATTTAGATCATATCTAGTAGTCTGCACCACTCTAATGCATAATTTGCACAGTTTTGGTGCATAATTTGTACGTACTACAATTCCAGCAGTTTGCACTACTTACTACATTAAAAAATATATTCCATAAGATTCTTTATGTTATTCATTTAATATTGATTTTTATTACTTTATAATTATAATAGATAAACATATTACATATGTAATTTAATTTAATATAATATTTATTAAGTTTTTTATTTCCAAAACTAATCAAATTCAAAACAATATGTAAAATTTAATGAAATTAATACAAAATTAAAATAACAATTCATAATAATACATAAACAAAATTAAAATTTGATGGTTACTAGTTTTATTAATTAGAATATTCTTCCCACAAATGATCAAATAATGCATTTCGAAGTGTAAAATAGGCATCTGCAAAAATAAGATTGGGATGTTGAATTGCAAATGAAAAAAATCGAACTCCAAAATCGCAAATCTAAAATAAATGAATTCATGAGAGAAGACAACATTTTAATGATGAATTTGGATACTATTTTTGATCCACACGAATTCTTCCGATTGGAGCAACAACGAATTATGCAAAAGAGGAGACAAGCACAACAACCAAACTCTAGAAACAAATTTGATGCTTGGAGAAATTTTCCCAGATCTTGGAGGGTCTGGAGGTGGTCTTCCAAATTACTAGAAAAAGTATTGTATATGTTTTAATTAATTTTATGTTTAATAATTTTATGTAATTTTACCTATTTTATGTAGTTTTTATTATTGTCATAATTTTATGTTTTCAGTGTTTTATAATATAATTTTATGTAATATTATATTTTTGTGTGTGTAGTGTTTTAAATCTCATAGTATTATTCAAATTATACATCATATTATTTTTTTAAAAATATCACATATAACTGAATTTATAGGACCATACTTTCGGGTAGCTGCATAATATTGTAATAAGGAATATTTTAATATAAAGTTTTTTGTTTTGTGTTTTTATTATTTTTTTTATGTAATATTTAAGTTCGAGTTTATCGTTGTAGTATTTAATATTCATTTAGGTTACCAGTTCTTGAGCAATATTTTGATTGGGTGGATCCTAGTATATTTGGACAATTTAATATTACAAATCGTTATTTGTGATTTATTGGAGTAATTAGATATGTAAAGTACGTCACATTAAGATTTAAATGGATTGTCGTTACGAGATTTTTTTTAATTGGAATTTTGGAATTTTTATTTTAAGGATTAATTATAGAATTATCTATTAAGGGGCGATACTTAAAATTAATGATTTTTTTCTCTTTGAAAAATTATTTAAAATGAGTGAAAATTCGAATATTGATCTTGGGTATGTTTGGGTTGATTAAGAATTAAATATAGTTGACTGGTTTTGAGTTATGGAATAATTAGGTTTAAATGGAATACTTTACATTAGGAATTATTCCAATTGTTATGGGATATATCTAATTTTTAGTTAGATTAACTATATTTGTTGGTTTAAAAATTAATTTCGCATTTATCTGATTGGCTTAGCTATTTAGAATATCAATTTTCAGTTGTTAAATTTATTTTGGGCCATTTACACTAGAAGATTAATTTCGACATATTGGCCCTTTATTTTCATTAGTTGGAACATCTACCCCAATGGAAGTTTAATTCAGCAATTAGAAAAATCCAACCCATGACTTAGCCAAAACCGTGGCCCCAGATCGGCCCGACTCAATCTAGTTTGACCCATCGGATACTCTTTAAATATCATGTTATAGCTGTCGGGCCTAGTGAAAAGGGATGATGAAGTTTCAGCCCATAATGGAGACCAATGGATAAGAAGAAGTCGGCGTAGAAAAGTTAGGCCAAACCATTTAGATGATTATATCATGTGATTAGTTATGATGACTAAGCATCTTTTAGTTACAAAAAGAGAATATAGAGGCTGACAGGTGTATGCAGTATCAATATAAAAATTGGAACCACAGACTGACAGTGATATTAGAAATCATTCTCAATTTCATAATATTCTCTGTTTTTACTCGCTTTCCTTTTGTAGTTCATAGCATTTGGTGCTTTCATTAAGCTCGTTGACACCTATGGCTGACGAGACTCGACTCAAGACCTTAGACGATATGGTAATGAAAATTCAGGACACTTCGACTACACATTCCGAGCAGCTTGCGAGTCAACAACAGTCGCTGGTGGATATTTTGGCTAGGCTTTCCAATCTTAACACTAGATTGGAACGCACTCTTAAGGTATCTCTCGAGACTACGACCCATCATTTTCAGTGCTGCCCGTCCACGCTTCTTCCATCTCTTCGCCCCATTCTTCGTTTCGTCCATCGCCGTTTGGGGTGCAATCATTTCTCGAATGTTCGCACCGATGGCCCCAATATTCACTCTGCCTCCCTTACCACCGCTGGCTGCCTCTTTCGCTGCGACCCATGGGTTTCCTCTTCTGGCATGACATACTATTCACCTCTAGGCTCATTTCCGGTGTCGAGTTTGAGCTATGTGGAGGGTTCGCCAATTTATTTTGGCCACTCTATCATCCTACGTTCTACGAAACTCAATTTTTCCCATTTTAATGGCGATGATTCGGTCGGCTGGGTTTTTAAAGCAAAACATTATTTTTCCTTCTATCAAATTCCCGATGATCAGAAGATCCTTATCAGTTCTTTTCACATGTAGGGCAGAGCTTTACAGTGGTTCCAATGGATGTCTCTCAATTGCTAGGTAGTAAGCTAGGATCAATTCGTTCAAGCATTAGAAACGCGTTTTGGGCCCTCTGAATTTGAGGATGTACAGGGTGTTCTGCTAAGTTGCTGCAAAAATATATAGTAGACGCTTATATTACATAGTTTGAGGAATTATCGATGCGTACTGTGGGATTGCCGGCTACATTCCTTGTCAGTTGCTTCGTGGCTAGCCTCCGTCACGATATTCAGGCTGATGTTCGCGCTGCTCGACCCACTTCAATTCTGTCCTTGGCCTGACTTCATGAAGCTAAATTGGAAGACCACCACTGATTTTCTTCTTTCTTTCGGCCCAGGGAGCCCTTATGTCCGGTCCAGTCCATTCCAGTTTAGTTCTGCTGGTACCTAGCCCACCTACCTATCTACTTTATCTCAACTCAATTTCAATGCCTCACATAACCCATCACCACCTCCAAACCACAGTAGCCACCCCTATTCCCATTCTTACCCATACCTTCAGCCGCCACAAATCACCACTCGAAAAATTTCTTCTAAGGACATGGCAGCGCATCGTGAAAAAAAGATTGTTCCCACCCCGCCATCGATTTTCCATAATTTTTTTGGTTGTCGTTGATGATGAAGTTGATGAGGATATGGATGTTTCTCCAGTTTGAGCTATGTGGAAGGAAATCGGTCATGCCTATTTATTTTGGCCATTTCACCCCGTGGTACTTTAGCTGGGCATCTTGTACAAGTGTTAGTTGATAGTGGCAATTTAACTTTGTTCAATACCCAAGTTTCTTTATGATAAGTGTATTTTTATGCATGTTTTAATTTGAAGAAATTGATTATTTTGTTGTTAGTTTCATTAGTTTTCCGGGGCTAATTGGTGAATTTCACCATGGATTCATGTCAAAACATTTTTTTTCCAAACGCGATTTTATCAACACGGGCAGGGGTGTCGGGCAACACGGCCGTGTTCCGCGGGGAGCCAAAAACTCGAATTTTTTGCACAAAACAGCCTCAACACGGCTTCTTTTCACATGTTAAGGGAACACGATTCCGTGGGGCTTTTCATGTGGGGTTCCAATGGATGTCTCTCAACCTCTTTTTGCAACTTTTCCATGTGAAAATTATAGAAAACTCACCTACCAAGCCTTTTGACCACTTTTACACACCTTTAACACCAAATTTTCAACATGTCCCCATTTCCCTCAATCATCATGTGTATTTCAACCAACTTCAAGCATGGAAATGGGGCATTTGTTAATATGGTATTTCACAAGATGGTGCTTATAAAAGCCAAGAGTTTGAGTTGGAAAATGATTCATGTAATATTTCATTCATTGATATACAAAAATATTTTAGGAATGAAAGTTCATATTTTGGACATAGTTTAGTGAGGAAGAATTAGAAGGCTTGGATCACCATGGAGAGGCGCTAAGGCACAAGGATTGAAGATCGCTCGGAGAAGAAGATGAACTCCACCACTTCATCATCATACTTCCAACAGGGAGTCTTATGTTGGTTTTGGAAGTTTTAACTTCAAGTATTCATGTTGATTTCAAAAAAAACTTCTTGTTTAATTGTTGTTTTCATTCTCAAATCCATCATGAGTTAAATCGCTAGTGTTTGAATGTGATGAACCCTAGAACTTATTTGTGATCATTGGTTTGAATGTTTTAATATATTTTCTTATGTTTTTATGCGAGTCACTTATGTTATGCTTGTTTATTCGAATTGGTATATGCTAAAGTTTATTTTTCACCGAAATCGAGATTCATGGTGAAATAGAACCAACATAAGTGAAAGGAGTTGCATGCAATCCTAGATATTGGAAGACATAAATCTTCCGGATTAGGGTCAAACCTAATATGGGATTTCGTTAATGCTTCTTTCTTTCGCCTCAACTTGAGGTTAGGAGCCCTTATTAATTTAGTCCGGTCCATGAAGCATGAAAATATTTAAGGGATGGTTAAAACTTAAGGGTTATGGTTGTATTTATTTTGGTAAAATCACAAAGACGTTCTAGAGGGATTCACATTCAAGCACATTTATATCCAACATCTTCCAATCCGAGTTCTATCTCATATCTTTCGTGTTCTTAGTTGCCTCTTCCACTTTTATTTGCTTTTGTTTTATTTTATTTTGCAACAAACTATTTGAGCCTTTGTAGGCAGATAATAAAAAAGCCTTACTAGTAATCATAGTCCCGTGGGAATGACACTCGATTTTCCATTAGCTTTACTATAAAACGATAGGTGCCTTGCCTACGGTTTTAAAGGTAGCTTTTGAGCCATCAAGTTTTTGGCACCGTTACCTATCTTATTTTTATTAATCTAGTCAATTTTTTGTTTTATTTCTTCTTATTTCAATGAGAAACTCACAACCCATATTGTGACCAATCCTCCAAAACCTCCACAATAAGGTGATTAGTCCACCCTATAAAGCATTCGGGAGGCAACCCGATAGTTCATTGTTTTCTATTTTTTTTTATTGAGTCATAAGTTGTTAGGGAGTCAAATCACCAATTGGAAAATGTCACCTTCTATCTTAAGAGCTTTCATGGTATTCGAGTTTTTGTTGCAAATTCTTATTAGGTATGCATATGCCCAAAAAGATTGCACAACCCATGATCTCTCCAAATCGATTTCACTTATCGATGTGTTCTTTTTAGTTTGTTGTTTTTGTGTGTTTTTGTTTGTATGTTCATCTCTTTCTTTCACATTGAGGACAATGTGAATCTTTAAGTTGATGGATGTGATTGCATGCTTGTTATTTTTCTTTGGAATGCTTGTGTGTTTGCTATTTATTTTGAATTTTTTTTTTTTTTTATGGAAGATATGATTTTCAAGGAAACAAATTGAATATTTGTTAGTCAATAACTTGCCCAATTACGATAAATTAGCTTTATAATTTGTATTTTTAAAATGCAAAGCAATTGATTGTCTTGAATGATTGACATGGATGTGGGTTGAATTTATTCTAACACTACGATACTTGATTTGTTAAGACATATTGACGATTCTTAGCGCTTGAAAGTCCGAGAACTCATGATTTAGTAGTGGTTAACTGTTGTTAAACCAAGCTTGTAAAAAAAAAAATATAAAAAATAAAAAAATGAAGAAAAAACGGACCAATCGAGGTTATACTCATCTTTTGTTGTTGTTGTTGTGGAGCATTCATGAGCCCCATGTTTGTCTTTTATGTTTTGTTTATGAGTATTGTTTGAACAGAAATTCAAAATATAAACCTAGTGGAAGCATGCTTTCTTGACTTCTCATTCCAATAAAGTTCAAGCTTGGTGACTAGTAGGCTAACTACAATGATCTATTGAATTCTTATATTTTCATGGTGTTCTGAATTGAAGTTATTCAAACTATCGATTCTTGTGGAGTGATGATTTCAAGTGGATAATGTTTTACGGTCTTTCTTGACTGATAATCGCTTTGCAAAATTATGTTTTTACTTAATGGCTAATTTGTGTTGAGAAGTTTCTAATTTGACTACTTATATTCAAAGTGTGATGTATTGAATCCCTCATTATGGTTTTATGTTTTGCTTGAGGACAAGCAAAGTTCAAAGTTGGAGCATTGATAAGTTATTTTTATGCATGTTTTATGTGGTGGTGGGTTATTTTGTTGTTAGTTTCATTAGTTTTTGATTGTAATTGTTTATACTCTTGCCTTTATTGGTGTAGGTTGAGTAATTTTGTGAATTCACCATGGATTCATGTCAAAACATACCGGGAGTTTAAGGATGCAAAAACGCTCGAAATTCCAAGAATATTTCTAACACGGGCCATCAAGTTTCACGGGGAGTACAAAAATATGTTCTTTCCCTTGGAAGGGAAGCAAGGCCATGTCGTATTTCGGGATAGTGCTGGATTTTTCCATGTGAAAATTATGAAAACTCACCTACCAAGTTTTGACCACTTTTACACACCTTTAACACCAAATTTTGCTGTCCCCATATTCCCTCAATCATCATGTGTATTTCAACCAACTCAACCATGAATGTGCACACATTTCAACTAACAAGCATGGAAATGGGGCATTTGTTAATATGGTATTTCACAAGATGGTGCTTATAAAAGCCAATGAGTTGGAAAATTATTCATAGGATTGATATACAAGGAAATCAGGGAATGAAAGTTCATATTTTGGAGAGGAGAAACACATTTGTAGTGCAAATTAGAAGGCTTGGATCACCATGGAGAGGCGCTAAGGCACAAGGATTGAAGATCGCTCGGAGAAGAAGATGAACTCCACCACTTCATCATCATACTTCCAACAGGGAGTCTTATGTTGGTTTTGGAAGTTTTAACCAAGTATTCATGTTGATTTGAAAGAAACTTCTTGTTTAATTGTTGTTTTCATTCTCAAATCCATCATGAGTTAAATCGCTAGTGTTTGAATGTGATGAACCCTAGAACTTATTTGTGATCATTGGTTTGAATGTTTTAATATATTTTCTTATGTTTTTATACGAGTCACTTATGTTATGCTTGTTTATTCGAATTGGTATATTTTTGATTTGAAGTTTATTTTTCAAGCTTGTCGACATTCATGGTGAAATATAAGTGAAAGGAGTTGCATGTCCTTATAGGTGGATAAATTTCATTAGGGTCAAACCTAATATGGGAATTCACAAATCGTTAATTTTGGGGTTTTAACTAATTAATCAACTTGAGGTTAGGAGTTTTTCGCAGAAAGGGTTTAACTTAATTTAGGAATGCCTACGGTCCATGAAGCATGAAAATATGTTAAGGGATGGTTAAAACTTAAGGGTTATGGTTGTATTTATTTTGGTAAAATCACAAAAGCGTTAGAGGATTCACATTCAAGCATTTATATCCAACATCTTCCAATCCATCTTTCGTGTTCTTAGTTGCCTCTTCCACTTTTATTTGCTTTTGTTTTATTTTATTTTGCAACAAACTATTTGGAATTTGTAGGCTAGATAATTAAAAAGATATAATTACTAGTAATCATAGTCCTCAATTATGAATTTTTTACTATAAAACGATAGGTGCACTTGCCTTTTTAAAGGTAATTTTGAGCCATCAACCTCCAAGTGGAACCGTCAAATTTCATATTGGTGGTGGGTAATGGCCAAAAGTTGTCTTGTATTAGTTGTGTTCACCAGGCTAAGTTGAATATCTAAAGCCATCAAGTGTGTACAAACTTATATGTTCTTCCCTTGGAAGGGTCGGATGTTGTTCTCGGTATTTCTTGGCTTTCAACGCTTTGTCCAGTCATTCACAGTTATGCAGACTTGACGATGAAATTCTAGGATAATGGGTTAGAACTTCAAGGAGACTGTCTCTCCACCCTATCGGAGGTTCCATATAGCAGTTTTTGCAAATTAAGGGAGAATAGATCTATAGCGGCATTTTTTAGTTTGCAAGCTTGTCCATCATGCTTTAAATTGATTTACTTTAAAAGTATGATCAAATTTGCTATTTCGGGTTTCCCATCACGACCTCAAGACCATGCCATCCATTTACTCCCTAATGCAACTCCTTTCAATGTTAAATTATATAGATATTCGCATTTTCAAAAGGGAGAAATAGAGCACTTAGTTGCAAATATGTTGGACGAGGGTGTCATCCGACGGAGTACCAACCCGTTTTTTCTCCAGTTTTGTTGGCTAGAAAGAAGGATGGCACATGGCGCTTTTGTACTGGTTATCATGCTTTAAATGTGATTACTATTAAGGACAAATTTCCGATTCCCACAGTTGATAAGTTACTTTATGAACTTCATGGGGCAAAGTATTTTTCAAAGTTAGATTTACGGTCGGGTTATCATTAGATTCGGGTTAGACCAGAAGATGTTCCTAAAACTGTTGTACGTACCCATAATGATCATTATGAATTTCTAGTTATGCCATTTGGCCTAAAAAATGCTCCGACTACGTTCCAAGTAGTTATGAATGATCTTTTCCGACCTTTTCTTCATCGTTTCATGTTGGTTTTCTTTGACGATATATTAGTTTATAGCGCGGATTTTTCACGGCACTTACTACATTTGGAGCAAGTCTTGGAAATTCTGCTAAGGAATCAATTTTATGCTAAGTTATCTAAATGCATATTTGCTTAACTAACGGTGGAATATTTGGGCCATATAATATCGTATGAAGGTGTGGCCATGCACCCAAAGATGGTGGATGTTGCCATTCAATGGTCGGTTCCTAAAACCTTGAAATAGTTGCGTGGTTTTTTAGGCTTATCGGGATATTTATCAGCGTTTTATTAAGGGTTATGTCTCCATCGCAGCCCCTCTTACGGATTTATTATGGTGTGATAATTTCAAATGGAGTGAAGAAGTAACCTCTGCCTTTAATTTCAAGCCCTACAGCGTGCGTTAGTTTCCGCCCCAATCCTGGTGTTTCCTAATTTTTCTAAAACCTTCGTCGTGGAAACGGACGCCTCCAGCATCGGATTAGGAGTTGTCTTATTGCAAGACAACAAGCATATTATGTATCATAGTCAGAAATTGTGCGAACGTGTCCGGAGTGCGTCTACTTATCATCGAGAAATGTTGGCCATCACCACACCTGTTGCTAAATGGTGCCAATATCTTCTTGGATGCCATTTTATTATTCGGACAAACCATTGCAAATTGAAGGCTTTAATGGAGCAAACAATACATACCCCTGAACAACAAAAATGGCTTACTAAATTAGTGTGGTTTGATTTTTCTATAGCCTATAAACCGGGTCGAGAAAATGTAGTGGAAGATGCACTTTCTCGCAACCCAAATTTGGTAACTTGTTTGGGGTTGACGATCGTCCAAGTGGGATTTCTAAACAAGTTGCGCTCGGCCTATGAATCTGATTTGGATATGCTCAAACTCAAACAACAGTTGACATTACATCTGACTGTTTTTCTTCTTACAACATCACAGATGGATTAATTTACTTTAAGCGTCTTTGTTAATTCCATTATCATAGCAAAATGATGTGATGAAGGAGTATCATGATTCTACCATTGGTGGTCATGCGGGGTTTCTCCGAACCTTTCACCGGATTGCTGCTAATTGTTTTTGGAGTGGTAATTCGTCAATATGTGGCCCAATGCTTAGTGTGTCAACATGCCAAATCTTCTACTTTAATGCCAGTCGGATTACTTCAACCATTGCCCATTCCAAACCAAATTTGGGAGGATATCTCTTTAGATTTAATCACGGGCTTACCTTCATCTAAAGGCTACACTGAGATCATTGTGGTTGTGGATCGCCTTAGTAAGTATGCTCATTTTTTCCATTATTGCCTCATGCTACCAGTAGCAAGGTCGTCGAAGTTTTTCTTAATGGTGTCGTTAAATTGCATGGAATGCACCATTCTTTGGTTAGTGACAGAGATAAAATATTTCTTAGCACGTTTTGGCGGGATCTCTTTAAATTGTAGGGCACTACATTGAATATGTCCACCGCGTACCACCCTCAATCCAATGGCCAAACGGAAAATTTAAATTGAACACTGAAAATGTATCTTCAGAGTTTTGTTATGGACTCCCCTAAGCTATGGTCCAAGTACTTGAGTTGGGCGAAATATTGGTATAATACGGCATATCAAACCGCTATTGGGATGGCCCATTTTTTGACAGTCTATGGTCAAGACCCTTCTACACTGATCTCTTATATTCTAGAGTTCACTTTGAACGTTTCTCTTGACAGTGAGTTGCGCCAACATGATCAGATGTTGGCTTTGTTGAAACTTAATTTGCACTGGGCGCAAACTCGCATGAAAGAACAAGCAGACAAGCACCGTCGGGATTTGGAATTCACAGTAGGAGAGTGGGTGTTGGTAAAATTGCAGCCATACCGCTAATTGAAGGTGCGTGGAAGAGGGAATCAGAAATTAGGGCGCAAATTTTTTAGACCTTTTCAAGTGATTGAACGCATTGGCAAGGTAGCATACTACTTGCAACTTCTGTTGACAACTAGAATCCATAATGTTTTCCACATCTCTTTACTTAAGAAGGCTCAGGGTTCTAATCCCCAATAATATAAGCCAATTGTAATCCCTCTGTATCCAAAACTGTTCTCTTGATGCAACTGCAGTGAATATTGAGTTCCCGTAACATCATCGTACATGGTCAGAACCGTCAACAAGTTTTGGTCCAATGGTTTCACTTTCCACCTGAAGAGGCCACTAGGATGGATACCCAACATTTTATGCAAGAATATCCTACCTTCAACCTTGAGAACAAGGTTGATACTGAGGAGGGGAGCAATGTTATAGTTGTTGGGCGTAGTAATTCAGCCCAGAATGGAGACCAAGGGATAAGAAGAAGCCAACATAGAAAAGTTAGGCCCGACCATTTAGATGATTATATCATGTGATTAGTTATGATGAGTAAGCATCTTTTTAGTTATAGAAAGTGAATATATAGGCTGACAGGTGTATGCAGTATCAATATAAAATTTGTAACCACAGACTGACAGATATTAGAAATCATTCTCAATTTCATAATATTTTCTGTTTTTACCTACTTTCCTTTTGTAGTTCATAGCATATCACTCAACCTTATCCCTAAACATTTTTGCCTATTTTCTCACACTCTCACATACTAAAAGGTGAAGAGTCATCTCCCCTCGCCCCTTTACTTCAATGTTTTTTTTCTCCTTTCTCCACCACTCTCCTACCAGAAACACCACCACCCCCCGCTTGGAGCTCCACCACTTATCGTGTGATTTATCTATTTATTTATTTTTGTTCCATTTTTTCGCCTTTTTGCTTACTCTTTCTTTGTTGATGGGTATGAGTTGATATATTTCGATAAAACCGTAGGGTGTTAACCCATTGAGGTGACCGAATCTAAGTGAAGATTTTGTGAACGTTCGGTAGATACGTAGATCCAATAAAGCTCTATACCTAAACATAGGCGGATCCACATATGGCATGCACTGGGCTCAAATTCTCAAAAAATTTATTTTTAGTATCATAAATTCTACAATATCCAAATTTAGCCCCCAAAATTTAGTGCAAAACTCAAGTCCCACCCCAAAATCTAAATTCAATTTAAAAATCAAGAATGAAGAATGTAAAACTTTTGTGTTATCCTCAAATTGATGTTATATTTAATATATTTGTGATTTTTAAACTATTTTTGTAATCCTTATTTATCATTTGTATACATATTATGTCATTGCTTTTAAATTGTACTTAACTATTTATATTGGTAGTTTATTATAATATGTATCTAAGTATCAAATATATTAAGGAAATCATATGTTTTATTAGTTTAATGGCCTACAGTCCTAACTATATCAATTTAACAATTTTGCTTATTGTGTCTATCGTGTCGTACCATATTTATCGTATTTGGGTATAAATTTTAGGCACAATAAGATTATAGTGTTGTGTCCGAGTTTGAGCTTATCATGTCGAGTTGTTATTTATCGGGACGACATAAACGATTTGTCACCCCTAAATGCAATCATTAAGTATGAAATCAAAATATTATCTATGTTTGTAGCTTTTTTATATTTATGAAATTAGAGACCAAACTGTAAATAGTGGAGAATATTTTGAACTAAAAGATAAATCTGAAAATGCTAAAAATAGTTTAAAGAATTTTAGATATTTGTTTGTAATTATGAGAACAAATTTTAGGGAAAAGAAACAAAGGAACTGATATGTACATATATAAATGATAATAAGAAATTGAGGTTTCATTCTAAATGAAGTGTAATCTTAATTCTAAGTAACCATTTATTTAATTTGCTCATATGCCTAAAGTTTATATTATTAAAAACATATGTTATAAATAATTAGTGGTGTTATTAAGGGACTAATTCTAGATTTAATAGAGAAATATTGCATATAATTGATTGTTGAATACTCGAAGTATAACCTTGATTATTCTATTAGAATGTTGTTAAAGAGATTAGGTTTTTCTACTAGTCCTATTAATAAAATTCGTTCACTAAAGAAACTAAGTCAGAAAATTTACTAAAAACTGGGTTAATCCAAAACTCTATGTTAATAATAATTTATTAGACTAAAACTTTAGTTTCTTATCTTTGAATTAATTTCTTTTCAGAATAACCTATTAGTTTAATGGTTAAGAAAGTTTAATTAATAATTTATAAGTTATATGTATGAGAGGTTAGCTGATGAAATTGGTGTAGTATTGGCTGAATAATCCATAAATGGGATGATATAATTTAGCATCCAATGCATATAACTATTTACAATTGGTAGCAATGTAATAGTAGTGATAAGTAGTGAGGGGTTAATATATGATACTTGTTGAGTTTGATTTTAGGAACCTTACCGGCTTGAGTACGAGATTTATTGGGGAAATTTGGTGATCTAAAGTAAAGGTGGGCACTTTCATCAAATACGACTTTCCGCAGAATTCTATATGTATCTATGAGATCGATTAAATTTGTCTAAGCCACTTCGTTTCTTTTTGTCCAAGTCACTTCTTTTTTTGTCCAAGTTGCTTTTCTTTTTGTCTAACTCACAACAAATGGACCGATTTCTACTTCAGGAACAAGCATAAAGAAATTGTTCACTTTTATCTTAAAAAAGGAATCAAGTGTCTCAGATTCAAATTATGAAAAAAGTATTTCTTGCTATCGAAATCAAAAATAGATGGAAATAAATTGCGTCCAATAGGATTTGAACCTATACCAAAGGTTTAGAAGACCTCTGTCCTATCCACTAGATAATGGACGCCGGCCGTTCAATCCGATTCAGAGTTTGCCTCGATTTGGTACCGCTCTCACGGCCCGCACCGAAATAATGCTTTACCCCTAGATGTCCAGTCAACTGTTGCGCCTCAACGCATTTCGGGGAGAACCAGTTAGCTCTTGGTTTGAGTGGCATTTCACCCCTAAATTTCAGTTTCCTAAAGAAAAGTAAGTTTGCTTGTACTTTTATAAATTTCACGACATTAGATGTTTCAAGAACTTCACGACATTAGGCAACTTCATGATATACATAACTTTCACAAAGTCCATCAAGATAATTTAATTTGTTAAAAAAAAACATAAATTGTGATATCATTTATGGTTTGAATTTATATTTTCATTTGCATTATAACTATTGTAACTGCTTGACTTGGCCTTTGGGCAAATAAATATTATTTTGACAAAAATATTAACTGTTTGAGTCTATTGCAGTGCAGGTAGGTTAGACAATGGATCGAACAGGTTACGTGTGGTCCTTGTTTGACTACCCATTTATCCAATCCTATTTTCTGATCGGGCCAGAGACAATGGTAGAATTGGGTTGTAGAACGGTATATTCATGAATATGACGATATTTGGCAAAAGCCCATGGCTAAAGAGACGTCGAGCCTATAGGGAGGGATACAGTGACAGGGCATCGTCCAAATATAGTTGGGAGAAATAAGAATAACGGATAGGGTCAGTGTCCGATCAACGCTGATCCTACGTTTCTTATTTTGGGTTGATGAACTAATTGATTAACTATTTATATTAAAATAACTTTATTTTTAAAATGAGATATCCACTATTGATTTTAAAAACTGGGATATCTATGGTCGTTTGAAAAGCAAAATATTTACTGTACTTGACTAGTTGTTGGACAATGTGCTTTGCATCACTGATTGCATCAAAAAAAATATCGTTATTGAATTGCAATATATTCTTGATCATTGCGGTAAATAAATATTATGTGCACTATTATCATGCATACATGAATATCTCTTGGCACACTAAGCAATTTTTCAAACATAAAGAAATATGCCAAATTTTCATTAAATAAATATTGCATTCTATTGCATTCCTCTACCCCAACCCACTGAACTCTTTTAGCTCACGCCATGATTTTATAAACTTTTCAGAGACATAATATGTTGAGATCAATGAGACTGCATCAGGCTTCCAGACCAGGATTAACCCAACCTAGCAGTTTTCTTTTGAAAGAACTTATGCATCACCGTTTGAACAATATAATTATTTTATTTTGTAAAAATAGGTTACTTGCAACTCAATTTTAATTGTATGAATTTGTAGACTTGCGATGTATTTATGGTTTTAGTTGTCTGTGCTTTGGATGATAGCTTTTTCTAGCCTAAGTTAATGAAGTTGTGGAGTTGTAATTGAGTGTTATTTTGATTATAAATTGGGCGTGACAGATTTACTTTTAATATTATTTTCTCTTAGATTAATTGAAATACCGTAAAAAAAAATTAGTTTAATTGAAATATAAAATTAACAGTAATATTCAAATTTAAGGAAAGCTTATAACAAATGAATGAAAAGAAAAAAAATAGAGTAGTTGTTCAAATGGCAATCAAATCTAAATTAGCGTCGAGATGGGCACATTACTTGGAGAGGGCACTGGGCTCTAGGCGTCATTTTCGAGCACTAATGGAAATGCTCTTAGTCTATAATTCTCTCGCCCAAATGCAGTTCAAATGTAAACAGATTAAGTTGAAGTGAACAAATATTAAGTAGGTTGAATTAGTTGAAAAAATTCATCTAAACGTTGAAGAAATTTGATCAAACCCAAATATAAGTTGAGCTTATGTTGAATTCTTAATTAGGTATGTGTATACATTTGAGATGTTGTTAATAATGAAATTAATTTTTAATGAAATTTTTATTATGTTTTGTCCTAATCTTTTTTTATACCAAAAACGATAATATATCATCGCAACAAAAACACATATATACAACATGCCTACAAGCACAAGAGCCGCCTTGCACAACCATTTGTCAAGGAGAAAACACACTCCAAAGGAGAAAACAGGAACTAGGAATTACAGAAAAAACAAAACTAAGAACTAAAAAAACTAAAAAACTAAAAACTCCCCCATGAGGAGACTAAAATGCCACCCGAAACAGAAGACTAGCCCAGGTGGGAGAAATTTGAGGACATGGCTCGTCAGCTTGGCATTCCAACTGATAAGAAGCTTGCACTTAATTGTAAAACTCGGTGTTGATGTTGCAAACAACCCTTGATTACAAAGATGTTTTTGTCCGTTTGAAACAACGTGATCCAAGGTATAAATACTTACATAGTGATCTTGAGTGAAATTGGACTAATGAAATTTGTGGTAGATTAAAATTGTTTTACATCGCTACTGAGATTTTCTCTGGCATTGCATATCCTACTGCAAATTTGTATTTTCCAAAAATTTGTGAGATCAAGGTAGTTTTGAATCAATGGCTTAGTTGTGGTGTTAACATGATAGAGTTGATGGCTTCAAATATGATAAGAAAGTTTGATAGGTATTGGTATGTTGCGCATGGAATCATGGGGGTGGCAGTTGTTCTTGATCCTAGGTATACAATGGTTTTGTTGGAGAACTATTTTGAAAGATTTATTATAGTGATGCGGACTACGAGGTGAAGAAGGTTCTTATGTCATGTCGTGACTTGGTTAAGCAATATGAAGAGAACGAGCAACTAAAAAATGGAGATGGTATGAGTTTAAATGAATGTAATATTGATGCTAATGAGTTGGTCTTCTTGAGTGAATTTGACTTGTTTGTTTCTTCATAAAAAAAGAAAGCCTGTGAGGTCGGAGCTAGACAAATACTTGGATGAGGATATTTTACCACGCACACCTGATTTTGATGTCTTATCTTGGTGGAAGTCTAACAAATTAAAGTAAATATCTTATATTGCATCAAATTGCAAGAGATATCCTAGCGATTCCTGTCTCAACAATTGTTTCGGAGTCCGCTTTTAGCTCAAGCGTGAGATTGATTAGTCCTCATCGTAATAGACTTTACCCGAAGACTATCGAGACCTTAATGTGTGCACAAAATTAGTTGTTAGTTGACTTGAAAGGTAATTACTTCTATTTGTATCTAGTTAACATCTCAATGGTTTGAATGTTCATCATTTTGCAAATTCATGCTCATATCCCTACTTCTTTGTTTGGGTAAATGTAGCTCGTTCGAAGCCATCGGATGCACATGCTCTTGTCAGCATTTTTTATGATTCAGATGATGAGCGGGATGAGATTATGGATGCTTGATTTCAAATTTGCTCATGGGGGCACATTTTTTTTTATGTTTTATGCATTTGCCATGTGCATGGTTTCTTTAAAAAATATTTATCTCCAACAATAAATTTCCTTTGTCTGTTTTTATAGGCCTGGAGATAGAGGTTCTATTGCTACAATCTCTTTCACATGAGACAAAGAAAATGACATCATTTGGACTTTGGTGGAATTTGGAGTTTTAATGAAAAATGTAATTCTGTGTTTGAGTTTATGCAATTTAGTGTAATTGTGACTTCTGGAGTTTTAAGCAAATATGTAAACTTTATTAATGTGTTTGAATCATGTATTTGACTTTAGACTACTTTTATTTTCACGAGACTTCAGTGATGTCTTTGTTGAATAATTATAATTTTTAATTTCTAACTTTGTATGAATTTGTTACATTATTTTCCAAATATTTATGAAGACCGCAAACGGGGAGGGATGGGGAAGACCCGCCCCATGCAGGGTGGGGCGCGGATCTGTAGTTCCCGACCCGTGGTAAGATACGGGGCAGGGCGGGGGTGGAGCGGGGGTGGGTCTTTAGCTACCCACCCCGTCCTGTCTCATTGTCATCCCTAAGACTAGACATTCCCTAAAAGAAACTACCAACTAAGACACACAAAAAATACCCCGGGCATGAGCTACTTCTATGTACTGCAAGACAACCACTTCTGATCCGTCTACGACTTCACCCTTCAACTTAGAACCACAAAGACAACAACAGAAAAACATACAAAAAAAAAAACTAAAAATACAAACAAAATAAGAAATACAAAAATCGAAAATTGGCCTCTCCCTCTCCCGATTCACCATCGCGACCCATCACCACCACAAAAGTCCTCCAAAACACCAACGCCGATGCCACCACCCAAACCCGCAAAGATGGAGCTGACTGGATATGGAGTACCATGTTGACTGGAGGAACTAGATCCGACACCAAAGAACAACTGATTTCCAACCATAGTTAAGAGGAGATAGTGAGGTGGGATGGACAGGGAGGAAGGGCGGCCGTGCTTATGGGTGAGGGTTTTACAGAGAGATAAGTGTAGAGAGAAAAATTATGAGAGAAGGAGGGGAATTCAATTATGTTTTGTCCTAATCTGTAGTTGAAAAAGATGGCCTAAAACCCCAATGCTACGGAATTTTTTTAAACAGTCCAAATTTTTGTTGATTTAAAATTATCCTCTAAAATTTTAACCTTATCAATGAAGGGGTAATTTTGTAATTGCGCCCAAAATATTATTAAATAAAATAGAGCAAATCATAAAATTTCACAATCATCCTTGAGCTTTCGATTGATTGTTAAAGCAAATCACTCCATCAAAATACAAGGTAAGGGTGGAAATAGGCTGGGTCGGACCAGGCTCTGTGTCGAACGGGCCAGGCTTTGTGTCGAACGGCTTAGGCCTGATTTATGTTTTTTGAAGTCAGGCTTATTGAATCTAATAGACTTTTTTATTTTAAAATCATATATTTTATTTTAAAATATATTTTATCTATTATAATAATTTCATAATTATATAAAAAGAGTAATATTAATAAAATATATTGTATTTTTTTATATTTATAGGCCATAAATAGGCCGATCTATTAGGCTTGAAAAACCATTTTAAAAGCCTAGGTCTAAACTATTTACATAAATAGACTTACTAAAAGGCCTTTGTCTGTAAATTGTAATTCAAAGACCAGATTAAGCCGGGCCAAAAGTAGGCTAGGCCTTATGATCCTGTCAGATAGCATGAGCTATTTCAATCCGTAATACAATGGAATGAAATTTGGTGAGAAGGATAAGTATTGACAAAACTAGAAATTATAGGGTTGTTTTGATAATCAATTGAAAACTCATGGACTATTTTGAAAGTTCCTTCCTCAACTTTTGCCTTGAAGAAAAAGAAAAGGCAAATCAAACCAAAACCCCTTCTCTCTGCAGCTCTGCTAGTGAAATACAGTAAGAGAGAGAGAGAGAGAGAAACGGCATCGTTTTCACAATGTTCAGAAACCAATACGACACCGACGTGACAACATGGTCGCCGGCGGGGCGGCTATTCCAAGTAGAGTATGCGATGGAGGCGGTGAAGCAGGGTTCGGCGGCGATAGGGCTGAGATCGAAGACCCACGTGGTGCTGGCATGCGTCAACAAGGCGAGTTCGGAACTCTCCTCGCACCAGAAGAAGATCTTCAAGGTCGACGACCACATCGGCGTCTCCATCGCCGGACTCACCGCTGATGGCCGCGTCCTCTCTCGATACATGCGCAACGAGTGCATTAATTATTCATATACGTACGAGTCGCCGCTTCCCGTCGGGAGGCTTGTTGTTCAGCTAGCAGACAAGGCTCAGGTTTAATTGTTATTAGTCTTTTAACTAATTAAAGCCTAACTATTTCATTTTTAATTCTCGTGATTTTGATTATTGTTTTGTGGAAGTTTGGGAGACTTGTGTAATTGAGAGTTAATGTTTAAGATTGAGAAGTAGTAGTATGAGAATTTCACTGATGGATCCGACGTAATAAATTTGATGAACTTTTATCAGTATTAATTTTCCAGAATCAAGGCCTTGCTAGTCCCAAATTCAACATCGATTTGTATTTAGTTTTGCAGAGGACATGTATCGAGAGAGGAATTTTACTTCTGAGATTGTGGGAATTGAGGGATATTATTTTAGAATAGGAGAGCACATGTGGGGATTTCTGTGCAATAAATTAAGTTTATACTCTTGTTGGGTTTTTTTGCAGGCGTTGGGACATATTGGTAAAACTATCTGAAACTAAAGAGAATTGGAAGAAATGTTAACTAGCTATTAGTGCATGCATGAGTTTAGAAAGAAATCTTGAAAAGATTAATTAAAAGTTGAATTTTTGGTTTGCGATGGTTTTAATGGAAAAGGGAAATGCAGAACTGTGGTGTTAATTCTGTTAACATAATTTGAAGTGTTCTTGGACTTTAAGGAGCAATCATACATTTCTTTCGTATGCTGCATTTCATGCTTATATACAAAGGAACTCTCCTATTTTTCTGTTGTTTTTGAGAAAAGAAGACAATGGGATGTAAATGCAGCTACCTGTTTATGCCTGGATTTATACATGCATTATAAACCCATTTTCAAGGTGTATCCTGGGCAGTAGGGCATGTTTAAAGCACCCAAGTCATTGGTGGTATGGTCTTGCGGAGTGGAATTATAAAGCTTGTTATTTTCTACTATGGAAGTTAAAGTTGCCAAACTACTGTCCATTCCTGAACCCTGGTGAACAGTTCCGTTTAAATTTATATTTATTGAACTAGGTTCTAACAAATGGGGAAAAGTACCATCCAACTTGCGGCTGTCTAAGCAATTCAAGATCACATCAATTTAAGCTTCCTTAGGGTGTGCATTCAAAAGTATGAGGGAATAGCCTTGTGAATAGTTGCTTTATGTCCATTAACTTTGATATCCGCTGCTTCCTAGTTAATCTAACAAGAAATTTGTTGTACTTCTGTTAGAGTGTGCCACAGTCTTAAAAATTATGTTCCGCTGATTTTACACTGTTTTTGTGGTAGTATTGGTTATTATGTTTTTAGGGCTAAGGATGCAAACAAAGATATAAAGCAGAACTGTCACCTTAGGCTTGAATATGAGACGAAGAATCCGAGTTTTCATTTTCCAGGGTTGTGCTGGTTGTTTTGTAGTTGTCACAGCGGAAAATTACCAGATGATTCTTATATACATTTAGTACACACACTTTGTAGTTACAATATATTTACTAAACTGAACTATTTTTACTTGTCTGTGGAAGAGGGTTTTCCAGGCTTCCAGCTTGCAATTGACTAAATATGAATTGGGTCAAGAAGTTTAACTCTGAATGTGAAATAACAATATCCCTTCAGTAGCTGCTTTCTCATCAAAATTTGCATCTTATTATCCTTATTTCTGCCAATATATTTGCGAACTCATGGTGACTAAAGATGACCTCCTTACAGTTCTTTGTGAATCATATACATGGAACACCTATCTTTTTTGCTTCCATACTCTATCAAAGTTACATATCCACTGGTGATAAAAATAAAATTTCCCCGCAAATTGTCTTCTCCTTTTCTTGGTGAATTGCAGCTGCATCATGTAAGTTTCTTGTGACTAAGTGTCTTCTCCATTTCTTGATAACTTGCTGCTGCATATTAGGTAGTAGGTATAGTTTTCATTTTCTGGGGCTTCAAATCTGTTGCGCACAATTTTCTGTTATGGAGCTTTTGGATAAAGTAGTCACAATTTGAGCACCCCCACCCATGCTCTCACTTTCAGTTTGATTGACGAGTGCTGAAAGTGTGGTTGACCTGATTTCATCTTTTTCTTGAGTACATCAGATAAATTTGTCTGAAGAAGCTAATAATCTAGTTACTGAAATATCATATTGGCTTTTGCAAAAGCTGCTCTTTCTTTAATTTATTAATCAGTATTAGATTTATCATTAATAAAATGCAGGTCTGCACACAACGCTCGTGGAAACGGCCTTATGGTGTTGGCCTTCTTGTCGGTGGTCTAGATGAATCTGGAGCTCACCTATATTACAACTGTCCGAGCGGTAATTACTTTGAATATCAAGCATTCGCAATTGGATCTCGGTCTCAGGCTGCAAAAACATACTTAGAACGGAAGTTCGAGGGTTTCACGGAATCTTCACGGGAAAATCTGATTAAAGACGCACTTTTTGCGTTGAGAGAAACCCTACAAGGAGAAAAACTGACAAGCTCGACATGCACAATAGCCGTAGTGGGAGTTGGAGAGGCGTTCCACATACTCGATCAAGAAACTGTGCAATCACTGATTAATGAATTCGAGATCGTAGGTGAAGAGCCGCCTGCTGATGAGGCCACTGTTCCAGATCAAGGCGGTGTTGCTGAACCAGGTCCAGCTGATCAGGGGACCCCCACGGACCAAGGTGTTACTCCAATGGATGTATGATGAAGTAATTTTCTGTTGTCGCGCGTTACATTTAGTAAGAAATGACCGTCATGTTGCTGAAATTCTGCTTCTACTTTTATTTTGTTGAGTCCTCTACATGATATACCTTAGCAGAAGCTCAATGCAACTGTTTGAGTAAATCCTCTTGTACCTTGCTTCATATTTATGTTGTGATTCAGTGAAAAAGATTTTTTCTTTTGTTCTTTTTGTGCTGGATTCGTTTTAATTTTGCTATTGAAGTGGTGTATGTTTGATTGTTTGATCATTTTAAAGCATTTTAGTGCATCCATAAAAAAACAGTAAGAGAAAATTATGTATGACATCAAAACCATTATATATTCGCTGGACTGTGCACGAAAAATGACATATAATTGATTAGCTTATGTTTCAAGTGAATGATCTAATGCTAAAGAACATTTATTGATTTTATGATGCCCAACTTAAAACAATTGTATCCAATAACTGAGAACGTTATACCCAGCTTGCACTCTTTCTTTTATCCAATAATGCAAGAGTAATAAAACACAGAACAATTTTATGCTTTACAACATGGTTCTCACAACAAACCAGGGAAAAAACAAGCCAAGAGTCGAAACGTGAGCACCGTGATCGAATAAATCCACACCCCAAAACAAGTTCCACTTTTATTGTTACGCGACGAACCATTTATACTATTAAAAGCCCAAACAGAGCTATTCTCCTTGGTGTGAAATTTCATGACAGCAAAACTGAAGGCAAAAACTACCTCCGAAAGCTCTTATTGAACAGCTTTCTGGGCTTTGTTTGGTAGGATGTTATCTGGAAGAACAAGTTCCGCTGGTGTTTCACGAACTACACCTATCATCGAATCATACTCTTCATCACGACGAGCAAACTTCTTGCGCAGCATCTTTTCAAACTCAATCTCATCAAACGACTTAGCATTTTCAGCCGCATGGACCTTGGAAAGGTTAATATAATTGGTGGCAGATTGGGAGATGAAGGCAATCTCTTCATCAGTAAGCTTCCTCAAGAACTTGGCAGGATTGCCAGCCCACACCTGCGGCAAACAAGTTCCGAAAAATATAGATTAGCGATAATTATTGAAACTACCATCGAGGTTTGGCCTAATTACAAAAAACACCAATTATCACTTTGAAAATTACAAATACCCCCTTACGGTGTTGGAAAAACATCCTTGATGTTTGTATTTACTTAATAATTAACCCCCTATTAAGGATGCAACTTGTGAAATAGAAACAAATATACGCGGGATATTTGTAATTCTAAAAGATGGTTTTTTTACCTGGACTAAACCTCAAGGGTAATTTTTTGTAATTAACCCAATAGATTAAAGAAAGGGATAATTACAAAAAATCCCAGAGGTTTTTGAAAATTACAAAAAAAGCCTTTGAGGTTTGATTCCGTCTTACATTTTCCTCCTTCATAATGGGAAATATTTCAAAAAACAAATACTAAAATTTATAGAAATATTATAGTTACCCCCTTCAATTTAAGACATAATCAAACCTGAGTTTTTTTTTTTTTTTTTTGTAATTTTGAGACATCTCTGGATCTTTTTGTAATTAGCCCAAACCTTAAAGAAAATCTTCCCTCGTGGAATGAAGGGGAACAATGCAATTTATTCTTATTCGATTATATGCATGTCGTCATTTGGTTAGGCAAAATCTTCCCTCGTGGAATGAAGGGGAACAATGCAATTTATTCTTATTCGATTATATGCATGTCGTCATTTGGGTTAGGCAAAGAAAGTATACCTCGCCAAATGGAACTCTGGTATTCTGTCTGACAAGGGCTCCGGCAGCAACCATGGCATTTTTCTCGATAACTACACCATCAAGAAGGGTAGCTCCCATACCGACAAAAGCCTCATCCTCAATCGTGCAGCCATGTACAACTGCACTATGGCCTGCATATTCGAAGTTTGTTACTATATGATGATGTCTAGATGTGGTAAATATGGAACTAATACTGTCTGATATCTGAAATGACAACAAAAAACCACGACAAAGTAAATTCTGAAATTAATACTATCTAAACTATATAGAAATGATATAAAACTACAACAGGGTGAATTCTGAGAAAGATGTTAGATGAAGACAACTCACCAATAGTAACATTATTTCCAATAATAGTTGGTAATACCTTCCCGCTTAGATTAGATTTTGCCACATGTACTAGGGCGTTGTCCTGTATATTAGTTCCAGACCCAACACTGATGCTATTAACATCACCTGCATCCAGAAAAGAGGTAAATCACCAAATAGTCGCACGAAAGATAACAAATTCCGTCTTTTTTAGTACAAGTATGTTCTCAATCCACAATATTTATGATTTCAGAAGGCAAGCAAATTAAAAAACTCACTAGGCCTTCAAAATTGTGAAGCCTCAAGGACTAAAAGGCAAACAAAGAGTTTGGAGACACACTGGCAGCTAATTTAATGCTTAGGGAACCAGATGAAAATCCACAACCATCAAAACTTAAAGTATCTACAGAAAACTGAAAGCATCTTTTGATAGTGATTACAGACAATTGTTAAATATCTTGGCAAAATTTCCCCAATTTTTCCAATTTTCAGAGTTACTTAAAAATAGTCTGAAATTTTATTGCAATGAAAGAATAAAGCATACCGAACAGACAAGAAAAAAATTGAAGGCTGAGCTGCAGAAAAACTTCACTTCTTGGACAAACCTACTCAAAACTAATTACAAAGAATGAAAGCAGAATAAAGCGCTGGGGCGTTCAAGGGCCACCAGCTTGAAGCATCCATGATCACATCGTGCAGCAAAAATTACAACAACCAACTTCATATAAAAAGTTCATTTCCAAAGCTGACCCCAAGAATAAACTACATTTCATTTTCAATGTCAATGTGAGAGGAATGTTCAAATAGACTATAATAAACATGGACTATTGTATCAAGCACCTACCACGAAGGACGCACCCGTACCATATGGATGATCCTCGTCCCACATGAACATCCCCAATGACGGAGGCACTCGGGGCAACAAAAGCATCCTTATCAACCAACGGAGATTTATCAAACAGGTTCATCAGGGTTCGATGCCTAGACACTGAAATAAGCACCGTTGAGATAAATATGAATGAAATACAAATACAGGTAAGAAGCAACAGAACAATAAAGGTTACTGAGGGAACGTAGCATGACGAATTATGGATTTCTAAAGCATACACCACAAGCTAATGTGATGTAAGAATTAATATTAAAGAGCTGATTGCCAGATGAGCCAAAATATGAAGAAGTTCTAAAAAATGTTAAGAAAAATAAATGTCTCTCGGAGATGAAAAACCAAAAACAAATAACATGAATTTACAATTACTAAGATGACAGAATTTAAAAAAAAAAATATTATGACAACGAAGAACAGCCATCACACATCTCTTGTTGATACACTAAGAATGATGTTAAGATTCTACTTATAACCTTTTCCTCCTTCGAGCTCAGTACTCACCAGTTGCATTGGTGAACATATATTCTGAATATGGACAGTACACGCGTATGTTATAGTTTTGCAATTTTACTAGTTTCATGTTTTCAGTTTAAATCTTCTTAAGAAAAATTAACTTAGAAGAATTTAAAATACCTCCTTCGGCTTTCTATGCTACAGTATTGGATACTTTTCTGCTTGTCTTGGCAATCGTTCATTTTGTTTCTTCTTAACGAAGATCATTCGTTCTAAGAAACAAGAAGAACCATAAAACCTTCTCACCAACAAGCATTAAAATCCAGTAAACTACCTTTATCTTGCCAATCCAGGACTCATGTTCCTCAATTTATAATCTCTTCCAAGCTCTGGACAAATCTATAAGATGTTTCAAATGCTTTAAATGTGCTTAAATATCATAATACTTCTATCAGCGTGAAAGAAAAAAAAATCCCTCCAAGTATGAAATAAGTCAGCAATTTGAGAACTTCCTAATTTATCAATACGCGCTTTGCCCACCAGAGGATCAACAGAGCCCATTTCACGGCTTTTAATCCACAACATTTCCCTTCTTTTCTGCAAACCTAATCTTAAACTCTATACTCTCCCCATACCATCACCACCAACCAACCCAAGAATTTTTTTTTTCAAAAAAAGATCCAAACTTGTTCCCAAAAGTCCAGAAGAACTAAAATTACGGTATACGTAGAAACAAAAACTAATCATTTGCGTTCTGATCTCACAAACTGACATAAAAAAATGGCAAAAATATTACAAATTAAAAAGAACAGAAAAATGTGGTTTTCTGGGCTCAATTATGAAACGGAATTAGATTAATCAATACTCACGTTGTTCTTGGAAATAGTAATTCCCTTGGAGGCGGCATCCAAGCCGATCCATGGCTTGACCCGTTTCTCGAATCCAGAATCCTAAGGTGTATACTGCTTTTCCTAAGCTCCCCATTTTTCGAAATTATCTTGGTTCTTGGATTCCGTCCCAGAAATCTTGATGTCGCCAATGTGTGAAGAGTTTGATGGGTTTTTCAGCTGCTTTTGTGGGGGCGTTGCATCAAAGAATTACCCGTTGGGAATGGAGGATACAATGACTAGGGCAGGCCCGGCAGGTGTGCTTGTGCCTGTTTCGGATTTGGAGGGGCAAAATTGGGATTTCTGTCCTGAAGCTGAAATACTCTTCAAATTAAAATCTTAGTTTATGTCCCTCAAATTTAATTATTTTGACTTTTGGTAAAATTATTTTTTTTCATCCTCTGATTGGAGTCGCTTGAAAATTCAGTCCTTTTTTTACTTCAATTTTGATTTTAGTCCTTTAAATAAGAAAAATTCGACTTTTGGTCTTTTGACTTGCTACAACAGGTAAATCTTACCTGCTACTAGACTGATGTGGAATTTTTCTTAATAAAAAATCAACAATAACAGTACACTTGTTAAGTGAGTTGGAAAAGAATGTTGATGTGGAAGAAAGAGAATGTTTATTTAATAATCATTTTTTCAGCAGTTAATGAATATATTTATTTAATATAATCTAATTGTTAAATATTTTTCATTTGATTAAATCTAACACTAAATAATAATTTTAATCTACATAATTCCAATATATATCATTTTAATTAATTAGCAGATTAATCATTAATTGAGGAGTAAAAATATAATTTTTATTATTTTTCTAAATAACATAGAGTAAAAAGTCAACATTGGTTATTACAAAGTAAAATATAAATAATATTAAAACTTTACTTCTTAATTGAATTAGTTTCATTAAATTGTTTATTTAAACTTAATTTAAAATTGTTTCTTTTATAACAAATTTGTCCTAATTGTATAAAGTACAAAATATTAAATTCACAAAAATTAAAAATACAAATGTAATGCATATTTATTTGTAAGTTAAGTTATAAAATGTTCAAATTTTATATTTGTATAATAATCCAAAAAAATAATTTCGAAAATTTTAAGTTAATTTCAAATGAATAAAAGAGTTCTCCCCACTCATATGGAGTTGTTCTATAAAAGAGTAATCCAAAGGCATTTCTATCCATGTGGAGCTGTTCAATAAAAGTCTCGTCACTTATATTGATTAGATCACACATATGATTAATTTGGTCTGGTAGTCAGTCAACCAGTCTGTAAGTTCGTCTAGCAAAATTGTTTCTATAACGAACGATGACGACGTCTACCCATATACAATGTTTGATAAACAACGATGAACATGAAGAAAAACCTTATTAGTGTAATAATCTCTTCTACGATCAGGACAACAATTATCTGGTCCGAGGGCATCTGTTAGTTTAAATTATACAAATAGATGAGATTAACTATCTAGGATTCTATTATAGAAACCATGCCAACAAATATACAGTTAGTATTTTGCATACATATAAAACACTAATAAATCACTAGAATTCTATAAACGTTCAATAGATGTG
This sequence comes from Rehmannia glutinosa, assembly GCA_016081115.2. NCBI lineage: Eukaryota > Viridiplantae > Streptophyta > Magnoliopsida > Lamiales > Orobanchaceae > Rehmannia > Rehmannia glutinosa. The sequence continues at coordinate 67,534,008 of CM071928.1, forward strand.
ATACATTGTTGAAGGGCATGTTAAATATCCTGATTAAACTAAATAAGCAAGCCAATATATGAAAATATCATAATGCAGTCTAAAATATTCACATAAATCATTCTGAAATAAGCTAGCAAGTTTACATGATTATCACATAATTCCTTCATTAACGAAAATCTCAGAAATGAGTAAAACCACATAAATGTATTTTTCTTACCTTCACAGCTTCACACACTTCGCGGATGAACGATAAATGTAGTGCACCTTGTAAGTCCAAGTGGCTAAGATAATCTAGAGGGGGGTGAATAGATTATCTCCATCTTTTCGATTATGCCCTCTTTTTCAATCAAATACGCCAAGAAAAGAATAAAGGTGCGGAAAGTAAACAACACACGTCGATTTATAGAGCTTCACCCCACATAGGGACTACGTGCTCTACCACCCCAGTATATCCGGGATGGGTTTCGAAAAAGAAAAAGAATTTTATTAATTACTACAATTAATACAAATTCAACTTACAACAACACCTTGAAGAGCACCACACTCTTCTTCAACACCACCTTTGGAGATTACCACAATCTCCCTTTGAATATTACCATAATCTTCCTTCAACGACACCTTTTGAAGATCACCACAATCTTCAATCTTGAAGAATACCAAATTCTTCAACACCTCAAGAGCACCACACTCTTGAAACACCTATCACCTAGATCACCCAAGTGTATTCTTTCCACAAGAGTACTCACAATGATGTCTTGTGTTGAATGATTACCAAAATCAAGATTACAACTCAATAATGAATAATACAATTTGAGTGCAAGTGTAATCAATAAATGAAAGCCTAGACCTCAAGATGTGAAAGTGATAAGTTAGGCAAATTACAACAAGAATGATAACAATGAAGAGCTAAAGACTTTGCTTAAATGTATCTTGTTGTGTTGTATCTCAAGTGTTGTCTTGGTTGCTCCAAAACTTCCTCTATTTATAGGAGATGATTGATCAAGCATAGGCTCCTCTTGGGGATTGAAAATCTACAGAAAAATACAATTAAAATCAAGAATATAGCTGTTAGAAATCAATCCCACAAAATAAGAAAAGTTTGTCTGCTGCACAACGGTTAGAAATTTTCTGTCAAACTTGAGGGCGACCGGTCGCGCACAAATAGACGTTTGAAGAATACACTGAAAAATAACATAGGGCGACCGGTCCAGGGGGTCTTCGACTGGTCGACCTCTAGACAACATTTAGGAACCTTGTTTTGATGTAAAAACTTATTCACATAAAATCATTAAAAGTGTTGTCCAATTTTATCTAAAATAAAACTTGAAGAAATACTCCGAATAAATAGTAAAAACATTTCAAATCATTTAGGAGTTTTTGGACAACATTTAAAAACATTGTTTTGGTGTAAAAATAAAATCATCAAAATTAAGATAAAAACATGTATCAAACACACCTTTCGATAAATTGAAAAGAACAAATAATCAACACTGAGACAATACTAAGAAAGGAGAAGTAACCAAAGAATGTAACCCCAAAAAACAAACAAGGATTTGCTTCAGAAACAATTAAAATCAGACAAGAGGGAAAAATCGAGCAAATGTAATTTCCAGTAGTTATTTCACAGTCGAATGAAAATTTAATCCCATTGATAGTCGACGACAAGGAGAAATTGATCGAAAATTTACCTTGCAGAGCTCCCCGTGCGATTCTAGGGTTCTGGCTTATGTCAGATCTTGTAATATCCCTTTACAAATTGCCACTAGTAATAATCCCCAAAAATAAGGGCAAAGTGGTAAATTAATTTGACATATTGGAGGGCAAAAAAGAGATACACACTCCAACAAAAAATCCAGATAAAAATATCGCCGGGGGGGAGAGGGGGCTCAAGACAAATAATCAGCCATTTCCAAGATTTAGTCTTGGGCTTTAGCCTTTCTCACGGGCTGCTAACTTGGTTACAAAACATTTATCTGAGAAAGCAAACACGCCCCATAGAAAAAATGACATGATAAGGCACGACACCACACAACACTAAACACGACACAAAAGCATAAAATTGTAAATTAATTAAAATTACAATTATTGGTATATTTAAGTTCAAATAGATAGATAACATGAAAACACGATAACGCGACACGAACATAACACGATGACACAAATTGTCATCCCATTAGCTTTCGATTATGAGCATCTAGTGAAAATTTAATCTAAATTAAAATATTTAAAGGTAAATTGCGAAGGCAAATATCTGAAATTTGCTTTCGGATTACGGTTAATGTAGCAACATGTAAGACTTCATATTATGAATCTATGGTTCAACCCATTCACATTGTTATAGACTTTATGATGCAGACGAAAACTACGAATAAACGAATAACGAACAAATGCAATACGAATCTTCACAAAGAATCGTAAATTGTAATGAAAAGAGATAAATCTGAAAACTTAATAATATTCAACCTCCCTAAAAATAATAAAATAGCAAGTATTTATAGGATTAAAATCCTACCACAATAAAACTCTTAACTTGACTAGGAAACTTAAAAGATACACTGAATAGAATCCTAAATACACAAATTACTATTTAAAATATAAGATATTTTAAAATCTTAAAAGATAATAAAACACGATACCATATCTTTATCAATATCTCCATCATTCTCTCCGGGGTCGAAACAATTCGTCCTCGAATCAGAAGGGAGATCAAAGAATTGCCAAACCATGGAGGGACGCGTAGAGACCGAGACGAGAAAATAAGATGAATACGAATGACGCGTAAGAAGACTACATCATAAAAAGGCTTCTCCAAATATATCAAGCTGAGGAATGTTTGATTGCCTTAAAACTTAAATATTTCAGCTCTTGCCTTAAACTTCGACACTTGGTTGATTTGAACAAGCCCATAGAAAGGACTTACTCCACTAATGAATAAAGAAGTGTTTGGTAGAATGACATGAGAAGATGATGTAGCACAATTATAATATGGTCGAATGAATTGTAAATAAGGGTTTAGAAGTGACAATCCGAAAACATGAGAGGAAAAATCAATGGATACCCTTCGATCCATTGGTCTGCTGAAGTAGGTCATGCCATTGAGAAATTGTTGAGATGCAAAATCAACATTCTCAATTCGTTTATCAAAAATTAGTGGGACATCATTACTACCATTCTCCTCGGCAACTTGCACTTATTTTGCATAGCCAGCCTCGGAAATTGTGTCGTCACATTTCTTATAAAATATAGGTGGCCCATCATAACCAACAATCTACTCGTCAAATTTTGGAGGATCTTCATAGTCAACCTCCGTTATAGTGTCCTCGCTTTCTTCATAAAAAATTGGTGGTCCATTGTAGGCACCATCCTCCTCGTTTTATGAAACATCTGAGGACAGATAAAAACCAAAACCACATCTACCGCGATAGTTCTGACCATTGTCTCCATTGCATTCCTCGCGCGCTCGATCTCGGTCAGCCGTGAGCTCGGCGGTGACGACGTCAAAAAATTCCTGCTACTGGATTCGGAATGTGATTATCTGTTGTGTCAACAAGTCGATCTGTTGACGGATCTGTACGATGTCGTTCATGCGTTGTGGATCATGTCTAGACAACATGGTTCATGGAGCGTAGATTGGTCTCCGAAGACCAACTGATGCAGACGGAAACTACTGATAACGAACAATGAACAAAAGCAATACGAATCTCCACAAAGAAACGTGAATTGCAAAGAAAAGGAGATAAATCTCAAAATTCAATAATATTCAACCACCCTAAAAATAATAACAAAACAACTATTTATAGGATTAAACTCCTACAATAATAAAACTCCTAACTATCAAAAACTCTTAAAAGATAATAAAATAACTCAATAATCTAATCTTAAAAGATCATAAGATATCTTTAATCTTTATCTCCATCATTAATAAAAATGAGGGTTTCTCTAAATTCTTGTCTCTCTTGCGATATTCGTGTAGAATCAACGAACAAGGTGAGTTTGTATCTTTGTTCACGTTTCTCCTTGTATCAGTTGGTATTCAGAGACCAATCTACGCTCCCTATACCATGTTGTCCAGATTGAATCCACAACACATGAACGATACCGCGCAGATCCGTCAGCAGATCGACTTGCTGACAAAACAATTCCATATCGTGCGCATCCAATTTCAAGAAATCAAGAGGCTTGTTGAAAAACGATTTCTTGATGGTTGTGAGTCTGCCTGCGATATTGTGCCCATCTAGTTCAACCCATTGGAAACCAATTCCACAGACATAGATACTTTATTCTCAAGTGACATTGCATATGGTGAATATGATGGACCACCAATTTTTTTATGAGGAATATGAAGACACTATTGCAGATGAAATTGGCTACGAGGAATCTCCAAACTTTGACAAGGAAATTGGTGGTTATGATAATCCACCTATCTTTGATAAAGAAGGTGATGATGCAATTAAATTCGACGGTTGACTATGACAAACCGCCAAAATTTGACGAGGATGATAATTGTTCTGATGATCCACCAATTTTCGATAAAGAGATTGAGATTGTTGGTGAGGGTCATCAATCTAAAACAATAGAGAATTCAAGTAACGACAAGGCATCATATATAAGGAATATAATTCATGATGTATCTACTATTTCTTCTGTTGTTGTGCCTAAATTCCAAAATGTATGACACATTCAGGATTGGTCCGATGGATGCACTAGAATTAAGTCGTCGATTTGACAAAGTGGAGATGGTTTTATAGAATTCAATCTGAATTTTTTTTTTTATTTTTGATTTAGTTCATATATATTTTGATATTCACCTTATTTTTCCATCTCGTCCTCCTCGTGCCCCTCTATAGTTTAACAATTCTTTTGGTCATGATCTCCCTTCCGATTTAAGGACGAATTGTCTCGACCCGGAGAGAATGATGGAGATAAAGATTAAAGATATCTTATGATCTTTTCAGATTAGATTATTAGATTATTTTATTATTTTTTAAGCGTTTTCGATAGTTAGGAGTTTTATTATTGTAGGAGTTTAATCCTATAAATAATTGTTTTGTTATTATTTTTAGGGTGATTGAATATTATTGAATTTTGAGATCATCTCTTTTTCTTTGTAATTCACGTTTCTTTGTGGATATTTGTATTGATTTGTTCGTTGTTCGTTTATCCGTGGTTTCCATCTGTATCACTTTATAGGTGACCTGATTCGAAATTAAAATCAAGAATCAAATCCATTGCAAGTTTAATTATCGAATTTCATCCTTTTGGACCTAGCTTAATTATCGAATTTCATCCTTTTGGACCTAGCCTAATGATAATTGGACATGAACAAGTAAGGATGAAGAACAAACCAAATTACTTGATATTTGATGAAAAATGGTTGTAAAAAACTCGTCTGAACTCAACATAAAATCAAATTTGAATATATTTTTTAAGGAAAAAAATAAACCTCGATACGAGTTCAACCCAATTAGTAAAAATTGATAAAATATGTATAAAAATATCAAGCTACTCGAGCTGCTCAACTAAATATCGTTCGAGTTTAACTTAATTAATAGTTAGACCACATTCAAACACAAATTTTGAAGTTTGATGAAAAATTCAACAATACATGCTTCGTCGTCGATGGTCTTTATTAAAAAATATATATATATATATATATATTCAAATATCATTAAAAATACATATATTCATTAATAATTCATCATATACTTTGATTTGGAATAATTAACTATACTTAATTTATGCATACTATATGCATTGATATATGGGTTTCATTATAAACTTTGGGATCACTTTGCTATAACGAGTATAATCTCAGTTTTACAAGAAAAAGGAAACAAAGTAACAGAAAAACGAAAAAACACAAAAAAGACGACCAAAAGTCCAATACACAAACCACGATATTCTATGTACACATTATCTAGTCACAAGAAGCCTTAATTTGTAATTTTACCCCTCTCCAAGACTCCAACAAAATACAACAAACTCCATAGCAGCGTTACTCCAAACCGGAGTATTAGGCACTGACTCCGGTCCGGCCGTGGGGTGTGTTGGAACTCGAACCGTCCGTACGGGTAACATGAAACTGTGAGGCATACCTCTGTTGGGTGCCATCCGATGCAATTACTGGTGGTTCATTTAGAAACGCCGAGTTACTGCTTACCCACCTGGGAAAATAAAATAAATTGAGAAATTGAATTTTAAGAAGATCCAAATAAAATGTATAATTCAACATTTTTTAATTACATAGAATAGAAAAGGAGAGTAATTGGTTGTGAAGATCAAAATTGAACCAAAAATGGTGATCATATACATACCAGCCATTCTTTTGTATTATTTTCTCAAGACCTGTTTCACTGTCAACACCACCTTCAAATAGAATTTTCTGCACATATTTAGTACCTGTCAGTTCTAAACCAAATTTTCATCCATAAATTTAGGAAGAAATACAAAAACTACCCTGAGGTTTAGCCTAATTAGCGAAAGGCTCCATTATTTTTCAAAATATATAAGGATTGTATTTACTTAACAAATTATAAGGTTGCGCGCAATTTTTTAAGATAAAAACAAATATTAGGTGTGTTTGTAATTTTAGAAAATAATTAGAATTTTTTGTAATTAGGCTAGACCTCAGAGTCGGGGTATTTTTTGAAATTAATTCATAAATTTATGTTGGTTATAGTATATATTCTCATGCTCTATTCTAAAAAGCACTTAAATTTTAAAATTTGTTCTTAATTTTCTAAATATTGATACTAAAAGTACTGTAGTTGGAATAAAAATTAAAAAAAAAAAATTAAAAACCTGGCTGCGGGGTGACAGAAGAGAAATATCCTTCAAGTGCTCCTCCTCTTTATCCTTCTTGGATTTCCAAAACGCATCAATTCCATCCCTTGTCAATGATTTATTCCTCCTAAACTTAACTTCAAAAAGGCCAAAAAAAAAAGCACTAAATATTAACACCAGCAATCAAAAGTAATAATAATATTAACTATAAATGCAATAAAATTGCACTAACCAACATTAGGGTCTGAGACATGAGAGTCCCAACCTGCCATAAGAGAACCCATAAGTGAATTTGCTAATGAAAAACCGACAGATTTATGTAATTGTGTTACAAACTACTGAAGAGTTGCAAATGTCGTTTTATAGATAGAGTTAGAAATTTTAATGGTTGGTGGGCTCGGGTTTAATAATTTCTGTCTTGATCTTATCTTCAACTTGAAAAATATTATTTAGTAGTAACATCAGATAAACCTTGGACTTTGGAAGCTGGTTTTGTAAGGGCATGGCCAGAATTGTCTAGATGCCCACAGATTTTCATCAGATATTTTAATTGATGTGTATATCCACTAGTAAAGCTTGTCTACAATGTGCCGCCATATAATGTATCATCTGATCATATGTCCCGATTTCCTTTTGTCCATGATAAAATATTAAAAATGACATTTGAGTTTGTTGTTGTCAGACGTGAAATAATACAACTTTAGGACAAGTGCAATGATAATTAATTTTCCTTGGTTTATATACTATTATGCGTTTTTCATAATTTAATTGGATTAATAAAATTAAAGTAACAACTTTTGTATATTTTTATATTATAATTAATAATTGGACACTATTTAAATCAATTATACAAACTTTATTGAGTTCGATCGTCGGATTAACTAAAATTGGGGTATTTATGTAAGATTGTGCAATTTATGTGATTACAGTCAAACAGGCAAGCCGAGTGACTGTTGTTTTTGGTGCCCAGGCCAACCAATATTTTGAAAACACACACAAAATAATTTGGTCGATCGGGCCAGACTGATAATTGGCCCCAGGCCAAATACGTATGGTCTCTTTTGGGCCTACAAAATTGCAGCCTGGCCAGACTTTTTTCACCAAATCGGGCTGGTTTTGAGCTTTGATAGCTCTATGATCATGCGACGAATCGAACAACTTCATTATATCGTTATCGAACATTTTCTTTTGAAACAAATAGAGCTGACAAAATTGGACTGGTTCGGTCATCCCCCATATAGGGTTGGCCTATACTTCAATTTTAGAGGTCCGAAAAGTACTAATCATACTTGGCTTAACCCGAAGCGCAACATGTTTGAACGGCCCGATAGAAATCACGTGAAAATATTGCTAAGGGTGGCGCTATTCACACCCCCAAAATTTATGAATACGCCCACTTACTAAATACATCCCCACCAATTTTTTAAAATGTAACGTAATCATTAAATACACCCCCATAATTTCCAATTTTACCCTTGCACTATCCCCTCCCCCCCCCCCCCCAAAAAATATATTAAATACACCCACAAGTAACTGTGCGAAAATTTACTATGCTATTGATGACGGCTCGAGACTTGGTCACTTATCGGAGAAGAAGACTAGTGATGTAGGATGAGAACGATGATGTGCCACGACCACCACCATTGACTTCGATCTTAATTAAATATAATTTAATGGGTAATTGTTTGAGTATTTTGTATGTATGTTGACTGATTATGTCGGGAAGACGACGACAAAAGGCATGACGACACAAAATGCCCTAGGTGGAACAATAAATTTTTTGGCCATCTTGCCACATGGACACATAACCCACAGGTCACAGAATTGAAACCTGACTCTGATACCATTTGTATGGAAAATGTCGATGATTGTCCTCACAAACCTGTTGGAATTTGGTTGAGAAATTGGGTATTGACCGATTTTGACCAATATTTAAGTGGTTTCCATTAGTGAAAAATAGAAATAAATTATTTGTAAAAATTCTACTAAGTGAGTAGATGAGATTGACATTTGGAATTTCTCAAAATCAATTCCAGGTGAATGAGAAATTAATGCTAGAAGTTAGCCACTTAAAACTAGAAAATAATATGGAAAATGAAAAATGTGAGGAAGGAGGAAAACTCCATCCCACATAGGAGGAAAAACCAAAGTTTGCTCAATTTATAAATCCAAGTTGGACAATTGGGTTTGGGCCCTTGGGAAACCAAAGTTTTTAAAGGGGTGATGACCTACATGCTTGTGGGTTCGGATCAAAATGCACACGCGTCGCCACCGCTTGCCCTTGCCCTTCGGCTCGGCTTGGCCCGACCTAGGTTGCGGGCCGTGGGCCTAGGCTTGGGCTTCAAGGCCCTTATACTTTTTGGACCAAATTTATTTAAAACCCTTTTAAAAATTTAGTTAATTATTTTTAATTAATTAAATAAATCCAACCAAAGGTGCGCATGGTCTTGAGTTTAGAACGGAGCGGGAGCGCGCGAGCGCGCGCCGCACCGTTGGAGCTGGGAGCAGTGTGCGACGCACACCGCCGCGTACAGGGGCCGAAACTGTCGCGCAAGACGCCGGTGTGAGCGACGCCCATGTCCGAACAGATGCACTGCTCGAGCAACCAATTGAATTTTTTGGTCAGAGACAAGTTTTTTTCTATGTCCAAAAGACATATCATTTTCATCCGCACATTGGTGCCTATATATACGAATCCCTACAGATGAAATCTGGTACCAAAATCACAAGCCTAAAATCGAGTCATTGCTTTACAACATATTGATATCAATACCTTCAAAAGCTTGAAAGTTCAAAACACTCGTTTTTGCTATTGTTTGAACTTTTACAAGTCTTTGCTAAGTCGAACCTATTAAAGTCGTTGTATCTTAGAGACGATTGACTTTAACCGTAAGTAATTCGTATATGGGGCAATTTCGTCAGACGGAGATTGTATTGAATACAGTTCTAGACTTAGTCTTGTCCTAATTTCCAAACGCTTGGCATTTCTTGTAAACAAGAAACCACCCAAACAATAATCGCAAAACGATTTATCTATTTTCAAGACGATGGCATTCGCTTTCTTCACTCCAATGGCTGCTGCTCTTGCTTACGGAGAAAAGCCGGCAAAGTTCTCCGACGTTGACTTTAAATGCTGGCAACAGAAGATGCTCTTTTACCTCGCTACGCTGGGTCTGTCCCGTTTTATGAAGAAGGACCCTCCTACCATTGGCGATGAAGAAACCGACAACCAACGGAGAATTACTGTGGTTACTTGGCATAACAATGATTTTCTGTGTCGGAACTATGTTTTGAACGGGTTAGACGACACCCTCTATAACATCTATAGTTCGTTCAAAACGTCTAAAGAGTTGTGGGACTCTTTGGAGAAGAAATATAATACAGAAGACCGACACAAAGAAATTTGTTGTCGGGAAATTTCTGGATTATAAGATGGTTGACACCAAGACGGTGATCAGCCAAGTGCAAGAGATTCATATCATACTTCATGACTTAGTGTCTGAAGGGATGATTCTGAGCGAGTCATTCCAAGTGGCTATGATTATAGCAAAATTGCCGCCATCGTGGAAAGATTTTAAGAACTACCCACGGCTTATGGATTTGATAGTTAGACTTCTGATTGAGGAAGATAACCGTGATTCCGATTGGAAATCGACAATTATGGGGGTGTGATCACGCCGTATGTAACACCAGTGGAGCTTATGTTGCATTTTTAAATGTAACAGAAGGTGTTGCTAAAAGTATTGTAACAATAAAACCACAGTTGCATGAAGTGTTGCCCAAAGTGTTGTAACACGACAGGCAAACACAGTAACAAATTGAGTCCGAAGTGTTACTGAAGATGTGATAACACCAAAAGTTACTCATCATGTATAAGATTTTAAAGGAATTGTTGGAACTAAGGTCTGAAATATGTTAGAACGAGATTCGAACTGGATTATTGGGACAATGTTTTAACAGAATAAAAGGGAAGTGGCCGAGAGCCATAAAAGTTCTGGATAATCATGTATTGGAGAAGGATACCAGAAATAGGAAGGGGAAGTTTTACTTTAGCAAACCACATAAAATATAATACCTTGAAGCGTGGGGGTGCTTTAGCTAAAGTAGAAACACCCAAGGAAATATATTCAACATTCATGATATAAATGATGGTACGATCATTAAATCAAGAAATATTGTATTTATTAAAGGTGTCTTTTCTTGCAAAGGAAACATGTAAGTCTAGACATATTTGTCGAAGACATAATACTGTTAGATAATTGATTTTGAAAGGGGTTATTTCGGTTGACTATGTGAAGTCAAAGGAAAACCTTGTGGATCCGCTTATGAAAGGCATAAATTGAGATCAATTGTATAAATTGTTAAGGGGAATGGGTTTAAAATCTACAAAATAAAGAATGTTCATAGCGGTAACCTAACCTTGTGAATTGGAAGTACCAAGACCTTGGTTTAATGGGACAACTAAGTTATGACTGTTCAGCTGAACACTTGGAAAATGTGTTAGCTCATTCCCGAACTTCCAAGTGAGATAGAAACATGCTGAATGTGGTGAGGTTAAGTTTAAGACTTTTAATGATTCCTATACCGAAATGTGGAGTATGACAGGATACTCTTCAATAGGAGATCACCTATATAAGTGAGAAGTAATAACCACTTCAAAGAAACACTTATGAATCTAAGATATGGTCCAGGGCCAAAATGGACACAACGTGAGAACAACAAGTGTTAGAATTGTTATTGTGTAAGTTCTGTTGTCTCGGTTTACAAAAAATGACTGAGTAGTTCAAGACATCGCGTCACTAAGCAACTATTAAATCCGATAGTATTTTACTAAGGAAGGTTTAAAACCACAAGCTACATATCTAGATGCAACAATAGTTCGTCGAGACTTTCAAACAAATATGCATACACGCATGCATTAATTTCATTCATGTGGGAGATTATTGGAATTTGGATGAGAAATTAGGGGTTGACCCGATTTTGACCAAATATTTAAGTGGTTTCCATTAGTGAAAAATAGAATTAAATTATTTGTAAAAATTCTACTAAGTGAGTAGATGAGATTGACATTTGGAATTTCTCAAAACCAATTCCGGGTGAATGAGAAACTAATACTAGAAGTTAGCCACTTAAAACTAAAAAATAGTATTGAAAATGAAAAATGTGGGGAAGGAGAAAAGCTCCATCCCGCATAGGAGGAAAATCCAAAGTTTGCTCAATTTATAAATCTCAAGTTGGACAATTGGGTTTGGGCCCTAGGGGTGAAGACCTACATGCTTGTGGGTTTGGTTCAAAACACATGCGCGCGTGCCTGCCGGCCGGCTCGGCCCATCCCAGGCCGGGATAGGTCGTGAACCACATGGGCCTAGGCTTGGGCTTCAAGGCCTTTATACTTTTTGGACCGAATTTATTTAAAACCCTTTTAAAATATTAATTAATTATTTTTTAATTAATTAATTAAATCCAACGGGTGCGCACGGGCGCGCAACTGTGCGTGGAGCGCACCGTGCTGTGGAGCTAGAGTGTGCGGTGTGCACCATGAAACAACGAGCAAAACTGATTGCGCGCGCACCGTGCGGACAGGGGCCGAAACCTGTCGTGAGCGCAGGTGTGCCTCGGACGCACACGTCTGAACATACGCACCTATTCGAGCAACCAAGTGTATTTTTTGACTGTAGACATGTCTTTTCAATCCAAAAGACATATCCTTCCATCGGGAACATTGATGCCTATATATACGAACCCCCTACAAGTGAAATCTGATACGAAAATGCCAAGCCTAAAATCGAGTCATTGCATTACATCATATTGATATCAATCCTTCAAAAGCTTGAAAGTTTCGAAACACTTGTGTTTCTTTGTTGGTTCGACTTTTTGCAAGTCTTTGCCGCTCAAACCTCATAAAGTCGTTGTATCTTAGGGATGATTGTCGAACCGTAAGCACTTCTATACGGGGCAATTTTGTCTTACGGAGATTGTATTGAATACATGCCTCGACTTAGTCTTGTTGTAGGTCCCAAGGGGTGTGGTGTAAGGTTTAGAAGGGGGGGTTGAATAAACCTTACCAAATTTTTGATTTTAGTCCTTTTAAAATATTCAACAGATTTGACTCAAACAACTGTGTCCTTGAGGGATAGCTAAGTTGGCTATACAACTACGTTACCCACTCAACAAACTCGATAGAGCTGTTGATAGTATAACTCCTACCGCTAAAGCCAAATGCTTAACTCAATGATTTGGTTTTTAACAAAATGGAAGACTTAACACCCTTTGATTTGTTTTAGGCTTGTTTTTAACACTTGATTTTTAACACTTGGTTATTTATCAGTTGAATAGCAAATATAAACTAACAACAGATATAAGTAAATATGCAGTAAAGTAAATTTGCTGAAAGTAAATGACACAAATATTTTATAGAGGTTCGTGTTGGATAATATTAGTCTGATTTAAAACTGATTCCCCTAATCTCTAGTCAGTAACGGCTATGTTGCACCCACTATCCCACTTTCTTTGCAAAATGGTCAACATGGCATAGTGGTTTTAACTTTTAATTTTAGTTATAAAAACAGCAGAAAGCTTTTCTCATCTACACATATATAGATGCATACGTATAACACTATCACTACTCTTCACTGATTGATTAACTTCTGTTCTTTATTTCGAATATTGCAACACCTAATTATATTACTAAATTCCCTTCTTAGTTTCTTCAAAGAAAACAAAAGGCTGCTCTTTTATAAAGGAAAGATAACGACAACCAAGTATTTATTTTTCTTTGATTATCTTGAGCATTCGAGTATACTAGTGGTTCGGGTTCTCTTCACCGCACACCTAAAGAACCAACGGGTTGTCGAATCTTAGAAGAGGGACGTGCTATTAACAAATTCACCAAAGGCAAAGGGGGGCATTTCCTCTCTAATGAGAGCGCTACGACGTGCTTCACCTAGGTTATCCTAAAACTTGACTCCTATTTATTTTTCGGCTTATTATTATTTTATTGTTGCTTGTTCCTAAATTAGTAGAATAATCCCTGCTGTTTGTGCTTAAATTTTCCATCAAGTTTAGAGAGGAAAATCGATTAATTCTATTAATTTAGGATTATTTGCTACTTGCCGAACATGGATTTTCTTAAGTCATTGTCTAGCAAGTCTGAAAAATTTGATGGGAAAAACTTTTTGTGTTGGCAACAACAAATAAAATTCTGGTTGACTGAATTAGGATTATTTTCTGTGATTCTAAATGGTCTTAAAGAAAATGGTGAAAACTCTGCTACTAAGTCTACTGAGACCCCTAATAGCAAAGATACAACTAAAGAGTCTAGTGACAAAATTGATGACTTGCTGATAAGGATATCTTTGTCATGGTAGAATTTTGAGTGCTTTGTCTGATAGTATTTATCGTATTTTTTTCACATACGTATTTTTTTCACATACCAAATATGCATTTGAATTATGGAATGCACTTGATTATTGTTATGGTACTGCTGAAAATGGTCTCAAACGTGTCTATTGATGATTGGTTAGATTTTCAAATGGTTGATACTAAAAGTATTTCTGACCAATTGATTGAATTTGAGAACCTTATTTATGATATGAAAGCAAAAAGAGTCGAACAAAGTGATTCTGTCTATGTATCTTCTTTGATTAAAAAATTGCCACCATCTTGGTCTGATTTTGCTAGAGGTCTTAAGCATAAGTCTGAAATTTTTTCTCTTGAAGAATTATTTGTTGCTTTGAGAATTGAGGATAAACATCATTCTTCCCAACAGTCCAAAAATCCTGTTTTTCAAGCCATAGCTTTAATTATTGCAAATCCTCATAAACCAAAGCCTAAAATTTTCAAGAAAACTGACCAAAAAGGCTAATGGCGGATTTGGTAACAATAAATTCATGTAATATGCCAAAAGGTAAAAATCGGAGTCCGGGCCAAAGGTTGGGTCTATGGGAGGACTAATCATATTGCCAAGAATCTGTTTTCACCGCCATGGCCGTAACCATCACCCAAACCCCGCGACTTCTAAACCACAAGCTAATGTGGTGATCGTGGGGGCCGCCCCTGATTCCCAAGCTAACATGTATTTTGTTAGTAGCCCAGAGTTAAATACTATTTTTAACTCAAATGATTGGTGGGTAGACTCTGGGGCTAATGTTCATGTGTGCGCTGATAAAAATTATTTTTTTGTCATATTAGGTATCAGGCACATGAACTGTAAGCATGGGGAATGAGAGTATGGCTCGAGTCCTAGGAGAAGGCCAAGTCCAGTTAACTTTGTCGTCTGGAAAAATCTTATCTCTAGATGATGTTTGTCATATTCCAGAAATTAGGAAAATTTGATTAGTGCGTCTTTATTAGTTAGGAATGGTTATAAAGTTGTTTTTAAATCCAATAAAGTTGTAATTTCTAGACATGACCAGTTTGTTGGTAAAGGCTTTATGTTGGATGGTTTATTTTGTTTAAATGTAATGCATTCTTCTAGTAATGAAAATTTGAATTCTTCTTTATCTATTGCTAATGTTGAATGTTGTGATACTTGGCATAGCAGACTTGGTCACGTGAATTCTAGAACAATAAAAAGAATGATGCACTTAGATCTTATTCCCAAGTCTTTTATTAATGTGAAAGAAAAATGTGAAATTTGTGTTCAAGCTAAGCAACCTAGAAAACCGCATAAATCAGTAGATAAAGAAACCATGTTGCTTGGATTAATTCATAGTGATATTTGTGATAGCAATCATGTCCGAACCCGTGGTGGTAATCAATATTTCATTACTTTTATTGACGACTTTTCTAAATATTTCTATGTTTATTTGATTAATGCGAAGAGTAATTTATTTGATAAGTTTAAAGAATATAAAGCTGAAGTTGAAAATTAGCTTGAAAAGAAAATAAAAATTCTTCGCTCTGATAGGGGTGGTGAATATGCTTCTGATGAAATGACCAATTTTTGTAAATTGCATGGCATTGTGCATGAAGTGACACCTTCTTATTCTTCTCAATCTAATGGTGTGGCAGAAAGAAAAAATAGGACATTACTTGATATGATGAATGCAATGTTACTTAGTTTTGGTTTGCCTAAACATTGTTGGAGTGAAGCTTTATATTCTGCTTGTTTGATTTTCAATAGAGTTCCTTATAATAATTCTGACAAAACTCCTTATGAGTTATGGAAGAATAAAAAACCTTTCCTTAAATTTTTAAAAGTGTGGGGGTGCCTAGCCAAGGTTAATATTCCTATTGTTAAGAAAAGAAAAATAGGACCCAAAACTATTTATTGTATTTTTGTTGGCTATTCTTTAAATAGTCCTACTTATAGATTTTTGGTGTTTAATTATGAAGTTCCCAAATTTCCAATAATATTATTATTGAATCTAGAGATGTCATTTTTTTGGAAATAATTTTCCTATGAAATATAAATTATCTAGGCCTCATGGTGCATGTTCTAAACTTTAATGATTCTTCTTCTACTATTTTTAATGAGGAACCTTGAGCCTAGAAGGAGTAAACGAGTAGAAAAACTAAAAATTTTGGTGATGATTTTTATACTTTTTTACTTGAAGATGACCCTAAAACCTATAATGATGCTATGTTGTCTTTAGATGCTCCTTTTTGGAAAGAAGCAGCTTAAAGATGAAATGATCTCTCTTTCAATTAATAAAACTTAGGTTTTAATGGACCTACCACCTGGTTGTAAAACAATTGATGTAAACGGATTTTTAAGAAAAAAATGAAAATTGATGGTTCAATAGAAAAATACAATGCCAAACTAGTTGTTAAGGGTTTTGAACAAAAACCTGGCATTGACGCGTTTTGACACTTACTCGCTTTGTTATAAAATTACTACCATTAGAATGTTGATTGCAATTGCCTCTGTTTATAAATTGATATTCATCAAATAGATGCAAAACCCGCATTTTTAAATGGTGATTTGGAGGAGGAAATTTATATAAACCACCAAGGAAGGCTTTGTTGTGGCTTGAGGAAAAGAAAGTATGTAAGCTTGTTAAATCTCTTTACGGACTAAAACAAGCTCCAATACAAAGTGGCATGAAAAATTTGATAGTGTTATAATTTCTAATGGTTTTTATATTAATAAAAGTGATAAGTGTGTTTATATAAAGATTGTCAATGATACTTGTGTAATTTTGTGCTTGTATGTTGATGATGTTTTAATTTTTGGTAGCAATATTCATGTTATTAATGATACCAAAAAATTCTTGTCAAATCATTTTGATATGAAAGACCTTGGCCATGTTGATGTTATTTAAGGGATAAAAATAATTAGAAATGGTGATTCTATCTCTTTGTCGTAATCTCATTATATTGAAAAATTATTGAATAAATTTAATTATTCCAGTGTGAATCTGGTATCTACTCCTTATGATCCAACTGTTAAGTTGAGAAAAATAAAGGTGATAGTGTTTCTCAACATAAATATTCTCAAATTATTGGATTATTGTTGCATTTGATGAATCATACTAGACCGGACACTGCGTATGCTGTTGGTAGATTAGCAAGATACACACAATAGTCCTAATACTTCCCACAGGGATGCATTGGAAAGGTTATTTAAATATTTAAAAGGGACTATCGATTATGCTATTAATTTCTCGGATTTTCCTGATGTTTTAGAAGGTTACAATGATGCAAACTGGATCACTGATTCGGAGGAAACAAAATCAACTAGTGGATATGTATTTACATTGGCAGGTGGAACAATATCATGGAAGTCTGCTAAGCATAATGTAATATCTCGTATCAACTCCTTATGATCCAACTGTTAAGTTGAGAAAAAATAAAGATGCTAGTATTTCTCAACATAAATATTCTCAAATTATTGGATCATTGTTGCATTTGATGAATCATACTAGACCGGACATTGCGTATGCTGTTGGTAGATTAGCAAGATACACACAATAGTCCTAATACTTCCCACTGGGATGCATTGGAAAGATTATTTAAATATTTAAAAGGGACTATTGATTATGCTATTAACTTCTCGGATTTTCCTGATGTTTTAGAAGGTTACAGTGATGCAAAATGGATCACTGATTCGGAGGAAACAAAATCAACTAGTGGATGTGTATTTACATTGGCAGGTGGAACAATATCATGGAAGTCTGCTAAGCAGACTGTAATATCTCGGTCAACTATGGAGGCTGAATTAATTGCCTTAGATGCTTCTTGCACTGAGGCTGGGTGGCTTAAAAGTTTTTTAAATGATATTCCTCTATTGCCTAAGGCTATTCCTCCTATTTCTTTACACTGTGACAGTCAAGTTGCTATTGCTAGAGCTAAAAACAAAAATTATAATGAGAAAAGAAGGCACTTGACTGTGAGACATAAATCAATTAGACATCTAATTTCTCATGGTGTTATTTTGTTGGATTTTGTTAGGTTTGAAAATAATATTGCGAATCCGCTCACAAAGGGATCAAAAGCGCGTCAACAAGTTTTACAATCATCGAGGGAATGAGATTGAGTCTATTAATTAAGTCACCACAAAGGGAAACCCGTCTTCGAGGTATGGAGATCCCATGAACGAAGTTCAACGGGTACAAACAAAACTATAAAAGGGTGGCTTGGAAGAGCACAATATTTCAATAAATTATTTATTTTTGCGGAATTTTTCCGAGTCCCATTCCTATAGTGTTAAGTGTTTTTCATGTGACGATTAAGGTTGAGATTATCTCTTAATGAATCCAAAAGTATAATTTTGAGGATTCACATAAATGAACGTGGTGGTGGGGTCACCACTATGGGGGTGTAGGCTACTCTCTAATGACGTTCATGATACAAGATTTCTGTGCATGACCGGAAAGCGCACCACTGATAGAACCACAATGTTTACTCATACTGTGGTGTGTGATGTATTGCCATCTAGCCACAATAACTTAGATCAAGACATTCATGTCTCTACGATCCTATAGCTGGTAGTGCATTCACATTAAGTGAGGTTAAAACCTGGAAGGTACCTACACCTAATACATGATATTATATGCTTATTTCAATTCTCATTTCAATTCTCAAAGTTTTTCTTTCTGAGTTTTAAATAATGTCGGGGAATGCTGGATAATATTAGTCTAATTTAAAAACTGATTCCCCGAATCTCTAGCCAATAACGACTATGTTGCACCCACTATCCCACTTTCTTTGCAAAATGGCCAACATGGAATAGTGGCTTTAACTTTTAATTTTAGTTATAAAAATAGCAGAAAGCTTTTATCATCTACACATATATACATTCATACGTATAACACTATCACTACTCTTCACTGATTGATTAACTTCTCTTCTTTATTCCGGATATTGCAACACCTAATTATATTACTAAATTCCCTTCTTAGTTTTTTTAAAAGAAAACAAAAGGCTGCTCTTTTATAAAAGAAAGATAACATCAGCCAAGTATTTATTTTTCTTTCATTGTCTTGAGCATTTGAGTGTACTAGTGGTTCTGGTCCCCTTCGCTGCACACAAGAGAACCAACGGGTTGTCGAATCTTGGGAGAGGGATGTGCTATCAACAAATTCACCAATGCAGTGGGGGCGTTTCCTCTCTAAAGAGAGCGCTATGGCGTGCTTCGACCCAGGCCATACTAAAATTTGACTCCTATTTATTTTTCAGCTTGTTATTAACTTATTGTTGCTTTTTCCTAAATTAGTAGAATAATCCCTGCTGTTTGTGCTTAAATTTTCCAACAGTTCGAAAATGAGATAATTCTTCTAATCCTCTCTTCTCCAAATCCTGGAGGAATCTACTATGTAATGCATCGCTTTACAAGTGGTTATCATCCCGAGACAACCTTGATCACACAACCGACTTCTCTTGCGACTTAGCTTCTTCACAGGGCAACTGCCTTGCTACTTAAGCTCACTTCTCAAGTTCTTGGATTTGATCACGAAGCCCTCCAACAAACTTGATAATGATTCGACCTTGAACCTTTTTACAATCTTGACTTGGAAAATATACTCCTTTGATTCTTCAAAAGTTTCCTCTTCAGCTGGTTGAAGTTCTCTCTCCTTCACAACTTGTGTTGGATCGAGTTTCTTTGAGTTTAAGGCTTGAGGAATTGCTTGAATTGCTATGAGAATATCTCATTTCTTGCCGGAAGATTGCTTGTTCGCTCGTGATTCGTAATCAAGGTCCGCTTCTTCTCAATAGCTTCCTCACCTTTTATAGTGCACATTTGAAATTTTGCCCGCTTGAGGAGATAGGCTAATTTCAAATGTCACTTAGTGTTCATCGGCTTGTCATGTCTTGTCTGCAAACTTGTGATGTTGACTCTTCCTCATATTAAATGACTTCGCAGCCTTTGCAAGTTCTTACACAAGATGCAAATTGCTTTCCATCGCTTATTTCTTTTACACGCTCGGGACGATCACTTTAAGACCTAGAAGCATGGAAGTATTACTTATTTAAGTAATATTCTTGACTTCCGCAACGGTTAATCAACGGATCTAAGTCAGCTTGTCTTGACTTGATCAAGCCGCTTTTACCCCAAGTGACTTGAGTCTACTCCAATCATGGGATTTACTCAATCGTCACTTCAATCATTAGACTTGGCTTTTTAGTTGATCGGATCGACACTTCTCACACTGCTCGTGACTCTCCTTCGCCGAGTCTCGACTTCCTTCCTAAGTCCTTGACTTCCTTCATGACCTTACTCAGCTGACACACAACAGAGTCTTGACATTGTCCACAGTTCACTTCTTGTATTCTTTGATATAACTTATTTGACTCAACTTTTCCAGTCCTATCTATTACAATACAAATTATAAGGAAAATGGGGTGCCAACTTCCTAGTTTAAGTTTTACATGGTATCATCAAAATCTATCAAATAAATTTCCTAACAATTTTCCCTTTTTTGATGATGCCAAAACTTAAAACATTTAAAATAAGTAAACATCAACCAGATGCAGTGTATTAACAAAGAATGTATGCTTTAAATCATCATTTTATTGATCATAGAATTCTTGTCCTTTACAAAGGTGTTTACAATAAATATCAGAGCTTTATATATTATATGACAATACATTGCATATTTAAGCTAAGATACATACATAGTGAAAATTACAGGGAAATTCACCGAGCTTATTACGTAAGACTTACACAAATGTATTTACATCAAAATACATGAAGGGGGGTTTGCAGAACACTTCAACGCCTCTCCTGCTTCCTTCCTCTCTCTTCTTCTTCAACCCTTCTCCTCTCATCATCAACTCTCTTCCTCTTCTTCTCTTCTTCCTCCCTTTTCTTTTTCTCATATGCTCGCCTTGCAGTAGGGTCATCCCTCCGCTTCCTCTCTTCCATTTCGTGAGCAGTCCTCTCATTCTCAGCTTGTTGTATTCTGAGAGCTTCAGCGTTCTTCCTAGCAACCTCTAGGTTGGCAAGATGGTTAAATCCATCCCAATATATAATACCCTTCTTGTCTGGATCTACGTATGCGACATTTTTTGGTTTTGGTCGAGGTTGAGAGCCTCCTCCACCACCACTTCTTTGCCTTCCTGACTCAGCTCCCCTTTATCTGGGAGTGTACTGTATGGGAGCCTTCGACTTTCCAGCTGAGTGACTATTGGAAGTCTGTTGCTTATCAACCGATTTACACAAATCCAATCTCTTCTCCCAATACAAGTCCTGTGCTTGCATGATAGTTATTCCTTGAAAGTAGCCTTCCGATTCTGAGTTTTGAATTCCTCCATCGATCTAGCTTAGATCCATCATCGTGCATGGCAATTTCTCTTGGGGTTGATCACAATGTAGTCATTTCCGGCTGGAGGACCACCATATTGCTTCATTATCTCCTGAATACGAGCTTATTGTTTCTCAGCCACCTCATCAAATGCAACTTCAATGGCCTTTGTTTTATTTATCTCGCTATGGCCACTACAGCCTTTCTCAACAGTGTAGCTTGTGAGAATGGAGGCAGTGACTTTACCAAGTCCGGGGTTTCAAAGATACATCATTTTTAAAGGAAGATTTTTGGAACTTCCTTCTCCCTCAGCTTGTCACCTCCTTTCTTCACTTCTTCTTTCTTCGATCTCTTCAGGGCCTCATCTTCCCCATTTTTGGCATCATCACCAAAATTAAGTGTTAGCCAGGGAATAATCCACTGAGGATGAAATCCAACTGTTTATCGAGTTTTCTTGAGTCTCACGATCGTACGCCTTTCGAAATTCTGAGCGAGTAACCTTCTACTCAGCTGACACAATCTTCATTTCAGCCATGTATAGACTGAATTTTTCATTCATGTTATTCTCAAGTCGGGCAATTTCTATCTTGTGAAAATGTTGCAGCAGCACCATATCCGACTTATGGGAAGATTCAATCCTTACAATATGTTCCTTCATCCTCTGCTGATACATCGAGTTGTCCGCACTCCAAACAAGCATTTTTGCAAAGAGAGCTTTGAAGTAACGGACCTGCTCCAATCTCATGGCTGTCTGCTGGGCAACCCATTCCCTTATTCATACAATGATCTTTCTAAAATCGGCTGTGAGAGTGGCATCTCGATTGTCCAAACACAAATCTAGAGAGGCCTGGTGACGTTCCAACTTATCAATCTCTTCGCAGATTTTCTTGAAGGCTTCACAAAACTTAGCTGTAGGATTGGACTCAGGTGCCGGCAACTCTGCATCAAAATTGAAGTGTGCTGGCACAATCTTATCTGTGGGAATGACTGGCTCTTCCCGCACGGTATATTTCTTTAAGTCCACAACAAATTCTTCCTCCATGTGGGGCAGATTTTTAGAGAATAGGAACATGTCTTTAAAAACATCATCGCGCACAAATGGTATGTCTTGACTTTGAGGTGCCTCGCGATGATTCAACTCTTTTGTGCCTCAAATGCAAGGCAAAGATCATTGGCAATTGTTAGTGCAGTTGTGAAAGCCTGCGATTGAGCTGTAGTCGTTACTACTGCAGCTGTGGGAGCCTGCAAAGTTGACTCGGTTTCAGATGGAGCATTTGAGATTTGTTGCTCAGTTGACTGAGCCTTAGCTATCTTAACAGCTTCCTTGGTCTCAGTGTGTTTTGCTAAATGAATAATCTGGTCCTCAACTGTATCATCAGCATCATCGGAAGATGATGAGGCCTTAGGAGTTGGCTCATCATCAAAATTGAACCTCATACGAGCTGTCTTCTCACTAACTTGGCTCTGATTGTTGAGAACATCCTCAGCTGTGTCCGCTGTTAGATTTTCATGTTGTGTGGACTCAGCTTCATCCTCCAATCCCAAAAATGAAGTATCGATATGCTCTTGGAATCGTGAAGGGCGCCGATCTCCTCTTTTGCAGCAGCTCCTTCAATTTGAGGAATGTTCTTTCAGTCTGCTCTTTACCTAGGGAAGTCTCAACCTCCCTTAGGCCTTCATTACCCCTAGCAGTCTCAACTACTGCAGGGCCTTCTACATTCCCTTCGACAGTCTCAACTGCCTTAGGGTCTTCTACTATCCCTTTGACAGACGCAACTGTCTTAGGGTATTGGACCGTGGCATCCATTGGAGTTTCAACTCCTTGAATTGCACTTTCATGACCCAGAGTCTCAACTCCCAGGTTCTCTCCATCCTTTGCCTTAGCTGTGGCAACAACTTCATCAGCCTGTAAAGTAGTGGACATCTCAGCTGAGACAGACTCAACTATCTGAGCATCATTAATGTCACTCTGCTGCTCTGTGTTTTTCTCACCTTCACCTCCTAACTGCAATGTTTTGTCTCCCACAGCTTTCTCCGACCTTGGTGTGGTGGAGAGAGTTTCTCCCTCAGCTGGCGCACCAATTAAGCGATTGAGAGTGGGGTCACTCTTTTCCTGAGACGTGGCTATATTTCCCTTTGAGTGTTGAGCCGCATGGGCAGTGTCTTAACACCTTCTTCGTGTGTTGGCTTGGCTTAGGTGCCCAAATTCCCGACTTCATTACCATTTCCTTGGAGTCATCTTCGATCGCACGGGGACGTGGTCGTTGCAATAATCGGCACGATTTCTCGCGCCACTCCCAATGGATTGGTCTAAGGAGAGGCTTTGATGACTCTCTTGACCCTTTAGAAGACTCATCTTGTGCATGGCTCATGATTTTGTGATAGCCTGTTGCATCTCGGACTTCTCTATCTGCAGAGCTAGATCCATGTCTTCGTCACTATCAAGAGACTCATACATGTGCTACATGAGTCCCTCGTATGTGCGCATATTTTGATTTTTCTAAGGCTTTGGATTGCTCTTGAGATTTCTCCTTCTCTTCCTCCTTAATGAGTCCGAGGGTTTCCATACAGCCTCTCTTCATTCGTGAGAAAATTGGACGATGGCATGTCCAAGAAATCGAGTAGCTCTTCCTCCTCCTCAATGTACTTAGGATGAGCAAACAACTCGCTTTGAATAATCCAACTTCCATGCCCTCCATTCCTTAATCTTCTCTCAATATCGGGCAGACCGAGAATACATAATCAACATCATCATCATCCTCTCCTCGTCTCCTAAATGGGGGCTAATGGGCCTTGCTCTCCTTAGACTCAACAACGCCTCTGTTCGAGGAGTTGAGACAACCTCGCTCTTGTATAGGTTCTCGTTATCTCTACGCTTTAGTTTCTCACTGTTTCCCATACAATCGGGTCTTCTTGTCTCTACTTATCATCAACAAGAGTAGTTTGTCCGGGCATCCACAATCTCTCGAGATCGCTCTTCTTGAGCATCGCCAGCCTCAACTTCCTTTTCCTATTTGAGTACGGACTCATTGTCTTTTCTAATTCAACTTTTCTAAACAACCGCCTTTTTTTGGTCGAACTAAGGGAACCTCTCGGTTCAACGCTCTCGTGCTCCTCAAAAGTGAAGGCCTTCGCAATCGTCTTCCTTGCTTGGCAACAAGACTTTTCTTCATGATAGGAGAAGGAATTTGGGTTTTCTTCTCTATCTCTACTTTGGGGCGGGTGACTCCTACATGGGTAGGGGGCTTTAGGTTTGGCACAGGCAGGTGTGCTTCCTTTGATTTGGGCACAAGGGGCGGAGTGCTTCCTTTGATTTGGGTCACTGGGCAAAATTAGAAGATACAACTCTCTTCTTAGATGTCTTTTTGGGAGAGAGAGTGGGAGGTCTCATCGTGTCTTCAAGCAGGTCACCGATTCCCCTTACTTGTATCATCCTTTTGTGCATGATTCTTCTTCTGGGCTCCAAAAAGGTTTGCTTTAAACATCTTCTTATTGGCATGGAAGGGCTTGCCATGGCGGAGTGCAATGCCCTTTACCTCCATCAGATGGCCAATCACAAGGCCATATCCCAAAGAATGTACCAAAGGTCCCATCCTCCTTGTAGGACCTATTCATCACGTTTTGACATATTTGGTTGAAAACGAACTCAGCCCAATTCAGCTTCTTTTCTTGCATGATCGCAGCCATCACGATCAGCTTAGTCTTGGATAGCTGATTAAAGCTTCCAAACTTCATGCCCACGCACTTGGACACGATGTCCATCAGTTTGTGGTAATCCTCCTTCAGAGACTTCTTCTTGGCCGTATACACAGCCTTTGCAGCGATCTTAGGCTTGGCAATTTCCTTCCAAGCAGCTAGGTTGACATCCTTCTCAACGATGTCCTTCGGACTTAGCGGCAAAAAGCAAAGGGTCGCAAGGGCCTTAGTAGTTATCTTGATCACCTTGCGGTGGACCGATGAACATATTTCATCGCCCCGCACTCTCGCGTTTACATAGAACATGGCGACCTCCTCCGGTATGTATGAGTGAACCGCATCGCCAAAACGCTCTTCGTGCCATCTTTTCTATCTTCCCGCTATCTTCTTCACAAGGGCTTCATCCACGCCCGCTTGATCATTCTAGCAAAGTCTACTGAAGAACCGATGTAGATCTTCTCAGATAACAAAGAGAAATCATGGTTTGCTGCCATTTTCAGAGCTTTTGACCGATTAAATTTGCGAGAAATGAACTTGAGTAGCTAGGGTTTTGAACAAGGTTGCAGAGAGTATGAGCTTTTCTTTGCTGAAGATGAATAGGTTCACGTGAGGAGAGAGAAAGTGAAGTTTCGTATATAAGGGACGTGAAAGGAAGGTTTTTGGAATTTCAAAATGTTGATCAAAATCAACGGTCCGGATCAAGTCTTCAAAACCGCATTAATTTCCCCACATTAAATGCAAAGAACATTTATATCCAATCATATGGTTTACTGTGCAGCTTTTGTACTGATAGTCATTATTATGCTGACATCATTCTTAAAAATTTTCCCACTTGAATTAAAACAACTGCATTTTTGTCACTTAGCTCATAAATGATTCAACTTATATCCAATGTGACTCAACTCTGCTTCTCTCTTCTCATGAAGTAACTCAGCTGTCAGCTAACTCGATTCAGCTGACTTCCCGACTGGGCTGTTTCACTTGGCTGAAATGTGTAACTTGCTCTTTTTCTATTTTCTCATCTTTTTTCTCTGCTGATTGAGTCTTCTGAGTGTTCTAACTTAACTCAGTTAACCCTAACTCATTCTTGAGCTCTTCAAACCGTGATTCATAATGGCTTTGTGAATATATCACCAATCGCTTATCGCTGAGATGTATTCCAAGGTGATGTCTTTTCTTTTTAACACGATCTCTTATAAAATGATATCTGGCATCAATGTGCTATGTTCTTGAATGCAATGCTGGATTTTTGATTGATTGCAATAGCACTAGTGTTATCACACATAATTGGAATCTCTTTTACTTCAATATCATAATCTCTCATCTCATTGCCTCATCCATAAGACTTGGGCACAACAAATTTGCCACAACTATGTACTGGGATTCATTCACCGGATGTAGCTATTGAATTTTGTTTCTTGCTGAACCAAGAAACCAATCTATTTCCAATCATTTAACATGTACCCGAGGTACTCTTCCTGTCAACTCTACATCCAACATAGTCTGAGTCTGAATATCATATCAGCTTGAATCCACTTTCCTTTGATACCATGTTTCGACTTCCTGCATCCCTTCAAATACCTTAGATTCTCTTAGTCAATAGCATGTGGCTCCGCTTTGGTGCAGATTGAAATCTCTCACATGCACCTACTGCAAAGGTGATGCTTAGCCTCCTTGATGTTAGATAGAGCAATGATCCAATGAGGGCTCTATATTTGGTTTGATCAACAGCTTTGCCATCTGCATCCATGTCCATCTTGACTGATGTATTCATTGGAAGTTTCACAGAAGACTTCTCTTCCATACCAAATTTCTTCATCAAATCTCTGGTGTACTTTATTTGGCTTATGAAGGTTCCATCCTTCAATTGTTTGACTTGAAGTCCTATGAAGAAAGTCAGCTCTCCCATCATGCTCATCTCAAATTTTCCTTGCATGAGATTTGAGAACTTGTCACACAGCTCTTTATTTGTGGAACCAAAAATGATGTCATCCACATATATTTGAATAAGCAATATACTCTCTCCATATTGAATTCTGAAGAGTGTTCTATCAACTTTACCTTTGGTGAATCCATTGTCAGTTAGAAATTGAGACAATGTATCATACCATGCTCTTGGTGCTTGTTTCAATCCATACAATTCTTTCTTGAGCTTGTAGACCTTATCTCCAATAGTTTCTGCTCAAAACCTGGAGGTTGTTAAACATAGACTTCTTCATCTAACAGTCCATTTAGAAATGCACTCTTCACATCCATTTGATATACAGTGAAGTTCTTGTTTGCAGCATAAGCAAGATACATCCTTATTACTTCCTATCTTGCAACAGAGCAAATGTTTCATCTAAATCTATACCCTCTTTTTGGCAATACCCTTTGGCTACCAATCTTGCTTTGTTTCTTACAACAGATCTTTCCTCATTCATCTTGTTTCTGAAACCCCATTTTGTACCAATGACATTTTCGTGGTTGGATCTTTGAACTAATTCCCATACTTTGTTCCTTTCAAACCGATTCACTCTTCTTGCATAGCCTAAATCTAATGTGTGTCTTCCAATGCTTGAGACACATCTTTAGGCTCTATCCGGGAAATGAAACAAGTGAACATAACTTCATGCCGTGCTCGATCCTGTTCTTATGCCATCTCTAATATCTCCAATAATTAACTCGTGGATGGTCTCTCAACCATCTTACATCAAAGTTGGAGTAAGTCTCTGATTCAATCGCCTCACAGATAAGTCATCTTGAACAACTCTTTCATCTTCATTCACCGTAGAACGCCCAACTATCTTTGAGATTCAACTATCTCTTCTTCATCCGGGTTGAGTGCTCTCACTTCGCTTCAACTTAAGGACTCTTTTTGCATAATCGCTTATTCAAATTTTATCAACTAACTCTTCAACGCCTTCTCCATTCATATTAAGTTCATCAAAAACCACATGGATAGACTCTTCTATGACCATATTCTCTTGTTCAACACTCTATAGGCTTTATTCTCACCGAGTATCCCAAAAATATACCTTCATCGCTTTTAGCATCAAAAGCCTTCAAGTTGTCTTTGTTATTATGGATGAATATCATCAAAATCATTTTGCAAATCACTATAATCATTTTGAATAACATTTACATCCAAATATACTGAAATATCCAACATTTGGCTTTTTCCCTGTCCAAATTTAATAGGGAGTCTTGGTCAATTGCCTGTAAATCATGCATGTATTTTGAGTATATCATATTGTATTTATAACTTCAGCCCAAAATCTCTTAGTAATCCAACTTGAGCTAACACGGTCCTTGAAACTTCCTTGAGAGTTATGTTCCTTCTTTCAGCTACTCCATTCTGCTGTGGAGTCCTTGCAGCTGATAACTCATGAGCAATACCAATTTCAACACAATACTGAGTTATTATCCCATTGACAAACTCAGCCTTCCCCGTCAATCTTATTTTTATGATGGTTTGACTCTTCTCATTTTGAACTCTTTTCATCGCAGAGGTAACTTCTGCAAAGTTTCCTTCTTTTTACACATGAAAATTGTCCATGTATATCTTGAATAATCATCCACTACCACTAAGGTGTATTTCTTTCCACTGATGCTCGCTGGCTCAATTGGACCAAATAAATCCATATAAAATGATATAATATCATTGTTGAAGAAGGACTTGGCTTCTCCTCAATGATGGATTTGATTTGTTTTCTCATCTGACATGCATCACATACATTTTCTTTCTTGTACACTTGAGTCTGGCAATCCTTCTACAAGATGACTCCTTGCAAGCTTGTTGATTGTCTTGAAATTCAGATGACTCAGCTTCTTATGCCATATCCAACTTGATTCACCAGTGCTTTTTTGCTAGTAGACATGTGCTTGGTGTAGCAAAGAGACCAATCTACCACATACATATTCTTTTGCCTTGAACCTTGCAAAGACTATTTCATTGATTCAGCATCTTTGATCTGACATATCCACATGTTGAATCCTACATTGTAGCCTTTGTCATAGAGTTGGCTAATACTTAGCAGGTGGAAGTTGAGGCCTTCAACATAAGCAACATTTGTGATTTCCAATCCATTTTCTTGATAGATCCTGTGCCTTTAATCTCCTCTGGAGCTTCATTTCCTCCAAATATGACTTTTGCACCTCTAATCTCCTTGAATCTTGATAGGTTTTTCTTGTTTCCTGACATATGTCTGGAACAACCACTATCCATGTACCAGGTTCCTTGGCACTTAGTTGTTCCTTGTGTGGATTTCCGTTGTGTATTATGTATTTTCTTTGTGGATTTTGTTAGTTCATATGCCCAACTTAAGTTTATAACATTTTGGAGCTATACTTTGAGGATTATTATTGTGTTTTTCGTAAGTATTGAATTTTTGGGGTGTTACATGCAATATCCTTGTTGAAGAAGGAATTAGCTTATTCTTGAAGGATGATTTGATTTACTTTCCCATCTGCATGCATCACAAATGCTTTCTTTCTTGTACACTGAGTCAGGCAATCCTTCCACAAGATGACTTCTTGCAAACCTATTGATTGTCTTAAAGTTCAGATGACTCAGCTTCTTATGCCACATCAAACTTGATTCGGCTGTACTCTTTGCTAGCAGACATGTGCTTGGTGTAGCAGTTGACCAATTTACTACTTAAATGTTTTTGTGACTTGTTCATTGAAGCACAATTTCATTTGATTCAACATCCTTGATTTGACAAACTCTCATGTTGAATCCCACATTGTAGCCTTTGTCACAGAGTTAGCTGATGCCCAGCAGATTGAAGTTGAGGCCTTCAACATATGCAACATCTGTGATCTCTGATCCATTTTTCATTATGGATCCTGTGCATTTGATTTCCCCTAGAGCTTCATTTCCTCCAAATATGAATTTTACACCTTTGATTTCCTTGAACTTATGACAAATTTCTCTTGTTTCATGTCATATGTCTAGAATAAATGCATCGTCCGTACTGTGTTCCTTGCACTCACCGCCACCAACTTGCAATCAAGGAATTTAAACCCATACTTGTCTGGGTCCTGAGGGGTTAGTGCTATAAGATGTTCCAACCAACATATAGCCAAATGGTCTGACTCTAAGAGGTTGCCATCTATCAGTGCCATAATCATAGTGTACATTAGCAAATTGTTTGGGGTTTTTAGGATCATACAACCGTCTCTTTTGTCTCGTATGCCTGTGTGTGTTTTAGAAATTTCTTTCTTGGAGTAGTTGTGGTATTTATGAGTGTAGTGCTTGGGTGCGTATGTGTGCAGATAAAAGCTCTTTTGCTTTTGGAATGACCTTTGCTGAGGTTTAGGTCTTTGCCATTTTGGCTTGTATTCCATAGGTCTTTGCTGATGTTTCACAATATTCCAATCAACATAGTTTGGATAGTTTCTACCATTCCCATCATAGGTATTTCTCTGATGAAATTTCTGGGGTTTTTGGTAGCTCTGTTTGCTTTTCACAGAGTATTTTCTGTTTGGAGTTTGCTGAGGAACTCGGCTGGATTTTTTCTCAACAGTCCTTCCAGTATACTCAATTGGCTACTTTTCTTTCCCTTTATATCCAAGGCCGTGATGATTGTGATTGTGCTTGAGTAGATGTGAGTGCAACATTTGGTGTTTTGGGTTTTTGGGATGCTTCATTACTTGAAGATCCTTTCTCCAAAATCACTCTTGGAGTTTGACTATGCACGAATGAATTAAATCCTATGCCTATCTTGTCTCCACATTCCTTTTGACTCCTAATAAGTTCATCAAATAATTTGGATGCTTTTGTAAATGAGGCAATCACATTTTTAAGATATTTTTCCCTCTTTTCTGTAGCAGCTAACTCTTCAATGATCTTGGCATTTTTAGTCTTCAGGTTAGTGTTCTCATCGGCTATGTGACTCGAGTACTCATCTCTTTTGTCACCGTGAGTTTTGCTTTTAAGTCGGTTGTTTTCCTCATTTAGAATGGTGTGTGAGGATTTTATGTGTTCAAAATCTTTCATCATTTTGCCTAATGAATCATAAAGATCAGCTGGGTGATGAAGTGTGTGTATCACAATCACCATCATTTGAATTAAAATGAGATGAGTTAGAGTGTACCTCATCTTCTTGATCTTGTTCTTTGGCCATGAGACAAATCATAGCCTCTTCTTCGTGAGTCACTTGAGTAGTCCGCTTCACTACAATCTGAAATCCGCTTCCTCTTTGCATTTAGCCGCTCAGCCTCAAAGAACAACATGGCTTTCTTCTTTTCTTGTCTCCCAAGACCTTTCGCTCTTCTTCATTCCTCTACTTGTTGATCGTGGATAAGACAATCAAAAGAAAATGTCCTCGTTGTCTACAATTCCAACATAGGTTTTCACCTCTCGATCAACTGTTTCTGCTTTTGATTATCAACTCTCTCGATAATCAACTCTTTGATGCTCAACTCTCTTTGGTGGCCTATCTTCCCTTGCTTTGGAAGGAGGTGAATGTCTTCCTGGAGGTTTCACCCTTGTTCCTTTTATAGTTCTTATCAAGAACTTGTTGAATCTTTTAACCATCAGGGCAATCTCCTTGGGTCTACGGCTTCTTTTCGCTCAACTCTTTTCCCTTCATCGCCATCAATGCACTGCCTTGGGCACAATCAAGCTTCTCTTGCTCTTTCCTTCTCACCAAACTCATGGGCTTTGAGGTCCGAGAATAGCTCATGGTTAGATGTTCTTGAGAGATTCATTGAATGTTTTAGGGCCATGACTTTCATTTCCCATTCACCGAGGCTTCTTAAGATATTCATACATATTTATTTCAAATTAAAATCACCGAGCCGGGCTCTAGTTTTCTAAGCCCGAATAATATCGGCCTCAAAAGCCCAAATGATTGGTCCGAAAAACCAGGCCGACATAGTTTTTTTAGTGTATCTTTTTGCTATGGGCCGGGCTTGGGATCTAAAATTAGAGGCCTGTTGCTTTGTTGGCCCAAACCCAACTTCCTCAATTTCTTCCTCTAGTGTATATTTTTTCCCAAGAGCCGAAAGCTCATTTGTAATCTTAGTAAATCTAGCATCCAGCTCATCCAGAGTTTCACCTGCAAGCATTTTGAAGTTTTCAAATTTATGAACAACAACAGATAATTTATTCTCCTTAATTTGTTCTGATCCTTCACAAATTAAGGTAAACTTATCCCAAATATATTTTGCAGATTTGCAAGATTTGACTTTGTTTTACATGACTTTGTCCAACGTTTTGTAGAGAATATCCTTGGCCACATTGTCCAGGTTATATCTCTTTCTATAATCGCTTGTCCATTCAAATTCTCGTTTTTCAACTATGGCTTGTGTTGCTTCAACAACAACTTTTTTCTCCTCTACTGCACCGCTTCTTCGTACAAATGTGTTCACTTTGAGTATTTGCAGCTGCCCATCTTATATCACACGCCACATTTCATCATGCAATGCGTATAGATGATCCCCGCATACGTATTTTCCAATCATCAAATTCTTCAACAATGAACATTGGAATGCGAGTTAGATTTGCTTCCATGATAACGACTTTGCTTAAAAGATGAAAGACTTTGAAAAACACAAGTGTTAAAACCTTTTGAAAAGATAGAGATCTAGTTCAAGAACTGGTGCGGAAGGCTCAATGAACCAACCGCTCTGATACCACTTGTAGGTCCTAAGGGGTGTGGTGTAAGGTTTAGAAAGGGGGTTGAAAAAACCTTACCAAATTTTCGATTTTAGTCCTTTTAAAATATCACAGAGTTGACACAAACAACTGTGTCCTTGAGGGACAACTAAGTTGACTATTGAGCTAAGTTACCCACTCAACAGCTTTCAATAGAGTTGTGATAGTATAACTCGCCTGCTTAAGCCAAATGCTTAACTTGGCTGATTTGGTTTTTAACAGCGCAAGACTTAACACCCTTTGATTTGTTTTAAGCTTATTTGTAACACTTGATTTTTAGCACTTGGTTATTTATTAGTTGGATAGCAAATATAAACTAACAGCAGATATAAGTAAATATGCAGGAAAGTAAATTTGCCGAAAGAAATGACACAAATGTTTTATAGAGGTTCGAAGATGGGATAATTCTTCTAATACTCTCTTTTCCAACTCCCGGAGGAATCCACTATGTAACAAATCGCTTTACAAGAGGTTATCACCGAGATAGCCTTGATCACACAAAAGCTTCTCTTGCGACTCAACTTTTCATAGGGCAAACTCATTTTGCTACTTCACCACTTCTCAAGTTCTTGGATTTGATCACGAAGCCCTCCAACAAACTTGATAATGGTTCGACCTTGAAGTTTTCTACAATCCTGACTTGGAAAGTAGACCCCTTTGATTCTTCAAAAGTTTCCTCTTCAATCAACTCGTTGAAGTTCTCTCTCCTTCACAACTTGTGTTGACCGAGTTTCTTCGAGTTTAAGGCTTGAGGAATTGCTTGAATTGCTATGAGAATATTTGCAGATTGCTTGTTTGAGTATTGCTTGTTCGCTCGTGATTTAGGCAATAAAGGTCTGCTTCTTCTCAATAGCTTCCTCACTTTTTTATAATGCACATTTGAAATTTTGCCCGTTGAAGAGATAGTTAATTTCAAATGTCACTTAGTGTTCGTTGGCTTGTCTTGTCTTGGTCCGCAACACTTGTGATGTTGACTCTTCCTCGTAGTAAATGACTTTGCAGCCTTTTGCAGTGTTCGACACAAGATGCAATGCTTCCTCATCGCTTATTCTTTCTCGCACGCTTCGGGACGAGCACTTTAAGACTGGCAAGATGGAAGATTACTTATTTATCTTATCTTGGTTTGCATCACTTGTGATGTTGACTCTTCCTCGCTTTTAAATGACTTTGCAGCCTTTGTAGGTTCTCGACACAAGATGCAAGTGCTTCTCATTAGCTTATTCTTTTTGCACGCTTCGACGAGCACTTTAAGACCTGGCAAAGATGGAAGTATTACTTATTTAAGTAATATTCTTGATTCTCAGGCAACGGATTAATCAACAGATCCGAAGTTAGTTGTCTTGATCGCCGCTTTACACCAGGTGACTTGAGTCCGCTTCCAATCATTTACTCAACTCGCTTTCAATCTTAGGGATTTACTCAATCGACACTTCAATCAAGCTACTTCCTTCGAGTCCTTGACTTCTTCACGACGACACTTCACAACAAAGTTAGTCCGCAATTCACTTCTTGATTCCTTCTCAACTTTTTTCAGTCTCGATCTTTACAATTCATGAACTTCCTAGTTTAAGTTTTACATGGTATCATCAAAATCTATCAAACAACAAAGTCTTCACATAGTCCGCAAACAACAAAACCAACATTAGCGCACTCACTTAGCGCACCTCGAGAGCATCTACCCGGGGGTCCCAAGATCGAAACCTCGGCTCGATACCATCCAGACGGCCCCGCCTTCTAGATCAATGACTCGCTCCCACAAACTACCAGAGTTTTTCCAAAGACGCTTTGTTCTCACTCATGCGCACTTTGAGAGCAAACGGAGGTCACCCATCTCATAATTGCTCCGCTGCCTTTAACTTCAGATTTTCTATGAGATGAGCACCGTAAAAGAAGATGCATCTTGTTGAGTTGTACCTATCAAATCTTTTAAGCTCACACCAACTACACAAAGGCCATACATGCACAGCTCAAAATCTCCTCTTTTTTTGGGTATGAAATGGTTCATTCATGTTCCCTCCACCTAGAAACCCGCCAGAGTTGCTCCTTGTACGTGCCTTTTAGCAGACAAAGCGATCACTCCCCATCCTCTTCATCCTCAAGGCCACATGAATATGTTAGGGATTTTATGCCATCGTGCCATATGTCATGATGGATGATGAACTTTTGGTCATCATGCCACATTGCACGATGGATTTTTTTGCTATAGTGTGTGATTATACCAAGCGCCACACTCGCTATTATTCGGGCCGTATTTTTCAACTTGAAAATTTAAGAAATAACATACTTTAAGTTGTAAATGAAGAATATACTTTCATTGGGGAAATGAATTCTTTGTTGTCCATATCTCCGCAATATTTGAGTGTTGGAAAAATCTAGAGTTTGTAGAAAAAAGTTTCAACTTTGTTCAAGAAGAAGAAAAATGTGGGTGTATTTAGAACTTCTTCTTTAAGTAAGGTGATGTTGTCCTTTTATGCATGTTTTACAAGTTTATTTAAGTAGGATTTGAGTTGTTTTGTTGTTAATTTCATTAGTTTTTCATTGTACATGGTTCATATTACTGTGAGGTGTTTTTATTGGTATAGATTGATCATTTGGAGCTATTTTGGTGAATTTCGGACCATAGATTCATGTCAAAACATATCCCGGGGTTTATGGATGAAAAAACACTCAAAATCCCAAGTTAAACACATTATTTCGGGGCCTTTTGATACAAACACGGCTCAGGTGTGCTTTTTTACACGACCATATTTTTAATTAGCCAAAAAGAGCAAAAACATGGCCATGTCGTACCAAACACGGCCAGGCCATGCTTTTTAGCACGACCGTATTTGGGAGGCTCCCAAAGGCCATTTCAAATATGGTAAGGCGTGTTTTTTAGAACGGCCGTGCTGCACAACAGTTTCTGTCCGATTTTTCAAGGGTATTTTGGGAAAGCACTTCAATCAAGTCTTTTGATAACTCTTGTACACTTTTGACACCCAATTTTGCTACATAAAGTCTTCTTTTCACCAATAATTTTGCGTAAAACAAACACCCAACAACGCAACTAATGAAGTGGAGCATTAAACTATCAAAAGATGATATTATTGAGGAATACTTTCACCAAAATAATGTCAATAAAAGCCAAGAGTATGGGTTGGGAGATCCGTGGAAACATTCATTCCTTCAAGATTCATTCATTCCAAGATTCATTCATTCCAAGATTCATTGATTTGAATTTTATTCCTCATCGGGTAATCAAGAGATATATGGTGAGAAAGAATCTTTATAAGTGAATGGAGTTGCATGCAATCCTAGATAAAGGACGACATAAATAATCCGGATTAGGGTCAAACCTAATATGACAATTCATAAATCGTTATAATGTAATCTTAGGGGTTTTAACTAGAAAGAGATTTCAGTTAATCAACTTGAGATTAGGAGTTTTTCACCTTGAAAGAGGATTTAACTTAAATCGAATTTCTACGATCCATGAAACATGCGATTATGTTGAAAGAGGTTGGTAATTGCTTAAGGTTTAAAGTTGTATTTTATCTTGTTAAAATCACAAAAATATTCTAGAGGGATTTACATTCGTACACATTTTTATCTCTTGATCTCTTATTTTACAATCTTCCTTTATTTTGTCAATTGTGGTTTGTTGATTATTTATATTCTTTATTTTCCTAATTTTTCCAAACGAACCTCCTAACATTGTTAGATTATATAACAAAAAGATGGTAATTACTAGTATTCGTAATCCTCGTGGGAATGAAACTCAAGACTTGATATCTCGTATTATAAAACGATAGGTGCAATTGCCTAGTTTATAGAGTAGCTTTTGAGCCATCAAGTTTTTAGCGTCGTAGCCGGAGATTGTGATATTAGAAATACTTTATTTTTGTTAATCTAGTCATTTTATTTATTCTTCTCATTATTGCTATTCTTCTTATATATCTTTGTGAACCTTGTTTAACACTTCTCCATCTTTATTTACCGTAGTGTATGCCTACTCGTCGTCGTGCGGGAAAGGTGAAGCCACTGGTAGTGACGCAAATATGGAAGGAAGTATTAACAGAGGGTACAAAGAGGACATAGACGAAAGCAATAACAAGGATTTTGTTATTATGGCAGAAGAACCACAAAGAACAATGTACGACTACGCCAAGCCATCAATGGATGGCACAACATCAATCATCGTGAGGCCCGTTGTTGCTGCCAATTTTTTTGAAATCAAACCCAACGTCATTCAAATGGTGCAACAACTTGTCCAGTTTGATGGCCTACAAATGAAGATTCCAATACTTTCAAGATGAACGAGGTCATCGATGATGCTATTCGCCTACGCTTGTTCCCATTTTCTCTTTGGGGACGGGCAAAATAATGGTTAAATACTTTATCCAATGGGACAATCACAACATGGAATGCTATGACAGAAAACTTCCTCTTAAAGTATTTTCCACTGGCGAAAACTGCCATATTAAGGAATGAAATCTATTCTTTTGCTCAAGCCGATGATGAAACTTTGTACGACACTTGGGAGAGATTCAAAGAATTTTTGCGAAAGTTCCAAATCACGGCCTACTTGTTTGGATGCAAGTCCAAACTTTCTATAACGGGTCGCTTTCTCAACACGACCGATGATCGATGCAAAGCACTGGTGAACAAAGAACAATAAGATACCGTAAGTCGCCAAGAGTTGATTGAAGGGATGGCCATGAATGGCTACCAATGGAAATCCATACAAGGTAAAACAAACTTGTCAATGGGTGTTTTTAATGCATATGCAGTGGTTACACTAGTCGCACAAATCGAAGCTTTGACCCAAAAGATCGACAATTTGGTGGCTCCTAAACCGTCACCACAAGTTTTATCTTGTGAAACTTGAGGATCCCATAGTCATCAAAAGTTCCCACACACAATACCACAAGTCGAACATGCTAATTATGTTGGGAACCAAGCCCCGTAATCCTCCTAAGTTAATGCTTTCAAGAATATATACAATCCTGGGTGGCAAAAACATCCTAATTTTAGTTCGGGTAATCAAGGTCAACCACGGCCTAATCCCAATCTTAATCCACACACGCCTCCCCGCATTCCACCTACCTAAGGAAAGCCTAACTCGGGAAGAACTCATGACAAAGTTTGTGCAATCAATGATGCCCAATTCCAGCAAAATAAACATTCTTAAGAAATTAAGACGCATCTATCCATAATTTGGAAAACCAAATAGGCCAAATTGCGAAAATGTTTTCTGAAAGGCCGCAAGGAAGTTTGCCTAATAATACCGAGCCAAATCCAAGGGAACACGTAAAGGCAATTACCATCAGTTTTCCACATGAGCATGATAATGCCAACACCCCCATGCAGAAATGCATGGATGATGACAGACCAAAGAAGAGCCTAGGAAAAAGGTGGTTGTAGAATACAAGACCAAGATCCCTTACCGGAGTTTAACTGAAGAAGATAGAAGGGAGGACAAATTTGTTAAGTACCTCAAGTCATTCAAACAATTACATAACAATATTCCTTTTGTTCAACCTCTTTCAAAGCATGCAAGAAATCTAAATTATTAGATAATTGTTTTTATCGTAATTTTGATGATTTTATTTCACTGAGTTTTTCACCAAAACAATGTCTCTAAATATTATCCAAATACTCCTAATCGATCTAAAATATTTTTACTAATTTTTTGAGGTATTTCTTGAAGTTTATTTTTGACAAAAATTGGAGAACACTTCTGTTTCGTGCTCAACTGGCCGCCCTAAAGGGCAACCCGTGCCTGAAAGTTTGATTTCTGAAAC
This sequence comes from Rehmannia glutinosa, assembly GCA_016081115.2. Taxonomy (NCBI): domain Eukaryota; kingdom Viridiplantae; phylum Streptophyta; class Magnoliopsida; order Lamiales; family Orobanchaceae; genus Rehmannia; species Rehmannia glutinosa. The sequence continues at coordinate 67,572,584 of CM071928.1, forward strand.
AGAAAATAGACGGAAAGATTTATCGTTGAGGTCGACCGGTGCCTGTAGAACAAATATTGATTACAGACTTTCCTGTATTGGGGCCGACCGGTCGAACCCCTGGTCGACCGGTTGAGCACCCTTGACCGTCCACCAGGTTATTTTTCAGGTTATTTTTCAAATTTCGATTAGAGATTGATTGGTGACCTAAGGTTTTATCAAGAAACTATCCATTGCGCAACAAATAACTTTTCATGATTTTAAGGGATTGATTTCTAACATCTATTATATCCATTTGATTTGCATTTTTTTGTATATTTCAATCTCCAAGGAGGAGTCTATGTCTGAAAATCAAATCCAGGACCTCTCCTATAAATAGATGAAGAATTGAAGCAACAAGATACAATAATACAAGCAATACAAACACAAGCAAACTTTGTTCTTCACTTTCATATTCTTGTTGTGTTTAGCCTAAGTCTTTCACTTGCACATTTTGAGTGCTAGGCTTCATTCTTGATTACACTTGCACTTCAAAGTTGTATACTTCTATCGAGTTGTAATCTTGAATTTCTTTCAATCATCCAAAACAAGACATCCTTGTTTTTATTCTTGTGGTAAGAGCACACTTGGGTGATTCTAGGTGTTGAAGAGTGTGGTACTCTTCATAGGTGAAAGAAGATTGTGGTAATCTTCTTGGTGGTGTTGTAAGAAAAGTGTGGTACTCTTCAAGGTGAAGGTGTAATAGCTTTGATATCATTAATAAAATTTATTTTTCTTTTTTGAAATCCACTTCAGATATACCGGGGTGATAGAGGATTAGGCCCAAAGTGGGTTGAACCTCATTTAATCATCAAGTGTTGTTTCTTTTCCTGCACTTACATTATTGCTATTATTTCTAATTTTGAAAAAGAGGGCACAAATCGGAAAATCGGCATAATCTATTCACCCCCTCTGGATTATCGTAGCCACTTGGACTACAAGTGGTATCAGAGCCAAACTCTTTGGCAAGTTGCAGTAAAGAGGAAAGATCCATGGTTACGAGTGAAAGCTACTCACCACCGGCGCCTCCACCAACAAACCACCACTATTTGACGCCAACAATTATGCTTTTGAAAGACCGAATGTAGTACTTTTACTAGGGTGCGGGTTCGACACGTGAATGCGATTATTGAAGGGATATCTCAACCACCAAGAAATTAGAGGATGGCACCTCTGGCCCTCAAGAGTTTCATGAATTGACGATAATGACAATAAGTCATTTTCTCTAAACAAGAAAAGCGTTAAATATTTTGCATTGCTCTCTTACCGCCCCCCCAGATAATTGTATTAGAGGCATAAGATTCGCACATGAAGTTTGGGAAAAATTGGAAACCATTTATGAGGGTATAAAGAAAGTTAAACAAGGAAGAAAAACCATGCTTGTTAAAGACTTTGAAAACTTCATTATGCTTGTTGGAGAAAATATTTCAAAAGGGTGGAAAGGCTTGACAACATAGTCAATCCTCTTGTGGCACTTGGGAAAGTTATATCCAAAGAAGACAAGGTCACTAAGGTTCTAAATTCTTCCTGCGCTCATGGTCGGAAAAAGTGATGGCAATTACTAAGCTCAAAATCTCAAAACTCTCAAGTTCGATGAGCTCATTGGGAATCTCCCCATCTACGAAGTATATCATAAAGAGAGAAAAATTCCAAACCATCCACCTCTCAATCGGGTATGCAAACTATTCCTAAGGTTTAACATCTTCTTCAAATAATTCATATTATGCTAGTGATGAAGATGATGAGGAGACGGTCGCTTTGTCCAAAAAATTGCCAAGTTTATAAATAAAAATAAGGCAAGAAAGTCAAGAGACAACTCATGTTTCAAATGTGGGAAACCTGGGCACTACATAGCCAATCGCCCCGAAATTAGTGAAGGAGGAGCAAGAGAAGAAAAAGCATTTTCCCAAGAATAAAGCTCTAAATGCCGAAGCCAAAACATGGGATGAGCTTCTATCCATATCCCATGAAAAAAAGAAAGCCGAACATGGTCTCATGGCCATAGACGATGAAAACAATGCGGTGACGCTCTAATTTTTATCTTATCTTCTTTAGTTGATGAACTTAAAGACATGATTTGTAAATACAAACTTTTGAAAATGAGTATAAAGAGCTCAAATTGGAAAAAGAAAAATTATTTACTTATGAATCACTTGACCGTGTTCATGCTCTTACTCTCACTAAAATGCATGCTCTTGATTCCCAAAACAATTGCTCATAAAAGATATTGAAAATTTGAAAAATGATGTGCATCATTTTAATTTAAGCACGAATAAGATTACAAAACTTGTTGATGCACAAAGAAGTGAGCATTAAAAATTAGGACTTGGTTATAAACCTTTTCAAAATATTTCTAAAAAATGACCAAGGTCCGACTTTTATACATGCTAGTAGTCCTAATGCTATTACTTGTTTTTATTTTGGTAAAAATGGACACTATGCCAATAATTGTAAATTGAAAATAGTTGTAGTCATTTTTGGAGACCCAAAGGTCTCAAGACTAACCTCCATAGACCTCAAAATTACAGTGGTACCTAAAAATAATTTATTTGTAGGTGCTAGGGGCTATAACCATTACGAAAGATTCAAATGGCTCGTGGACATCAACCTGCTCACGCCATATGACCTAAGGAGTATCAAGCTCCAAGAAGAAGACATGGTTATGTTCGGGAATGGCAAAGGAAGAATTCTTGAAATGGAGAAATTGTTAACTCTTCTTTCTCTTTTGTAATGTGTTATTAGTAGAATGACTTAAGTTTAATTTGATAAGTGTTAGCCAACTTTGTGATTCAAATTATGATGTTATTTTTAATAAATAAAAATGCCTTATTCTCAAAAATTATAAAATTTTTTTAGCAAATAGAAAAGGCAATCTTTACAAAATTTGCACAAGTAATTTGGTTAGTCAAAATGTTTCTTGTCTTGTCGCAAATAATGATTTAACAAGTTCATGGCATAGAGGACTTGGACATGTTGGATACAAGAACTTACAAAATATTTACAAAAACCAAAATGTAAAAAAGAACTACCCAAATTGAATTTTGAAAATCTTGGCTTGTGTGACACTTGTCAAAAGAACAAATTAGTTAAAAGTAGTTTTAAGCCCAAAATTGAAATTTCCACAACCAAGACTCTACAATTAATTCCTCTTGATTTGTATGGGGATATTAGTATGACTAGTCTAAGTGGAAAATATTACACTTTTGTTATAGTCGATGATTATTCTAGATATACTGGGCTATTTTTCTTGCTAATAAAAGCGATGTCGTTAATGAGTATGCTAAGTTGATAGACTTATTGAAAATGACAAGGAAGATACTATTAAGTCTATTCGAAGTGATCGAGGCGGTGAATTTGATGGTGAAATTAGAGTCTTTGTGAAATCAAAGGATATGCTCACAATTTTTCTACTCCAAGAATACCACAACAAAACGGAGTAGCCAAAAGGAAGAATCGACTCTTCAAAATGAGTCGGTCAATGCTCAATGAATTTTCACTTCCAAAATATTTTTGGGCCGAAAGCCATAAGTACCGCATGTTATGTTCTTAATCGAGTATACCTTCATCCTAAGTTGCATAAAATACCGTATGAGCTTTGGAAAGAAAGAACTCCAAATATTATTTACTACAATATATTTGGGTGTAAGTGTTTTATTTTGAATACAAATGATCAATTGGACAAACTTGATCCTAAGGCCGATGAAGGAATATTTATGGGGTACTTACAAAGAGCAAAGCATATCAAGTTTACAATAAGACAAGATGGTGGTCAAGAATCCATTCACGCCAAATTCATTGAATCTTCTAGGTGTTGAAAGGATACCCAATGATGAAAGTGATTGAGAAGACGATATTGAACCAATTATCCAAAATGATGCTCAAAATGATAAACCTTCTACATCAAATGATCAACCTTCAACTTCAAATGTTCCACAAGAAGATAAAGGTGATAATTTGGATCTCCCCGTTGCTCTAAACTTCAATGGAGATCATCCAAAAGATCTCATAGTTGGGGACCCTCTAGACAAAGTAATGACTAGAAGAAAATTTGCCGAGAAAGCTCCTATCTCTCAATAAGAGTCTAAAAATGCAAAGGAAGCAATTGAAGACGAGGATTGATTTTTAGAAATGCAAGAGGAGTTTTATCAATTCGAAGGAATGATGTTTGGGAATCGGTATCTTGTCCTCCATCACAAATCATTATTGGTACAAAATGGGTGTTCCGAAACAAACTTGATGACCAAGGCAATATTGTTCGAAATAAGGAAAGGTTAGTAGCACAAGGGTATTGTCAAAAGAAGGTATTGACTATGATGAAACTTTTGCACCAACACGTTTAGAAGCTATATATATTTTAGTTGCCTATTCTTGTCTCAAAATTCCAAGCTTTACCAAATGGATGTTAAATCCGCATTTTTAAATGGTTTTATTCAAGAAGAAGTCTATGTAAAACAACCTCCGGGTTTGAAAATTTTTCTAGGCCAAATGATATTTACAAACTTAAAAAGGCCTTATATGGTTTAAAACAAGCACCCCAAACATTAGGATGTCAATGGGTCCTGGTAAGACCCGGACCCGCCTTATTTGGGACGGTATGGGACAAGTAAATGGATATAGGGCGGTAATGTATATGTTTTCGCACTCCAGGCGGTGCAGTCGGGTAACGGGTCCAGACGGACCACCCATACCCACCCGCCATTAGTATATATATTTTATTTTTTATTTTTTGTTTTTGTAAAGACAATTTATCTTGCAACCCTCATTTATAAATCTAATTTATTTCTTTGTTACATGTTTGTTATGATGTTACATTTTTAATTGACTTACATTAATTTATCTAGAATTTAATTTCTCAAATGAATCGTAGAACTAGAAAGGCCTTAGTTGATCTATAATTCACCTGGTCTCCAAATTGATTGTGTTGTAAGCCTCGTGAATATTTTAAACTTAGATATAAGTTGCTTTTGTTTCCATATTTTCAATTATCATAATTGCATGTAAATTGTTTCAATATATTACTATTTTTTTTGGGTTTGCAGGTTTGTTGAATTTACTAATATTTTTATCAATATATTACTAATTGTTTCAATAACATTGCATGTAAATTTTTTCAATATATTACTATTTTTTATTATTCTTAGTAGCAATATAATGAAAAAAATTAAAAAATAAGTTCAAATGGATGACATAAAGTGTCTAATGGTCTAGTGTCTTACCCGCTAACACGTGTATGGGTTGGGGCGGGTCTCGGTCTAGGGAGGCGGGTCTAGGTCCTTGAAATCTTAACGGGTCGGTCTCGGGTCCAAGCGGACCCAACCCGTGCACTCTGACCCATCGACATCCCTACCAAACGTGGTATGATAGATTTAGCCTTTTTTTTGCAAAATGGATTTACAAGAGGTAAAGTTGATACTACTCTTTGTTTTCGAAAAAGGCAAGCTTGCTTATTAGTTCAAATTTATGTCGATGATATTATTTTTGGTGCTACTAATGAATCCCTTTGCAAGAAATTTTCCAAGTTGATGCAAGGTGAATTTGAAATGATTATGATGGGGGAGTTCAATTTCTTCCTCGACTTCAAATTAAACAATGGCAAGAAGGCATTTACATATCACAATCAAAGATACCATAGAACTTCTAAAGAAGTTTGGGATTGAAGAAGGAAGAACCGTCCACTACTCTAATGGCAACCAACGCTAAGCTCGACAAGGATGAAAAAGGCAAGTCGGTTGATGAATTAAAATATCGAGGTATGATTGTTAGTTTACTTTAGTTAACCGCAAGTAGACCCGATATTCTTCATGCCATATGCTTATGTGCTCGTTTTCAAAGCAATCCTGTGAATCTCATATGAGTGCCGTTAAAAGAAGTTTTCGATATTTGAAGGGCACTATTTCATATGGCTTGTTTTATCCAAAGAATGAAAATTTTTCTCTTAAAGGATATAGTGATTCTTGACTATGCGGAAAATATTGATGATTGCAAAAGTACCTCCGATCATGTCAATTTTTAGGTGATTGCCTTGCATCTTGGTTTTTTAAAAAGCAAAATTGTGTTTTCTTATCAACGGGCGAAGCCGAATACATTTTTGTGGCCTTTTGTTGCACTCAATTACTTTGGATGAAACAAACCTTAGCAGATTATAAATGTTCTTTTAAAAATGTTCCTATTTTTTTGTGATAACACGCCCGCTTATAAATGTTGCTCAAAAATCCGGTTCATCATAACCAAACTAAACATATTGAGGTTCGTCATCATTTTCTACGGATTACGTTTCAAAATGAAAAATTGAGATGTGTTTCGCTCTCCGCCTCAAGATCAACTCGCAGATATTTTTACAAAACCATTAACCGTCGAGTCTTTTGCATCAATTCGAGCTCATTTAGGAATAATGCATATCAAATAAGGTCTATTCTTGTATTTTGTGCATTTTAAAACTTAGGGGTGAAAATTGGATTTTTAACTCAAAATTCGGACGAAACAAGAAAAGAAAGCTCCAGGGACCGAATGAGGGTCGACTCTACTTGGACCGGTGAACCGCAACATCAACCAAATAACCAAACCTCAAAATATGTTTAAATCGATTCTCCCAAGACTTAGCCATTTTGCCCGTCTTTCGTCCCTTTTCACACCCCTTTGCAAATTTTACATACAATTCACTTAAAACGATTTCTTTCTTGTAAATTCTATATTAGTTGACTTATATTATCGGTATATCATCATTATTGCCCGAATTCTCCGATTAATTGGTAATTTTAAATCCTTTTTAATCTCAATTGGGTTAAACCCTTGAGAAAGTATCTTTCATCGGGTATTTTGATGAAATTGTTGTATCATTGTGTTGGGATTATTGATTGTTGATGGATAATGTTTATAGAATTGCATTAGGTGATGAATTTTTGGGCATGATTATATTTACAAGTGTTATATACATCCTCGTTTTTATTCTACGCACGCCAAGTGTTCGACAAAATGTTTCAATGAAAATTTCATTTTTTTACATGATTATCTTGATTTCAAAAGTCTTATATGTTTATAGAGATCATGTTTTATCAATAAAATGAGCTTTTACGAATCATTTTCTCAAGATTTCCTTATTATTTGGGATTTTAAGCTTTAAACTCAAAAGCTCGATAATTTGATTGTAATGCGCACTTTCATATGTTTTTATGATGTTTTTATCTTGCTAACATTCTTTTGATGATTCCAAAGAGAGAGAAATATGAAATAAGCTCATAAGCTCAAAGAAGCTTAAAAGATCGTGAAAAACTATAAGTTGTGAATGAAAAAGCCAAAAGTCGAGGATGTAACTTAGCCCAACGGATGAATAATGGACTTTTATACATGACTAATGATTTCTTTTTGACAGGGGAGCTTCTAAGCTTTTGATACTTAAGCTCAAAATATAAAAGCCGAGCTTTTAGCTTTTAATTGTTTGCTTCGTAATTACTCTTGTTGCGCATGCCGATAGGAGCTTTTACAAAACGCTTTTTGAAATATCTTTGATCCCATCCTTATGATTCTTATGAATGAAAAAGTGTCGCTCAAAATGGATAGTTATTTTGACCGAAAACTTGTTTCGTTTTCAAAATCGACTCTTTAAAATTGTTCGGTTTGTAATCATCAAAAAGGGGGAGTTTGTTAGATAAATATTTTTATCGTAATTTTGATGATTTTATTTAACTAAGTTTTTCACCAAAACAATGTCTCTAAATATTGTCCAAATACTCCTAATCGATCTAAAATATTTTTACTAATTTTTCAAGTATTTCTTGAAGTTTATTTTTGATAAACATTGACAACACTTATGTTTCGTGTTCAACTGGTCGCCCTAGAGGGCAACCCATGCCTCGAAAATTTGATTTCTCAAATGTAAAAGAGACAGAAGATTTTTCGTTGAGGTTGATCGGTAGACCAAGAGGTACCTGCTTGTAGAACAAAGATTGATTATAGACTTCTCTCGTATTGAAATTTGAGAGAGTGGGCCTAGTCCAACAAGTGGGGCCGACCGATTGAACGCCAGGTCGACCGCTTGAGAACCCCTGACCTGTCCACCAGGTTATTTTTCAAATTTCAGACAGAGGTCGACCGATCGACCTAATATTTTATCAACAAACTATATGTTGCGCAACATACAACTTTTCATGATTTTAAGGGATTGATTTCTAACAGCTATAATCTCCATTTGATTTGCATTTTATTTGTAGATTTCAATCTCCAAGGAGAAGCCTATGTCTGAAAATCAAATCCAAGACCTCTCTTGTAAATAGATGAAGGATTGAAGCAACAAGATACAATAACTCAAGCAATACAAACACAAGCAAACTTTGTTCTTCACTTTCATAATCTTGTTGTGTTTAGCCTAAGTCTTTCACTTGCACATTTTGAGTACTAGGCTTCATTCTTGATTACACTTGCACTTCAAAGTTGTATACTTCTATCGAGTTGTCATCTTGGATTTTTTTCAGTCATCCAAAACAAGACATCCTTGTTATTGTTCTTGTGGTAAGAGCACACTTGGGTGATTCTAGGTGTTGAAAAATGTGGTACTCTTCATAGGTGAAAGAAGATTGTGGTAATCTTCTTGGTGGTATTGTAAGAAGAGTGTGGTACTCTTCAAGGTGAAGGTGTAATAGCTTTGGTATCTATTAATAAAATTTATTTTTCTTTTTCGAAACCCACTTCTGGATATACCTATGGGTGGTTGAGGATTAGGTCCTGTGGGTTGAACCTCTTTAAATCATAGAGTGTTGTTTATTTTCCCGCACTTACATTTTTTCTATTATTTCTACTTTCAAAAAAGATGGCACAAATCGAAAAATTGGCATAATATATCACCCTCCCTCTAGATTATCGTAGCCACTGACTAACATAAATGACATCATTTCTAAAAAAATAAGCTTAATGAATTATCAAATATACGATTGAATGCTAAATGTTCTTCTAATGTAATTGGGCATAGTTCTAAATCACTTTTTTTTCTTCAAACGATAGCAATATTGTAAAACTCAATGGTCACCCAAATATACAATCCATGTTACCAATCGTTACAACATTTCCAAGGATTAAAACACCTAAGAAGGAAAATGGGGAGCCATTCCTCTAAATCATCCCCCCTCAAAGAAGAACAGAGACTAATCTATTACAAACATGACTAAAATAACTAAAGTATGAACTAAAAGAAGTGGAACATAAAAGATTCTTTAAAAGATAGATGTCTTCAAAAATTGCCTTGCAAGAGTCTTCAAAATCCTTCTCATCGTTGAGTTTCCCAAAGAATTTCCCCGTACTCTATCCTTATCATCACCTTCGCAGCATTCTAATTTGAGAGCCTAACTAAGCCCAATTGAATGGCAACTAGTAATGCTTCCACCGATCAATTTACCTTGCTCCTAGAAGAACACCAAGCCATTATAGGGATCAAATCAGCATCCATAATCACACCACACCGCACATCAAAGATCATCTCGCATATATTTTGGCTTTAACCGCAAAAATGAGCAACCCAACATCTTTAAAACAAGCAAATTTTTGTGAGCACGGTCTCAGTAATGGATCCTGGGAGGTCTAAATGACATTGTTTCCAACATCTTTAAACTCCAACCATTCATTCCAATCCATATCCACCACCTCTCTTTCTCGATTTAAAGATTTTTAGAAGTTCACATATTTCTTGCCTTCCAAATCCACCACAAGGTACAAATCAAGTACTGCAATCTTTTCAAAGATCTTTGGTTTGTGTTCTTGCATAGAAAATATCTTTCCACCAATCCACAAAATTTTTTTCCTTGGTCTCCACACCATCCCACTGCACAGGAGAGAGCTTCCATATGGTTCTAGTTCTGTCACACAGGAAGAACAAATGCTCCATGCTTTCGTTAGCCTCTCCACAAAATCAGCACACCTGTGATTGGTTGTAACACCCTTTCTAATACTTTGATCATTTGTGGCTAAGTAATGGTGGCATCACTTCCACACAAAGTGTTTCGCCTTCCCATTGACCCCAACTTCCAAATAGTTTTCCACATCAATGCATTATTCTTTTTGGAGCAGCTTGATTCAGGACCATCCACCAAAGCCAACTTACCCTCCATAGCAGCAACATAAGCAGATTTAACAGAATAGTTCCCTGACTTATCTAAATGCCAATTAATTTTGTCTCTCCCCCCATTAATAGGGATCTTCAGAATCATCTTTGTATCAGATTTCACAAAGCATTCCCCGACTCAAACTCACATTCCAAACCTTACATTCGAAGTCATAAGTTCTCTAGTGCAAAACTTACTCGCTTTCCTCTCTAACACCCCTGGGGTTTGAACATAGTTTTCTTGAATCCAAGGAATTAAAAACTTGAATAGACTTTCCATTACACAACCTTCCATCTCACCCCCAATTTAAGAACACTCATAGCAGCTAGCCAACACTTCCACAACCAAGAATCAGAGTTTCTAGGGAGCACATCAAAGAGTTTAGTCTGATGAAAGTATTTCCGTTACATTATCCTACTCATGAGCAAATTGGGGTGTGTAATAACTCTCCGTAATTTCTTTTCAAGAAAAGCATCATTAAAGAGTTGAATATCTTTAAACCCCAAGCCCTCTAACTCCTTAGAAACCACCAACTTATCCCAACAAGCCCAATGAATTTTCCTATTTCCTTCTAAGGACTCTCCCACCATAGTTTAGAAGCCATCTTACATATATCATTACTGATACAAATAGGAAGCTTGAAGCAAGACATAACATAGGTAGGGAGAGCACAAATCACAGATTTCAACAAAATTTCCCTCCCTGTTGAGTTGAGAAATTTATTCTTCCAACTTAACCTTCTACTTTGCACCACCTCAAAGAACATACTTGAAAGTATACTTTTTAGATCTACCAATCCCCATAGATAGTCCTAGATATTTAGAGCTTAATCAAAGCTTTTCACACTCAAGAATTGCACAAATACTCTCCCTACAACTCTTAAGGGTGTTATGACTAAATAAGACAAGATTTATCTAAATTTACTAATTGCCAAGAACCATAACAATAATTTTGCGAAATAGAATGAATTAACCGAGCATGAAGTCGATCAACTTTACGTAAAAATGATTGAGTCATCTACAAAAAGAAATGAGTAACATCGGGGGAATAACATCCGACATTAATACATAGAAAAATGATTGGATAAACTAGCTTGTTTGAATAAATTGGACAAAGCTTCAGACAAAATAATGAACAAATAAGGGGATAAATGATCCTCTTGTCTAATCCCTCTAGAAGGAATCACAAATCTTGAAGCTTGACCATTCACATTGAAAAAGAACACAGAGAACACACACAAGCTCTAATCCATGGTACAAATTTAATATCAAACCCCATTTTAACAAGCACAAAAGAAAGAAATGCCACTCTACTCTCATATAGCCTTAGACATATAAAATTTGAGGGCCATAAAAGCATTTACCTTTCCCCCGCGTGTCCATTTAAGAAGTGAACACATTCATTAGCAATAATCACATTATCAATAATTTGCCTTTCAGAATGAATGCAAATTGATTCTTACTAATACAATGTTGAAGCAATGGTTTAAGTTTATTTGCAAAAATGACTTTGGCTATGACTTTATAGGTAACATTACAAAGACTTATAGGTCTATAATAAGCAAGTAGAGGTAGGATTTTTGATTTTTGGAATCAAAGTAATAAGGGTATGGCTAGATGTTATAGGGAGTTTACAAGCAGAGAAGAAATCAAGAATAATATGCACAAATTCATCCTTAGTATGAGACCAAAGAGATTGGAAAATAAAAGAGTCATACCATCCATTCCAGGAGATTTAAGGGGTTTTGATCCATGATAGCCTTTTTGACTTCCATCTCATCCACAGTCCGATAAGATCTTGATACATTTCAGTGAAATAGAGGTTGAATGCCATTCAGAGGTCATGCTCGGGAGAATGAAGCTCAAATTTGAATAATTGATCATAGAAGCCAACAATCTCATTAATCACCTCTTCTTCGTAAGACTCACATACAGCCCATCACCTCTCACAAGCCTCTCAATACGCTTTCATTTTTCTCCTCTCGCATAGACATGCATGAAATTTTTGTATTTCTATCTCTCTTTGAGCCATCAACTCTAGCTTTCTACTTCCAAAAGATCTCCTCATCCCGATAAGCATTTTTGAGTTTCAGCTTTTCCTTATTCCATCTATTCCAATCCTTATATCCTCCTCAACGATCCAATCCTCCATCCTGCTTTTTTACTAATGTAAATTTGCTTTGCGACATTAATTTTGTTAGAAGCACTCCACCGAATAAGTGCCACCCTACAATTAGCAATTCTCCTTTGATTTGGATAAGGGGAGAACCCAACCACTTCCCTTCCAAGCTTTTTCAATGATCAATCCAAATTATTCATTTTTAGCCCATTTAGAATCAAAGAAAACCTTTTTTTGCTCATGTTAGATCGCTTATCGTGCTCAAGCATCAAGATAGTGATCGATGATTGTATAAGAATATGTAGCACATTAGCGAGGATACTCAAAGAATCCAATCCGGAGAGCAAGCACATGATCAATCCATTCTTCCACATAATCCATTCCACTGCTATTACACCGGTAAAATGGTATCCTTTAATGGTACTTCAACCAATCAGTAGGTTGCTAATAAAGTTTTTGAATGGGCCAAAGCTTGCTAATCTAACTCTACCCCCATTTTTATCATTATTTGAGGTAATATCATTGAAGTCCCCACTAATAAACCACAAGTCACTCCACTTAGAACAAGCCACACTTAGAGAATTCCACTGACTTTTCTAGCCTCTCCATTAGTGCTGGCATTTAAAAAGATGGCCCAACATTTATCTCTAGCTCCTTTCAGCATAAAATACACTTCCACACATAATTCATTGCCCACAATCTCACATACCTCAATCTTCTCGCATCAACAAAACAATAAACCTCCACTCCTACTCAGGATCAACACAATGCCATCTATCATCCATCTTATGTTTTTTACACATAGTGGCAACAAAATATTGTTTCTTTTTTCTTTCGATAGAAATATCAAATCCCTGAGATGTGACCTAATGGTGTCCTTGAGCCGAAATTGTAAAGGGTTCTCCCAACCCTCTACAATTCCACAGTAGACCTTCATTGATCACCGAGGGCTAATTTTAGTTGGCACCCGCCACTATTTCCAAATCCCCATCAGGGACACACCTCAACCCCAATTTTAGATTTCTTGTGAGATTTTCCTTCCAAAATGTTGTCCTCATCATTCAAGACTGTGCTTCTTTTTGGTTACCATTAATAACATTTTTATCTTGATTACCTCATTCCCTTTGTTTCACTCTTCCTTGTCCTCTCCCTCTTCTACCTCTACTTCCAAATTTCTTCACAAACCCTTTCCTCAAAGCATTTAATGTGAGAGATGTTACTGATATTTCCCGGAGGAACCTCAATTCCTTTGAATTGGTATAGTTATCATATCGCTCCCAAACTTTGCCAAAATTTTCTTGTTGATTATTCTCATCATCCACATTGTTAGGTTGAGCAAATCCAAAGCTCTAAATTTGAGAGTCTTGTATATTTTCTTTCCTCGATCGAGATCATGATTCTCTTCCCAACAAAACTTTCACCACTAACTTATTGGTCATTTTTGTCCCCAATTCTAGGTTGGAAAATTTTCATCCTTAATCTTCTTTCTTACAGCTTTTTTCCCTTTTACAAAGATGAATTCAGACTAACTTTTCGTATTACTCCCCCGCATTTGCTTTTTTGCTCTTTGTTCTTGAACATACTCCACCAATCATCGCTCTCACCAATCTCCATATCGGGTTGGCAACTTTTTTTGTCACAGATCCATTCTTCTATTTTCGACATTTTATCACCGTATCCAACTCTTCCACAAGAAAAATAGAAACTGAGGAGGTTTTCATATTTAAAGTCTACCCAAACTTGTGACATTCCCAGGTTAATAAATGTGCCTCTAGCTAAATGTTTATCGAGATTAACTTCGCCAGGATTTTAACAAATCTTCCTTCACACTTTCCGATTCTCGGGATAATAACATCAATGATGTTATTGAACATCCCTCCAATTTTAAACCCTGTTTCCAAAGAAACCCAATGCAAAGGAAGATTCCAAACTTGTATCCACATCTCAACCGCATAGAAGATTCAACTTGAAGGTAATCTTTTTCATCCTGTGTTTTCTTAATCCAATAGTGATTGTCAAAAGACCAGGGTTTACCTTTCAAGACTTTCTATATTCCTTTTTTTGAACACAAATTAGAAAGCATTGACCCCTATCTCACGAACACGAACGAATCCTTTATTTGCCAAATCACTCGCATAGTACTTTTAGACCAGAAAATCACCTTTTTTCCCCAAAAATCTTTCCCAACAAGCTCCTTGAACACTCATCAATACTTGTGAACAATGTTGGTGTCCTCAATCACAATTCCAACTTTCTCCTCCAAGGACATGATGAAATTTTGAAGCCTTTCCATAATATTGAGTCCATACTAGCACTTAACCCTATTCCGAGCCCCAAATGAATCTCAATCTTTAGTTCCGCAGAAAATTCGCTGAATTCATATCAACTGCAACAAGGAAAAGGTGAAAGGTTAGAGAAAAGACATCAAGGGGGGATAACAACGGTTTTACCTAGTCACATCAAGAGAGCTTCAAAAGTCAAGAAAATCATTCTTACACACATTCCTCGATGAGACATTATATTAATGGGACAAGATCACCATGGATGCACGTTATCTTCCACAAATAGAGAAAAAACATGAAGAAACATAGGCATTTTTTTGAAGATTTTGAAGATATTTTTTTAGGAAAAATTTGTAATTTTGAAAAAGTGGTAACTCGAGAAAGAACAAAAACACTCCCCACACATGGAAACGCTGTCCTCTCTACTAGAGAGAATTGAAAAAGAAATCTAAATTATTTGCTTATAACATTTTTTTGAAAGGAGTAGCTTATAACTTGAAAAAGACCATTTTGTTTAGCTTTCAAATAGTTCCCTGCCTCCCATTATGCTTTTATGCTATCTAGTTTTCTTTCTCATTTCAATAATCCAAAACAATAATTCATGGTTAGTAAAGTTCATTTGTTGAGGTGCATTTTTTGCGCCAAAATGAGTTTCATCAAGAGCAACGATGACTAATTCAACATCGAGTAAGAAACAATTGCAAGGTCGATCATAAACTTATATAGATCAATTTTTTTAAACTTAGACAAATTTAATCGATTCGTATAATCGTAAAATCACAACAAAAATGCTTGGACAAAACACATACCAATGGTGATGTGACGAATAATTGGGTGATGACACGCCTAAATCTTCTATACAAGAGAGATTCTTTATGAGACCATACACGGGTCTATACACATGAGACGAAGTTCCAAGACCAAAACCAAATCCAACTATAAGAAAAGGAAAAATTGGATATACTCTCTCTAGCCATTACATGTCCCCTCCTTTCTTCCATTTTCTTTTATTTTTATCCACTATTCTAATTGTTACTATTAATGCCTGTCACCCTCTCTACTTCCACACATACTTCTTGCCAAACCTAACAAGTAGGTAGGTTTTGTGGCTATGATAAAACACTGATTGCATCTAAAATTGTGTGAAGAAAATAGTGGGATTTGTCATACAGCATGACCATATTCATGATTTTGGTTAGGAAATATTAGGCACAACAAGAAATCCAAATGAAATGTTTATATGGAACACCATTCATTTTTGAATTCTTATGGACAAATTCACCAAGATTTATATGTAGGCAAACTCAATCCTAAATCAGATATGTTACTCTTCTCTCACGCCTTTAATCCTTTGCTATATGCAAAGTTTGGCCTAAAAAGAATGACAAAGAAAAAAAAAACTGAAACATAAAATAAGAATAAGTTGACAAATGTTGGTTATCTATAATAGCGGAAAAACTAATACTTTTAAAAGGAACAACTAATAATTTTCAGCGAAAGCTAATACTTTTTTAGAGTAAAAGTGATCATCTTAATCAAAGTAACGATAAGAAGAGGCACTGAGGTTAGCCAAAGCCTGAGAATCGTTTAGAATATTTTCCTCTTTAACAAACAAAATAAGAAAAAAATTTTTTTTCCCCGATTCCTCCATTAGAGAGGATGGGAAACCAAATTTTTTCCTTCTCTTTTTCTTTTTTCTTGTTATGTGTCATATGTCTCCTTGTGGAGTGCTCGTGTCTCTCTTTATGAGAGTTGTTGTCTCCTTTCATGGGAGTTTGTTGTTTCCTTCGAGGTCTTTTTTTTTTTTTTTTTCTTGTTGTTTTCAATTTTTGTTGTTGTTGTTCCTATTATATCCGGGTGTTTGGCCATAGATTTGATTGGTTTTTAGGGCGGATGAATGAAACCAACCACAATTGGAAGTGCAATAGGAAAATGAATCAATTGTTGTGCATGATGAAGAGTATAGTCATATATATGAACTTCTAACCAATTTTAGAGTTTTAGTTTCGGTGTTTGATGGAACGATGATCCGAGTTGTTTTTCATGTCCATTTCTCGCTAATTTGGTAGAATGTGCACATCAATGCCATGTGGTTGGTGGAAGGGTTTTTAAGTTGTGGATTTTATTTAATGTAGAAAATGAAGGGAACGAAACTATGACTTTTGTCGCTCATTTTTTCTACATCGAATATCTACAATTATTAAGGTATGTATTTTTATATTATTTTGTCTTTATTTAATGTGTCATAATTGTATTTCATTCATTGAAATATATGTCAAGAGAAAATAAATTCATATAAGTTAGGGACCATAAAAAGGGTCCGGGATCAAAAGTATCATCGGGGTGAACCCAACATATATGCAATAATTGACTAGTCGGAGGAAAAATAGAAAATTAATAATTAATCAAGTGATTGAATGAATGCTTTTTATGTTATATTAAATATTGACAAATGTATCCCTAGTAAACGAGTTGAAGCTCAACTCTATTATTATCACGACTTTCAGGTTGAGGATTCCAACTAGAGATATGATTCGTGAATTGTGGAATAAATCATTCAATATTTTCTTATAATCTGGTTGAATTTCTGATCTACGACTTTTAATTTTACATTTTATGCTTGGGATAATGTTTTGGATATTTATTTGGAAGATGTATTATTATTATTATTATTATTATTATTATTATTGTTATTATTATTATTATTATTATTATTATTTTTTCTTAAGGATTAAAAATTTCAAATCGTCTTTTTGATAATTGGTGGCCTCACTTTAACTTATAAATCTGTATTTTCTTAATAATGTTGCTAGAGTACCTTATTTATAAAATTGGGTTTTATACAAGTTTCAATAGATAAAGTTGTTATTTGGCCTTGTTTTCATTTGCTTGTTGGGGTTGTGTTGGATCGATGTTAGGATTTTCGGGTTCAAGCTCCACATGCTATGCTAAATTGCCAAGTCCTTCATTGTGTTAGACTTGTTTTCATTTGCTTGTCGGGGTTGGGGTTGTGTTGGATCGATGTTAGGCTTTTGGGTTCAAGCTCCACATGCTGTATGCCAAATTGCCAAGTCCTTCATCGTGATGTTTTTCTCTCTTTTCTAGACCATCAATTTTTGATGGATCTCTTGATTCTACTTGGAGGTTTTTGTTCTTGTTTCCAAGAGGATTCTTGATTAGTTGAACACCTATTGTAAATTTCTTTTGAGTTGTGTAATGTTCTATGATTTCGAAAAAATAATCAAGATTGTATATAACTTTGCAAGTAGATAATAGTAGTTTTATTACTTTAAAAATGTATACTTTTAGGGTTAAAGTGATACTTTTTTAATCAAAGTTGATTTTTTAATTATCATTATAACCATTAAACCATAATACTTTTAGTTCAACATGTTCAATTCAAAATGTGTACTATTTCTCATTCAAAATGTGATATTTAGCTTAAATGTGTAATACTTTTCACCAACGTGTACTACTTTATTTCACAAAAGATAAACTGTAAGTGTGTAAAAATGAATCTCATTGTCCTTTACATTCCCAAGTTGTAGATGGAATTTATGTATACTTAGCTTTACTCTCATTTATGAAAATGAATGGTTCTCTTAATTCATTTCATATAAAACCCTACACCCACTATAAGAAAAGCGCTAAAAGACAAGGGTGAATTATCAAGAATCTTGTTAGGAAAAAATCTAATGTAGATATCGATTAGTAAAAGAGGGCGCTAATAGACAACAATTTTCACCGTTGTTTCTCTTTTAATAGAAAGCAGTGAATCCTCGTTGTCTATTAAGAAAAAAATCTATTGTAGATATCGATTGTGGTAAAGAAGGCACTAATAGACAACAATGTTTCACCGTTGTCTTCTCTTTTAACAACAATGGTGAAACACCGTTGTCTATAAATACATATACAATGGTGACGCATCAAGTAACACCGTTGTCTATGTAATATTTGACAACACCTGTGCAATAGTGTAACACCGTTGTCGTTATTATTTACTACAACATATCTTTACCATTGTAATTTTATAACCTCGACAATAGCGAACAACCTGTTGTCTATTAATGCCCTTTTTACAACACCGATATCTACAACATATCACTTATTTAAAAGACAATAATGATCCACCTTGTCTATGATCGGTTATACAACGTTGATTCACCGTTGTCTTTGATTCACTTAACAACAAATTTAGCTCAATTTTTTTACCCTTGTCTATTACTTAATAAACAACAATGGAAGAGTTGTCTTTGTACAAATTCTAATCACTAATATAACACAATAAATCAAAACAAATTCATTGCAAAAGTCAATAATCTCGAATACAACTTAATTCAAGTACGATTCATTTTTACAAAACGATAACAAAGAGAGTGGACTGACAATCCATATAGAAAACTAAGATCCACATTAGCCCACTAAAACATGGATAAATGGCCACTCTAGATTCTCCAGCTTGTTCATCTACCAACAATACACTAACAAGTAGATATATCATTGTCCTAATTAGTTAAATGGATCTTCTACCAACAACAGTACTCCCATCGTTTCAACATTGTCACATATGTTTGAAATCTTTCTTGTCATATCTACTGCATCGTCCTTCCTCCTAAGGCATTGGCAAGAAATCACTTAAATAATAACAAATGACTTTCAGTATTGTTTCACAACCAAAGTGTACAAAAACAAAGAAAAAGATCATAAGAAACAACAAACACATTTGCTCTTCCCATATATACACGTCCCCCTCACTCAAAAGCCAATCCACAATACCCCAACAAATAAAAACACTATAAACCATTTTTTTCAAGCCAAAATCTGACAATCATTTTTTTTCATTCTATAGAGACCATTATAAAGACTAAAATGTATTGAGTGACGAAAGAATAGGAATAGAATCTGTAAAAGAGAGGCACACCATTTGAAATACACTATATATCCTGGAGAAACAAGAAGTATAAGGACTTGAAATGGAATTATTGGTGGGTAAACATGAAGAACCAAGTAGCGGAGTTCGTTGCAAGATGTTTGACACATCCCAACGAGTAAAAGTAAAACACCAACGACCATCACGTTTTACTTAACCGTTGAGAATTCCCGAGTGGAAATGGGAACACATAACGATGGACTTCGTGATGGATCTACCAAGGAACGGAGGAGGCCATGATGTTATATGGTAGTCGTAGCATCGACTCACGAAATTTGTACACTTCTTACCCATCAAGAAAACGGACAAATACTGTAAAACTCGCATATTTATATCAGAAATCATTCGACCGCATGGAGTGCCGGTCGACATAGTATTAGACAGAGACCCGAGGTTTGTCTCCACAATTTGGAAGTGCTTGCACGAGGTGGATGCCTCGTTAAGTTTCGTAAAGACGACAACATACCCACAATGGGATAGTGACGATCTGGCGAATGATTGAGCCCTGGAAGATATCTTTGCCGCAGCACGTTGGATTTCCCGGGAAGTTGGGATTTTGCACTTACCATTGGCCGAGTTTTCCTATAATAACGGCTATCGAGGCAATGGTTGGGATGGCGCCTACGACCACATGTGGGCGGAAGTGTGAATCTCCACTACACCGGGAGATTGATGACCCGATGGACTCAAAAAGGAAAGCGAATATCACGGATTCCAAAAAGTTGACTTAGTTCAAGAGGCCATGGAGAAGGTCAAGGCCGATCAAGGAACGGATCCGCACAGCGGCTCAGAGCCGCCAAAACGATTCTCGCGGACAAGAGGAGAAAGGATTTGGAGTTTGAAGCCGGAGATGAAGTATTTCTCGGACTCTACCACGGAAATGATTGATCCAACCAGAAAGGAGGCGAGTTGAGTCAAGATATGTTGGACTTAAAAGATTTTCGCGAGAGGATCGGGAAGTTAGCCTACCGACTCGAGTTACCAGACAAATATGCGGAATGCCGCGGCGTATTCCACGTCGCGAGATTGAAAGTATCGACCAGATCCCGAGCATATCATCACGTGATACTCGCCAAACGGAGAATTTATCCTGCACCAAGAAGCGATCTGGATTATCGACCAACGGATCCGTTAGTTGCGTAAGGAAGAGATTCGATGGTTAAAGTGGTGTGGCGAACCACAACCGAGACGAAGATGCAACGTGTGAGATGGAAGAAGAAATGAGGAATCAATATCCAGAGTATTCTAAAGAGACTTTGGTCCCAAATTCTTTTAAGGAGGGAGGATGTGAAGCCCTCAATTTTTATTCGAGTGTGTATTTATTCACTTATCGCTTTATTTTGACTATTTTACCATGTCACTTTGACTAAATATTAATAATAAATATATTTTGCATTTAGTCTCTGTTTTATTTAAGACTTGTGATCATGGACCATTAATTCTATTTCACATTGTTCATCACTTGATTGATTATTTATTACTATTTGTGTATTTATTAGTCACCTTAGAATTTTAGAGACTATTTGTTTTAGAGACTTATACCTTATAGAATTAAGATTTGATTTCAATAAGTGATCATGAGAAGCTTATAAGTGATCAAAGGAAATCCTATTTATTTTGGAGATTGATATTATTCATCTATTATCATCAATTTTGGTAAAAAAAATGGAAATACCATAAGTACCCCTTATGGACGCACGGTGATTATCATTTTTGGAATAGAAATACCAACCAACTCTTGTACACTTACACATATATTAATCATCTTGTGTATTATTACATCATTAATTCAAACCTTCAACATTATCTTATACATCAATTCTTTAATAATAAATTATCCAACATGTTGAGACTTCCCAACATTCCATTCAAACATTCCCTCTATTCTCTCAACCCCCATTCTTCCATGCAAGACCATACATTTGACCACCCCTTTGTGTCCATGCAAGACATAGAATTTGATCAAAAAAATCCTCACTCCCTCTTTCCTGTGGACGGCCACATAGCCAAAAAGATCAAATATTTGTTCATATTCACTAAGACATTTCTATCTCCAAGCAAAATACCCTCATTCTCTCTAAAACCTCCTACCTCTTCTACTCTTTTCTTTCTTACTTTCTTCTTCTTCATACTAACAAAAATTCAAGAACTCGTTCCCATTTTTCCTTCAAAATTCGAAACCAACACCCCAAAGGTAAGAAATTTCAACTTTCAATTCATCTTGATATCCTCTAGCGCTTCATCTTCCATTCTTAACTTAAGCTCAAAATTAATTTTTGGATGTACATTTAAGACTTTGAATACTAGAGATTGACATCATCTTGAAGAGAGGACTAAGAAAATTTGAAGAAGTAGGTATAAGGTAAGATAGTGGACTCTAGTGTAATTTTCCTTCTCATTCTATTTTTCTTAAATTTTTAAATAATCTCTATTCTCATTTTTGAGAAATATGGGCTGACCTGGAAGAACTCTTGAGAGTGAACAAAAATTCCAACTCAAAGAAACCTACTAGTCACACCTACTCACTACACGAGTAAGTGTGGTATTTCCAATTTTCTTCACCTTCTTCTTTTTCTCCTTAAATTTTGAACCTCATTTTCTAACTCCTATATTTTTCTGTATTCCTGACTTAGGGCAGACCTAAGTCACTTCTTCTTCAAGAGTGATTTATTCATTTTTTCACCAACAAGTTCATTTAAGGTGGGTGGAAAATCTTTCCAACTTTTAGGTGTTTTTTTTTCACTTAAATGCATGTAGTCTTTTAATATTGAGCTCTTGAGATATATGTATTATGTATTTTATGTTAAATTCATGTATCAAGTTGTAAAAATCTCAAGTATGGCTCAAAAATGCTATTTATTTAAAAATAGGTGCATGCACGTACACTTTATTATCAGATTTGATGAATTCTTGTATGAAATGGACATGCATGTGTATGATCCTTTTGAAATTCATGTTTTGTATGACTTATAACCAGGAAAAGTCGAGCATAATTGATTAAATTTTTGATTATTGGATTTAAAATACAAATTTGGAAAGTTGGTGGACTTAATTGCAAGAAAAATAAAATTTAAGGGACCCCTCTGTAATTTTCGAGTTTTGGGAATGTACTCAGGTTCAAAAATGATGTTTGGACATTTTAATAATGTTTTAAGAGTTTTAGGATAAATAAAATCAACCCTTAAAAAGCCCAAGGACTAGATTGTAAAATTTCGAAGTTTAAGGGCTAAATTGGAAATATTTTGAAACTGTACTCAGACCCTATTTTTACAATATAAATTTTTATTCTTAAGGGACTGGAAATAATATATTTTAAGTGTATTCCAAAATCCAGTGTTTAGAGCTTGGAAAGTAATTTTATGGAAAATTGAGGGACCAAATTGTAAAAGATTAAACTTGAGGACTCAAATGAAATTTCCAGGACTTATACAGTCCATGTACCTGCAAATACTTATTTAACTACAACTTAATGATATTTTGGACCCAAGGTTCAAATTTCATAACAATTGGACCCTAAAAGCCTTAAGGCAATTATTTTAAAATGGGACAAAAATGAGATTTTCAAAATTTAAGGGACCTACACTTATTTCTTTTAAAATTGTTTTTGTCCCAATATACCACTGACCTTAGTGACATTTTACAACTGGAATCACATTAAATACCTTCCGATTTGTGAGTTCCAATTATTTTAAACTTAGGGCCCAAAATAACAATTTTTAATAAATTTGGTGCCAATGTGAGAATTTTATAAAACTCAACCTCAAACTCTTTAAAAACCTGAATCTCTGAACAATTAAGAGAATTTAGGAACTGACCACATAATATTTCAAGTCGGGACATTTATTTATTCAATTTTTAACCCCAAAAGTATTGGTTTTTACAAACGGGGCTAATTGTAAATTTTCTTAACAAGACCTAACTCAAAATTATTTTATTTTAAAAAATATCCTGGACCCTCCGACTAATAATTGTTAAAATATTTTTATTTTTTCAAAAATCCCTTGACTTATCGGGGATCGTCTTGGCCGATTAATACGCACAGGATCACGCGACTTTCTCGCTCTGCGATTTCGACCTATAATTGCGGACTTATGTCCCACCTAATTCTTCAAGATATCGTAGATTACTTATCCTCTTTGATAATCATCTTCATCCAAATAGCTCCACTAATGCCAGCAATTGCCACACGCCGATTTTGAAAAACTTTCTGAACTACTTTCCTGAATCAATAATACTTGATTGGGTTCTGGTTGACTTCTTGAACTTGTAATTAATTTCCGGCAAGTCAACTTGGTGTGTCGAGCTCACGGTCGGAATGGATACATCGGGATAGAACCGGCAAAGCTGGCTGGCCGCTATTCTACTCTCGACCCTATCAGTTTTAATCCCGTGATTCGGGGATAAGTTTGTTCAAGGGAAGAGGGTCGTAGTACTTGGTATAATCATGCATTTTGACAATCCGGAACTGCTTCAGCTCTCGGTGGATTTGTCTTTGCCTGTGGAGCGATAAGGTGACGGTCTTGACCATCTTGCTCGGGTGTTACAAGAAAGAACGAAGAATCGCTATTCGATCCACACGATTCTCGGGAGTTAATTGGACCCATTTGGTTGGCGCTACAAACCAGAAGTAAAAACCGCTTACTTGTATTGCATTGGTTAAGCGCTACAAATCCTTACGCAACCATTACTTGTCTTGCATAGGATTGGCGGTACAAAATCCGTGCGTAATCCTCCCGTCTTGCTTGAACCACATAGTCACTGTGTGATCACGTAAATGTTTCTTAAACTGCATAAGTATATTACTTAATATATATTTATCACGACGCTAGGACTCAGTGAAGTCACGCATCATAACTCACTCATTTTCATACAACAGCTTTTCTTGCATTGACTATGTATTGCACATTCTGTACACGATCACCCCATCCATTGAGATTTTTGTGTCATCCTCCCGTTTTCTAACGGCTAGATGGGGACTATGTTGAAGATGTTGAGCCGTACAAAATTGATTACCCTCGCCCACTGTCGAATCAATCTTTTTCCGATGATTGTACTTATATCATGTTCTCAACCAATGTTGGACTCCCATTTATCCTCGCTACTCTTTTCTCTTTTTGGTACTTAATTTAAGGCGTAGGACTTTTACATTTAAGATTGGGATATTGTGTACTTTATATTTAGTTTTGGGTCGTAGTTTATTTAGATATTTATGTCATATGTATTTGGATGTTGTTGGACATTAAGATGTAATTCGCACTTGTACTTATTTTGTCACTGCTAGAACTCTGTTTCATTTGGGGTTATGTTATTATTTGTCTGATCAGTTGGTATTTTCTGCTTAAATGGTTGATCGTCAGCTTTGTCCCATCTCGGGCGTGACATCGATTAATAACAAAATCAATGGTAACAATTTTAGTCTCAACCGAGGTCTCTAATGAAGTGGTGTCGAATATTGATGTGTTTAGTTTTGGGATGTTGTGCTGGGTTTTTAAATATGTTTATGGCACTTGATTATCACAATAAGTAGTAAGAGTTTTCTTTCAACTCCATAGTCAAGCACATTTGTCTCACCCACAATATTTGAGAACAAAAAGCCCTGTATATTCGACTCATACGTGGATGGGATCACAACTGTTGTTATTTACTATCACCATGAAACTAAATTGTTACCAAGATAGAAGCATCCTCTAGTAGTGCTCTTTCGGTCATCGACATCACCTACCAAATCAATACCACTAAACCCAAGCAAATTAGTGTTAGCATCGGATGAATAGATGTACTTTTTTTAGTAGTCCCATTCACATATCTAATGATTCTCTTATTCATTTAGAAAATCGAACCACAACTCCTATTTTGATCGTATTATGCATGCCACAAAAATTGAGTTATCGTTTCTGATGCCATATTTCATATTCACTCGAGGAAGTAGTGTTATGACACTTGGTGTTGTAACACCGGAGTTGTTCCCGCATTATATAATAGTTAACGGAGGACTGTTCCTTGAATACAATTGTTTTAATTATCTAACATAATAAAAACATTTTTATCAAATATGACACATAAATCATCATCACCTGTCCGGATGATGTTAATAAGATTAGCTTTGAAGCCTTCAACATAGAGGACATTTTTCAAATAAGTCCTATGACATTTAACGCCCTTTTCCCAAAACTTTTCCTTTAGCACCATCACCAAAAGTGACCAAACTATTTTCAAGTATTATTGAAATCACCGAGTTTTTGTAGGTCACCGGAGTCATGTGGCAGAGCATCCATCGTCAAAATCTTGAGGAATCCCGATGCGTTGGCTTTCAAGGAAGTGTGCATAACAAAGCAAGTTAAATCATCCTTTGTAATCCAGACTTTCCCAGTTTTGTAGACAAATCAATTTTAACCCTGTGGAGTGCTCCTTTGCCGGTGTCGTAACACGTAAGATGGCACTTTTGCTTGCAAAGTGCTTTTTCTAGAAAACACTTAAACCATATGACCAACACGATTCACAATAGTGACAAACAGAACAAAGCGAGTGTTTTTCTTGGCGATGGAAGAAAAAGGGTTACCTTAACTTTACAAAACAATTTTAGATTTTCTATCATGTTGAATCAGTGTTTTTGTTTAGGGCAAACCAATACCAAGACGATCTTGATGAACCTTCCTTGAGAGAGAATTTCATCAAACTACCTTTCCTGTATTCAGTTTTTCACAAAATTGAGTGTCGTTGGGTTCCCCCTCTTACTTTAGCAAGTTCATCTTTCCTTTCGGTGGCCGCTTTCTCAAAGGCTTTAGTACTTCTCCTTCGAGAGAGTCTTTTGAGGTCAAGACGACAACTTTCTTCCCTAGTCCTTTGTTCACTTTACACCATCACCCATTTATCGAACATCTTTCGATATACCATTCTTAATCCAAATCTCACTGCATCTTTTAACATTAGAGTCACATGTATCCTCTACCTACGCATGAAACAATGTTTAAGCAAATAAATGAAATTTGACTCACACATATATGTTCTCGTAACACCGATAGTTGGCAGTGCACTTTCTGCGTCATCCTCTTTCATTTTTCTTAGTGACATTAATGTGAAGGGATACATGATTGATTCCATCATCTTCATCATCATCCTCATTTTATTCATGTTCTTCGTCACTCCATGAGGTTGTGAAGGATTTCCATTTTTATTGATAGTGTTAGCACATTCAATTTGGATGTGTCCAAATCCACCACATTCTCTGCATTGAATCCTCTTTTGTTTTTCTTTGAGGATTTGCTTTTTTTTTTTTTCTTTGTATATTTTCAAAACTTTTGATAAGATGAGTAAGTGAATCATTCAACATATTGATTCTCTCAATTTCTGGATTATGCTTGGAAGGAAATTAGGATCTGTCAAGGAGTTGAGGGCATGAAACCGGACTTTCTTCATAAAAATAGGACTTGTTAGCAAACTATAAAATAGGATCTCACTAATAAAAATTAATGTTGGGAGCGGATACCAATTGATAGAATCTGTTGCCTTATTAATCAATATATCAATTCAAAATCCTGGATGTTCGATAGCAGCATTATAACATCAATATTTTAAGTGTTATAACATTTTTATCATTCGGTTACGTTGGAACAATGTTATATCACCTAATTCACACACAACGGAAACATCAATAACAATTCAGGATTTTTAACGTGCTTAGATTGCTCAATCTTAACGCATTTAGTCGTGGCCGTGAGAAGAAACAATCCACTATTGGGAAAACACAAAGAGTATTACAAATACAAATGGATTTACGAATAAAGAAAGACTAACTCCCTATGAATTCACCAACTCTCAGTATTCAACTAATCTCCTGATAGTTTCTTCCAATAACTCCAACTCGTTGGAATCCCTCCAACTTCAAAAACCTTTAATGGCCGAGTCGATTCACACTCGTAGATCTTCACCTCTTCCCAAAAAGAATAACAAAAAGTGAACAAACGATTTTCTTGAAGAAAAACTTGTAAGCTCAATGTAATTTTTGTGTATCTTCTTCAAGGATGACTTCACTTTTTATAGATTTCAAAAAAAAGGTAAATTGCAATTTTTAGTCCTCAGAACTTTGGAGTGGTTGCAATTTTAGTCCTTTATTTTTAAAAGTTTGATTTGGTCTCGACAATTTTGCCCTTGTGGCTAAATAGCATTTTTGGCCCTTTATCTTTCTAAAGTTAGCAATTTTATAGGTATGGCAATGGGACAGGCGGGGCGGGTCAAGCAGACCCGCACTCCGCCCGTAGGCCAAATCTGGCCGGCGGGTCAATGACCCACCACATGTCTCGGCGCGGTACGGCCTACCCATTGTGCCCCATTTTAAATTAAATTCAATTAATAAAAATGAAAAATTATATATTTATAAAATATATTTACAAAATTTATAATTATCAATTTATAAATATTAAATATAATATAAGAATATATAAGTATATTATAATATATATTATATAAATAACATATATATTAAAATATATTAAAATTAAAATTCTTAGCGGGCGAGAGTGGGTACTCATGGTAAGAAGTGATATTTCGAGGCAAACGCAATCTTGTTTTTCCACATTATCTTAGGTTCACTCATCGGCCTGCGAGTTCTTTTTCAACATATTGATATCCCAACATGTTATCTTGTCCTGGTGTTCTTGTGCATACATCGTCAAAAAATTTGAAGTTATCTCACCAATAAGGGTATACATCTTAGACACTCGTCCGGATCCGTTTTCTCGGAGAAAATTCTCCTCGACAATTGTTAATTATATAAAATAATAAATATAACTTAAGTTCTTAATAAACCTGGCTCTAATATCATTTTAGGCAAAATACTTACCAAATGAGTCATTTATGTGCATAAGTATTATTGGTATTTTGAAAATATGAAATAACTCTAGGGACCAATTTTGCAACAACTTGAAAATTATAGGACTGAAATTGCTTAGGTATAAAACATATAGACCAATTTTGCAAAAACTTTCAAACTTATATTACCAACTTTGCAAACTCAATAGTTACAGACTAAAATTGCAAACTCGTATATAGTTATAGACCAATTTTGCAACTTTCCCAAATAGAAATCCTCTCCTAATTTCTAGAGGATGTTTCAAGCTATGAAAGGAAAAACAACAAAATAAAATTCTTTCTTTTGTGCGTGAATATCATGTACACAGAAAGTAATTAAAGATGTATGTTGGCATTTAATATAGTCAATAAATATAAGATTACCAAGAATATGCATATAAAATCGCCCGTATTCTATGGAACTGTTTACGCATCACTTGGTTATAACACCAAAACTCACACTGTACAGAGACCAAAATTTCCAAACATGCAAACATTAACAACACACATGAATGAACAAATTTTCCAAATCCTTACATATTTACAACACGCTGCCAATTTTCATTGAGGTTGCGATTGCTACAGCAGAGGATCCATCAAACTAACGATCCCCTTATGAGGATGTATAACAATCATAATCCAATGGAACCTACACGCAAACACATAATTAACAATGCAATTTTTAACTTCTTAGATTAAGCGATTGAAATTAACATCTTAACTATTATTACTTGCTCTACATTATATGGTGCCACAACTAGAGGACCAAAGTTGTGTACTAATCATCTGTCACCACAAACAACAGCTCGCTTTCCAACGGGTTCAATTATTGAATTTTATCTGTTTTTGTTGATGGATGTTGTCCCACATGATAGGGATCCACAAATCTAAATTTGTCAAGCTTTGTTATCCGCCTCTTCATCTTTTTTGTACAAAGTACTATCATTCCAAAAAAAAAATTGAATAGTTGGTAAAACAAGACAAAGAGTTAAGAAGTATATTACTTATTTGCTAAAGTAATAATCATTGTTCAAATAGATTGTAACATACTATATGTAACCCTATATGTAGTTATATGATATCAATTAAACTTATGATAAGGAATGATATCATTGTTCGCCAAAAATATTTGGATCTTACAACCAAAGTTGTACAATGTAGTTTATAGAATAACGGCAATAGGTCGTATTCCCCGAGGGATTGACTATGAAATACTTAGTTATAATAACATCGCATTCCAATTTTATCAAGCGACTGATATCACGCTTTTATAAATATCAAAAATTAAAAAAAAAAAATGCTAACCCCACAAATATTTTCAACAACCACGACGCAACCTTAGTACATAATCTCAACATATTTCTTCAATATTATATTCAATTAAAATTTTAGAAACCAAGTCATGCAATTCTATGGGTTCAATTCCTAAAATAGTTTATACTTTCCCTGGGCGCATAAACAATAGATTAATAACAATTATAGGTCTCACGACTGGACGATAAACTATTATTAACTCCCAATAGATTTATGAATTGAATGATTCCCACAAACAAATTGTAGGTCTCCTGACTCGATACACCCGCTTATGTCCGAATTCAATTTCCATCTTTATTAGAACTCCTCTTTCGAATTTTGCACTAACAAATATGACATGCTAATTATTGATCGATAAAAGCAATTAAGAATAAGCACTAAATTCATAAAAAGAAAACACGAATCAATTAAGAAAATAATTAATCAAGATTTAACACGAATCCACAGCTTTTATGTCCTAAGATCCGAAAGATTAGCCAAACATTGATAACAAAATCATGTAGACAAACTTGAAATCAACATTATGACATTGTTTAAGCACATGCAAGAGATCTAAACAAAGAAAGAAAAAACCTTCGTACCGTGACGGATTCTCCTTCCAAGCCTTCTTCGGTTTTTGTACTTCCATGATGAAAGTGCCTTGTGGTGTTATTATTCGCGACTCCTAGCCCTCCTCTCTTAGAAGAACTTGATATCAGTGTTCCCCGTAATTGAGTTGTTGTATGTGGTATTGATGTTGTTGATGATTTTTCGGCAAGACTTGGGTCCCTTTTATAGATGCTTGAGAATCACTAGAGAGTTGAGCCGGAAAGTCACCAAAAATGCATGACAAGATGCACCACACGGTCCGATCTGTAGCCTCACACGGCTGTGTGGATTTTATCACCCCATATGGTCCAACAGATGGGTCCCATACGGTCCCATTGCGGCGACTTGTTTCCATCCTTGTTTCTTCCCAACTTCACACGGATATGTCATTTTTCACACCGGTATGTCACACACTACCGTGGTCCAACACGGCCCTACCATGTGACGGTTTTTGTCCTGGTTTCTTCATCTTTTTGAGCTTCTATTCGCACTCATCAGTCCTATCCAGGCCTTTCAACCGATATTCCTTCGATTAAGCTCCATTTTGTGTAAAAGTTACACGACATATGTAAAAGATCATGCCCTTCTAAATAAAACCAAGTAAAAATACACTAAATACGCGCAAATGCATCAAATATATATCATTTTAAGCCCCTAAATGCACGTATATTTTACATGCATCAAAATTCCCAACTTACAAAGATTGCTCGCCCTCGAGCAAATTAAATAAATAATATAAAAGGGTAAAAAGAATACACAAGAACACTATAAACATTTAATCTAATTTACTCCATATTTAAGTTAACCATGAAATTCATTATCAAAAAGTCATCTTTCATAAACTCGGCATAATTAATTTCTCTTGGTACTTCTGACATCACGACTCATAAGTAAATAAGGTATCACCATCTCTCAAAGTGTATGGTAAGCGCTTATGCTCAAAATCAATTCAACGAAAGTAGAACTATCATAGCTTGCAAATCGCCTTAACATCTCTACCACTTTTGTGTGCACAATTTAAGAATAAAAAGGACTTTTCATTCGGGGTGTAATGTGCTCTTTGGTAAGTAGAAAAAAAATTTGGATTAAGTGACTTGACTTGAGAAAATAGAATTTTAAGCCGCACATTTACTTGCATTTCACCAACACAATTTCATCTAAAATCATTCTCAAGAAATTTTCTTTTCAACCTCGAGTATTCACTTATTTCCCATTCTTCATTCTTAAGCCTTTTTTGCCTTTTTTTTCTTTTTCTCTAGTCTCAAGCTCTCATCTTTTTCTCACAATTTTCAGAATTTGTTTTTTCTTTTGCTCGATTTTCTCTTTTCTTTATTTTTTCGAGATTTTTTCTTTTTCGAGCTTCATACATTCTTCATTCACGTAGTACGCTTCATCCCTCTTTCTTTTGCCAACTTTCTCTTTTTTCATTAATTTTCACCACATCTACCCCAAACTTGTTCATATTCTATAAGCTCACGAAATTTATGGATAAAATCATTTTGCAAATTTAATGATCAATGTGGCTAACAATAAAACGCTTTGGCTCAAAATTACCGACTTAGAGAATCACGAGTTCATAGTAGGCTTTTTAAAGTAGGCTAAAACAAAGCGGCCTTAAATTATTTTAAAAAATCGCATACACACACGGCTTCAATGAAGATACTGCAGAGCAGTTCTGTGAGTTCTATCAATCATGAATGACACACTCAAGAACAAATAAGCCGCATAAGATAAAACAATTCCCCTGTGCACAAAGCTCACGACTTATTTTTTGCAACATGCTCAAATACCCAATTTTCTCAACTAATGTCAAACAAATAAATGATATCTTCCCAACAATTCAACACATTATTCCCAAAAGATGTTATCTCATTCAATTAAATGCCTATAGTAAAATCACACTAAGCTTTAGGCATATTCAAAAACCTTGATTGAAAATCACACACAAAAGCAGACGTGCTAAAGCAATAAACGTGTAAAAAATAAAAATGAAAATTTCAAAAAAATCAAAAATTTTAATGCAAATAGCTACATGTAATCCTGGTGCAAAAGTACTAAATTACGATTCTCGACAACCCCCAAACTTAAAATATGATTCATCCTAACATCCATTATCAAAACTAAAGAGGAATATGTACTTTTTCATAGCGTGGGTGGTGGATGCGAGGTAAAGGGGCCGGGAAATGTGCCACCGGCCATACGACATCTTTTTGTACATGTAAGTGATGGCATCAATTGTAAGTACTGGTGGTACTATCAATCTATAGTTGTCAACCGAGCAAGATTATCTATCAATTTTCCCACATTGGCTTCCCCT
Organism: Rehmannia glutinosa; assembly: GCA_016081115.2. Taxonomy (NCBI): domain Eukaryota; kingdom Viridiplantae; phylum Streptophyta; class Magnoliopsida; order Lamiales; family Orobanchaceae; genus Rehmannia; species Rehmannia glutinosa. Next base: position 67,605,086 of record CM071928.1, read on the forward strand.
TTCTAAGATATCACTATGGTAAATCTTCTGTTACCCCCTTGTTAGAGGGTTCCAACACTTCTCTCATCTGCTCATCCGCTTTTTTTGAAAGCAGCCCTGCTCACCTCTTAGCAACCAATTACCCATATTTCCTATGGATGTAGCTTTCCGGGTTGTGTTTTAACCTTGTTCTATCTCATCAGGTCCTGGTGTGAGTGTTTAGAAGTGGGGTCAATAAACCTTACCAACTTTTCGATTTTAGTCCTTTTAAAATATTACAAAGTTAATTACACAACTAAGTACTTGAGGGATATCTAAGTTAGTTAATCAAGAGAGTTAGCCACTCAACAGACTCCGAAAGAGTCACAGAATAACTCAAATATGCTTAAACTAAACCTTAACTTGGTTGTGATGAGATTTTCACTTAAGACTTAACACCTTGAATTTGATTTTATCTTTGTTTTAACACTTTGTTATTTATCAGCTTGATCGCAAATTATCACGGATATAAAATATGTGTGAATAATATAAATATGCTGAAATGTAAATGACATAATAATTTTTATAGAGGTTCAAGATGTAATTCTTCTACTCCTCTCTTCTCCAACTCCCCGGAGGAATCCAAAGAAAGAATGATCAATTTACAAAGTGGTTATCAATCCGTAGACAAGTTTCGTCACACAACCCGACTTGCTCCTTTGGGACTCGCCCCGAGATGCCTTGATCACACAAATTGGCTTCTTTTCTCAAGCTTCGATTTGATTCCAATAACTTGAGATTGGTTCTACCTTGAACCTTCTTACAATCCTCCCTTGGAAAGTAGACCCCTTTGATTCTTCAAAAGTTTTCTCTTCAATAATTTGAAGTCTTTTCCTTCACAAACCTAAAGATCGATCGATTTCCTTCGAGATTTAGGTTTGAGGATTTTGCTTTAATAACTTGAGAATATTTTGTAGGTTACAAGATAAATGTCGTTGTTATCTCAAAGTGTGTGCTAGTTCGTGTAACCTTATCAAAGCTGTCGATTCTCGCCTTTTATAATGATCTTTCAAAATCCACCCGCCATGAAGAGATAGCTGATTTTTTATGTCACTTATGTTTGTCAAGGCTTGTCTTTTCTTGGTCTTCTGACCAGATGTAGACCTTCCTCGATAACGTATCGTTCAGCTTTTCGTGACCTACACGAGGTGCAACATTTCCATCGTTTATTCCTTTTGCACGCTCGACCGAGCAACATGTGCACCGGGAACGA